>CM063603.1:19076992-19676992 GCA_032356905.1 Salix exigua | reverse complement strand
CCATGATTGTAGATGATTAAATATAATTTTAAAATTTTAATGTAGTTCCCCGACGTCCAAATACAACACAAAACGCAGCTCTGGATAGCGAGGGGAACAGATGATTTACGCTTCACTAGCATAAGCATCAACTAATCAAAACTTAGTTTTAGCTTTTATATAGAACAGATGTGAAGCATCAGAGATTCGATGACACAGAAACCAAATGGAGATTGCAAAAAAAAAGGCATTAAGAAGAACTCAGTCCCTTAGATGTTCATAAGAGTTGCGATCATGGCCGCAAGTCATTACAGGTCTGTATTGACTCATCACTGTTCTTTTAATGCTATAATTCCAATTTTTTGAATAAAACAATTGAACAATGGAATGTAGTTGCCCCCAGTGCACTCCCAAAGCAACAAGATGAAGGGCTGAGGGAGAGAAAAAAAAGAAGCAACACAAGCACTCTTGCTTCAAGGGAACGAGTCATACGGGAATTGAAAATCCACATTGACCAGATAATGAAGCCTTTCTATCATTCATAAACATAAAAAAGATGAAAAACAAATTTTCTATAGATCTGTTAAAAACAAAGAAGAGGCGCAGAAATCATATTTAAACAAAGATCTTGTGTTTGATAGTCCTAAGCTAGAAGAGGATGAAGAACACGAACCCTACTGAGTCACTGCAGTCGAAATTCATCTACCATGGAAACCTTGTTTTATAGAGTGAGATGCAGGTATGAGAGACGGCTGATTTCCGGAATCTTTAGATAGGCGGTTCGTGGGTTTACCCTAATTTGTTGAGGAAAGTACTGAATTGTCCTTACTAAATGGGCTCTCCAGTCTTAAAATGTTTGTCGGATATTCGTTTACGGGCCTTACTTGTCCCGAGAGGGCCCTGACTTTCTAAAATATGTGTGGATCACCGAGGGCCTTCTGTAGTAGTAGTCCAATAAATGGGCTTTACATTATCTGTTTGGATCAATTAGGGCTTCATGCTCATGTACAGCCACCTTGATCAGCATCAACAAACTTCGAGGCTCCAAAATTCGGTCCGTCCTTTTCTTTTTTTGTGTTTTTTTTTTAATGAGATATACTGGAATAATCCATTTTCTTATATTCTAATATATTTTAACTGATTAGAATGTATTGTACACTTTCTGTGTGTTTCTTTTTCACTCGAATAGAATTAGAGGTGCTCCCTTTATATTTTTTTTTTTTAAATCTACTAATTAATAGGGATAACAATAGTTACTTACAGCCGAATCTATTGATATTCGTATTTTAATAATTATTATATGATAAATTTAGATATTTATAAATTATTCATTGAATCTTGGGTAACCATGTATATATAATTATTCAATCATTATGTATTTTTAGTGTTGAATAATAAAACTATTAAAAAAAATATCTCATATTATATAAACACAACTTGCTACTTGTGAACATAGAGTATATAGAGAGAGCTTTCCGTCTCATTTTAAAAAAAAATACAAAATTTCATCAAGTATTTATATAGTAAATATTAATATAAGAAAGCAAACATCAAGAAAATAATAGGGGGCTCGCGTGTATATAGTTTAGTGACGCAATAAGAAAACTTAAAATCACCACAGGGTAATACACATAATTTCCAAAACAATTATCTTTGCTGTTAATTTATTGTCGACGATCTTTAAATATCTTAAAAATAAATTTATATAATAAACATCTAATCATATAAGTTTACATTATAAAAGTCTTGTTTTTGAGTTTTAGTTGTAAGAGTTTATGGAAGAATTACTTTAGCTATAAAATATTTTCTTGCATGAGATTTTCGGTAATTATCCTTGAGGATTTATAAACTCGAGCCTGTATAAAAGACAATTTAAAAACTAAATTCAATCAGGAGACTATAAAAAGGAGAGGGGATGAGCAAAATATGTAGAAATAGAAAAATAGTTATAGTTCTTTTCATGGAAATAAAAAAATTATATAATTAAACATCCAACCAAGCTACTGATGGAATAAAAATAATAATAATAAAAAAGAGTAGAGCTCGCTGAATGAAGCTCGTAACGAGTTGTCAGAACGGAGCAAAGTCACTGTGGCCATTTCATGCTCGGTACGTGGTCCCGATTAATAAATTATTAAGCGGGCAAGTGAGAAATAAAAAATTAATTTCCATGATAAGAGGAGTGCCTTTTGGAGTGGTCTAATCTACAATGTGACGACGGGGTTGGCTCACACGTAATCTCTTCGCGTCGCCGCACGACGTTGAGTTTTCTGATCGACGGTGGCCTGACAAACAGGACTAAATCAAAACTTGTTACCAATCATTTTCCCCCATCAGGTTTTGATTCTCATGTTTTGTTTTTTTATGAAGAAGGAAAATAACAGCTTGGTCAACTTTAACAACGGGAACCCCTCGCCACGCTGCTTTTTATTTTTAAATTCCATTTCACCACCGTGAATGTTATTGTTATCCACTCCACACATGATTGTGCGTTGGAGATGACACATTGAATTTTTTTATTAACATGGTTTTCGGGTCCGGTTAGTTTGTGTTTTCAGCTAATTTAATAAAATTTAAAATTAATAACTATATAAATTCTAAATAACTATTAAACATATAGCTCAAAATTAAAATTACAAAAGAAACAAAAATGTTTTTTTAAGCAGTGAATGAGATGATATTTTGGAAAACTCTAATGTTAGCATTGCTTGTCTTCTTTCTCTGATGCGACGCTTTACGTGTACAAGTTATTGATTATTTTTTTTTGTATAAATCACGTGCTGTTCCAGACGTTGATCTAGATTAATTCATGTTCGTATTGGGTGGGCCGTAAAGGGTGAAATTGCTCCCCAGATAGTCGATTTCATACAAGAAAAGAGATTGAAATCCTGATATTTTTTAAAGAACGAAAGTATCCTCATCACTAACGTCAGGACCCTTGTGTCGTGTACAAGTGTGTCGTGTACAAGTCAGGTGAAATGGAGCATACAAGAAAACGAGTATCTCACATCATCTCTTCTTTCTCCGAAGAGACAGATTGATTAAATATTATTTAAAATAATATAAATATATATTTTTTTATATTAAAAAAGGTGTTAGTGTACTGGAATACATGTTTTGTTTTTTCCTGGTTTACATTATTATATTTAATTTATTTATTTTTATTAGTCTCGCCTTGTTGATTTTTTAATATATAAGAATAAATGTTTTTTTAAAAGATCAAATATTTTAATAATTTACTTATAAGTCTCTTTAAACATGGAAAACAAACATTAAAAAGCTACAATGGCTTTTCATTTTAGGACATCCTCGAAATTGATCTTTAAGAGCATGTAAAGTCAATTACAGGGAGATGGACTCTCTTTTTTCCCTCTCCTTCTTGCAGTAATTGAGATAAAATATAGGTTTTCAAACTAGAAGGAGCTACACAAATTCGGAGAGGGTTCTTGTAAAATTATAATACTACTTCCATGCCCACTGTTTCATGTAGTAGTTTGCTTTTACTTAGTGGCGTGGCCTTGTTTTTGATATCTGCATATAAAAATAATATAAAATATATTTAATTTAAAATAAAAAAATAATAATTTTAAAACACTGCGAAAGGGGGTGTAACTCAAATAAGACACGTCTCCTGGCTTTGGTGAAGATATGAAAATCTATAGAAAAAAATAACGTGGATATATTTTTGGAATCTGATCATTTACAAGTTCAGACAACAAGTGGCCAGTCAACACCTCTATCTAGATCATGATGACGCCGAGGGATTTGGAGTCCTGTGTTTTCAGTCGTTTCGCTTTGTTCACTGTATCATGGTTAAGATAAGATGTGTTTTTTAGATTATGATGAAAGACGTTTTCTAATTGGAAGTATATTAATGTTCTTTATTTTTTATATTAATATTATTAAAATCATATAAAATATTAAAAAATATAATTTAGATTTTTTATTTTTATAAAATATTTTTTTATTTTTCGTTAGGTTAAAAAAAATCCACGTTTTATGGCTCTGCACATCCCAAATTCTCAAACCTTATCGTCAATTGTCAATAGAGGTATGCGTAATCTTCTATCTTCAGTACTGTCCGCTCTGAGTCAAATTATTGTTATTATTATCAATGGACATATACGAATTGTTTTTTTGCTATTCATTTCTAAGCAATGAACCTGTTTTTTTTTTCACTTTGATTCTCGCATTCATCGTATTATTTATTTTAGAAATAATTATCCTTTAATATTACATTTGCTAGTTATTGAATTTTAAAATTTATTTTGGAATTTCTCGATCCTATGACCCGAGTCATGAGCTTCGCGGGTTACTTGTGTTGATTTTATTTATTAGTTTTTTCTTCTTTTAAACTTCATCATTCAATATTGATTGGATTGATAATTCAGTTTCATTATTATTATTATTATTATTTGTTTTATATAGTATTTTAATCTCATAGCACAACTTATAAATTTTAGGAATTACCCATGCTAATATCTTCACTTAAGTTTTATAGGATATCCTGAGTTAACTTAGATCAATTTGTTTGTCAATTTAATTTTTTATCATTGAGTTGATTAAAAATTAAACTTTATTTTGATTTGATTTGTATATGGCTATCACGATCTTATAATTTGGATCACAATATAGGTTGGTTGACTCATGACATGAATGTTACAGAATTAACATCATCAACCATACTTACATTTATGTAGTAATCAAACACGAGTTTACCTTTGTCAAGACTTAAGTTGAAACTACAAGAACCTTTAATTTATCGAGTATCCATTTTAGTTTTAATCAATATTCTTTACCAAGACTAGAAAGAATTAATTAACTGCATGAGCTATTTTCGGTCTTGTGCAGTGCATCAAGGTACTAATTATGGATATATAGGAATCCTTTTTCATCTTATTTCTTTCTTTATCACTTGAAAAAAGTTGCTTATAACTTAACTTAAAATATATTGCAAATAGATAGCAAACAAGTTTCCTTTATTTTATTATTTTGCTCAAACTCTTGAATTGTTTGATTTAAAAAAAGATAATATCTTTGTTTCTAATAAAAAAAATTAACCTATAATCTCTAGGCCAACTCTCAACTAAATCAAGACTCGTAAATAACAACTAATATGATTATGCGTACCACACATAACAAAGAAATTGTGTAAACTATGTTTTGTAGTCTAATTTTATTCATTCTCTAAACCACTCTATTGTGATGTGAAATCTTAAGAATTGTCTTTTCCATTTTATTACCATGTTCTTTACATACTTTTAAAAAAACCCTATACTCACCACCATTTCAGCTCAAATACATTTAAGCTTTATATCAATTTTTCTTTCAACTCTAACATGGAAACCTTTAAACAAACCAAATACCTGATTTTTAGATTTCAAACAAATGACTTAAGTTTTTCAAAAATAATCATTAATAAACTAAAAAATTATAATGCACCTCTAAAAAACTTAATAGTTTATGGAGCAAACATCAATATAAATCAGGTTAAAAATATATGATCTTATATTTAAAGGTTATATTTAGAATGTGACTCTATATTGTTTACTAACTAAACAATAAATACAAGTGTTCAAGTTCATACCTCTTAAGGAAGATGGTTCTTCTTAACAAGGATGTCAAGATCTTAACTAAACAATCTACTTATTCTACAAATTAACAAAAGATTTTTTAATTGCATTCATATCTTATTTAATCACTTTATCTTTTGACATGTATCAACTCATCATTATCCTTTTTGTAAGAAAAAATAAAGAATTTTTGGAGGGGTTGCTTTTACATCTCCAAGGTGACAATCATAACCTTCTTCATCAAAAGTACACGTGGAGATTATGTGTAGGTGCATATTAGTCACATACCTAACATCTTGCACCTAATATTGGTTTCTGATGTATATTAACCTCATTAAAATCACTAACATTGTAGGATGTGAAAATATATTGTCAAGGTGTAACATGGTAGAAAGCAATTGAATTTGTAACCTAGATAGTATCCTAACATAAAAGAGTAACACAGTTCTCATACATAATGACAACATCACTTTAAAATACAACTATAATTGTTCCATTTTCCCTATTTATGAAATTAAAATTTGATTTAATCAGTTAATAAAAAAATGAAATCAATCACATATTAGTATTTTTACATGGAAATTGATGTGTGAAAAAACATAGGACCATAATCCACCTAAAAACTTATACTATCATTAAATAATAGATTCATAAGTGTTTTTCCCTAGCTAAAACTAAGGCTACAACATATATATCATCAAGAATAACTTATTCATTGATTATAACAAAATTAAAAAGAGAAAGATTTGAGAGAATATTGACAACCCTTTTATGATAAAATGATCAGCTCAAACATCTCTAAACTCTAATCTAACTATCTAGATAAAGATCAACATGTATAGAACTTGATGTTAAAATCTTAGCTTGATTTAACAATGAACGAGCTGGAAATCAAAGAATGAATACACGATGACGAGTTTTAATATTTATAGTAGAATAAGCTCACATTGTACACTTAAGCCTTCATATCTTCTTCAATTAAAATGTGTGGCGGTCTCCTTCTCACATGATATGGATGCGTACCACACATAACAAAAGAAATTGTGTAAATTATGTGGTTGAAATTGATATTTTTCTTAAAATAATTCTATAAATTGACACATCTATTTCTATTTTGTAAATGAGTTGCGAGGTTATCAAGTGGAAATTTAAATATTTAAACTGTCCCTATTTGCTATGATGTGATTTTACTGACCCTACTCTTTTTTTTTTAATTATACCAAGAGATCATAATTGGAGGGGACCGTGACACCAAAAGAATATTATATGTATCGCCATCGACGTATTGAAATTCACGATCTAAAAATTAGGCCACGGGGTTGCATCTACTTATGACTCGGTCCTTGATCACCATGATACATAATTAATTAGCCTTATTGTACAAAAACAAATATATAGTTTTTTGACCGCCCTTCCTTCTTCAATTTAATAATTCTTCTATAGAAACGTCGCCGTCTTTCCTAATAAAATGCTCTCGTTTTTTTTTCCAAAACACAAATGGACAAAATGTATTGAAGAACAACATGAATCGATGCAAGAATTCAATATAAATGGATTCTTAGAACATGGATTCAAGTTTCTGAAATACGAAGGGTAAATAATGTGAACATGGAAAGATTTATGAATAAAGTTATTTTTAGAAGTGTTTTTTGTTTATAAATTTGTTAAAATGATTTATTTTTATTTTTGAAAAAATTATTTTTCATTCTACGTGTGAAAATGATTTGATAACATTTTTTTTTAAATGAATAATTTTTTTTAAAATAAATATTTTTAAAACAAAATACAAAACACTCCTCTCTTCTTGTACGAGAACTCCCTTAGTGTGGTGGGTTTCTGAGAATTAGGAGCTCCAACGTCTTTTTCGAAGTTTTGCGTTTCGAGGACCTGAAGAGTTATTCGTATCTCTGCTGTGATTACGGTCAACTTTGACGAAAATCTATTAGTGGTTTATGGTGTGGTTGTTGTAGTATTTTAAAATATTTTTTTGTATTGAAATATATTAAAATAATATTTTTTTATTTTTTAAAATTATTTTTGATATCAACGAATTAAAATGATCTAAAACCACTAAAATATATTTATTTAAAATGATTTATTTTTCTTCAAATTTTGGATAACTAGCGATCCGACAGGTTAGCCAAAAGTCACTTAATTTGCCAATCCACAGCCAGACGATTTATATTTTATTAATTAACATAAACTAAATAAATGAGAAGGGAGATTTAATGTTCTAGATCCTCTCAACTTGAACATTGCTTTGTTTGTTTTTCTTATCAAAGTTTTTTTTATTACTATCTTTTATTTTATTTTCCATCTCATCTCATTATCTGATTACGATTTTAACAAATTAGAAGATTTTTCCTTCAAATTTTATCATAGATTTCATATGCTTTTAATTGGTAATACCAGGATTTTTCCTTTAAATTTTATCTTAGATTTTACATGTTTTTTATTGGTAATGCTAGGATATTTTTTATATTTAAAAAATTGATCGATAAACTAGTGGTTACTAATACTTTGCTAATCACTCTTCTTAGAAAAGATTAAATCAAGATGACTCTGTCTTCTTGACTTCTCGTGTCAAACGATCCTTTGCATAACTTGTTTATGCATTCACACACATAAAAAAAGTTGGTGATGGTTGACGGGCTTCTAATTATTTTTAATTAAATTGAAAATTTTCAATTAGATGTTAGAAATAGAATTAGAACCATCGATAGAACGATTAAAACATGAGTTTTTAATATTATGAAGGTAAAGATGTTGGTAATACTTGGTGTGTATCTGATTTTTTTTAACAGATGAGAATTCACATATGGATATTTCGATGAAAAAACAAAAAAAAATATTAATATTTAATTTACCGTTGTTAAAACCATTAGTAAAAAAACCTAAATTAAAAGACTAGAACCCTAAAATCAGTACAAATGGGCACATCTCTTCTTCTCTTTTTTTTATTAATTAAATTGAAAAGTTTAATTAAATGTTAGAAATGGGAAAAAAATAAAACATGATTTTTTAATATTCTAACGGTAAAGATGGTGGTAATACTCAGCGTGCATAAAACATATCATGACAAAAAATCATCTTACTAAATTAATTTCAATCAATGAATACAATTTCAAATTTATAAATATTGAGACTTCTATATGTTAAGGATTCCTTGACATGGTTATTTAAGGTTAATACTAATTTAAATATATATTTTTTTCTATATTAATTCAATTAGTTTATTAACTTATTGATGAAAAGTTTCTTGTACAAACTATAGCTAAGGAAAAAAATTGAATGAGATAGAGCCCACAATATTATTGCAATGATGGTTTGGAAACATCACGATGCAACTAGGTAAGATTGAATCGAAGATAAAATCTTTTAATCCTTTAATTTAATTTAATTTAATTATTCATTTACAAACTTTGTGATTTTTTATACAAGAAGCAACAAAAGCCAAAAATATGTGAAAGAAAAAGATCTTCGAGGTGAAAAGAGATGGCGATGTGGAAGTATTTAAATTGCCGTGCATCTTAGAGATCATGTGGGAAGAGTATATTCATCTTGTGATGTCTAAACATTTCATGCAACAACAACATTCCTATGAGGAGAATCAGAACATTCATGTTCATGGTTCCATTATAACAAACATCAGTGCCTCCATTCCATTCCTTTCAAGCTATGGTTGTGGAAACAAAAGTTCAAATTAATGACCATAACAAAGGTACAACATCTCATGGATAGCCGAGCTATGTTGTATTATTGTTTGAAAGTCATTGTACTATTTTTTTTTTTACTTTTTTCCACGACACACATAACAACGAGTCGAGAGAGAGAATATTGACTACCCAGACTGGTCAGACTTTACGAAAAACCTCGGGAAAATATCTTAAAACCTCTAATCCATCTGACGGGAGTAGATCTGGCACAATCCACAGCCAATGTAACCCATCCAGGTATCATCGATAATGATTTTGCACACTCTATTATTACACAGAATAATATTTGGATTATTGACAGGAGTGCATCTCATCATATGATTAGAGATTTTGAAATTTTAATATATCATAAACCCTTTAATTGTTTTATACATGATTCTATATAAGTGAATCTCGAGATGATTACGAAGAAGAAACTTTGTTGCGCTGTACTTAGGTAGTATTTATGCGTGATTTTGTTAGAGTTATAACAGATTATTGATATTCTCAATCTAACTTCAACTAATTGATCTGTAACTGAAACTTTAACATTGGATATATAATACTTTTGACTCGGATCACCATTGTTTTCTAATAGGAAACCTACAAACGTTTGCAGTCAAATGTATTTTTTGATCAAATGTAAGTATATATTAACAGATCAAAACATACAATAAGCTGAAAAAACAGCGGAAAGAAAACAGAAGGCATCGAAAAGGAACATGCTCTTACGGGCCAATAGAAGGAAGAAACCTAAGGTCAAAACTGGGCCTAGGAGAAAACATATCTGCTCACAACCCATTTATAACACTGGCAAGCTAGATACAAAATAAGATGAAAATAAACTCATCAACTAGATGAGAGAGAACACACGGAACAAAAAGCAACCCTGGAGAAGGAGAAGCAACACCCAAGAAGAACACAACTAGAACCCAACAGCAGAAGGACAGAATCCAACACACGAGAACAACCAATCAAGGACCAAAGCCAACCAAGGAGGAAGCAGGAGGAAGCACAACAAAAGCAAACCCCCTCAACAAACCATCCGGCAACCAACTCAATCAACATCAATGAAAAAAATGGTCTTTTTCATGGAAGTGGAACACTGTGAAGAATATAATCTGGAATCTCCGGAAGATCCTCTCAACAGACGATTTGGCAACCAACTAGAACCCAGCAACAGAAGGACAGAATCCAACACATGAGAACAACCAATCAAGGACCAAAGCCAACCAAGGAGGAAGCACAGCAAAAGCAGACCCCCTCAACAAACCATCCGGCAACCAACTCAATCAACATCAATGGAAAAAATGGTCTTTTTCATGGAAGTGGAACACTGTGAAGAATATAACCTGGAATCTCTGGAAGATCCTCTCAACAGACGAGCAAAAGTTATCAAACATCATTTTATTCCTCTCTTCCCAAATTAGGTAGACTACAATGCCGATGGAGGCTCTTCTCATTCTGAACTCCATTTTTTTTTTTCTTAGGGGTTAACCCTCGAATAACACTAAATAGAGTAGGCATCCGGTGGTGAATATGAAGCCAACGAACCACATTTCCCCACAAATTCAAAGTCCATAGACACTTAAAGAACAAGTGACAATACGATTCCAGCACCTGACCACAAAGCACACCGTTAGTATCATCAGGAATGAAATATAATCTGTCTTTAGTTCTAAGCTTTCCCAGCACCGCGAGCCAGAGCACAAAATTGTGCTTAGGCAAAGTCCAATTCTCCCAAACCACCGAAGCCCAACAAATCATGTGACCTTTCATTCTAAAGTGCTTATAAGTATTAACAGAAAAGCAGCTAGATCCGGCATTCTAACCTGTCAAAGTAGTCACGAGCTAGATTCTTGAAAATGTTGAAGATGCAGGTAGGTGCTTAGATTCTTGAAAATCCCATATAAAGAAGGTAGCAATGGATTAATACTCCAGCACCACCTCCTTATATCGTGGCAGAATCTAGTAACTGCAATTGCGTTCTGCTACAAACCTCGAACCCCTCACAGTCACCATTCCATCGGATGCTAGATTTTCTTTGACAAATGCATCGGTAAAATGACAGTTTTTTTAATATATATATAAAGTTACATGATTAAATAAATAAAAAACAAACAAACATAAAGAAATTTATATAATTTCAAAATAAAAAAAAGTATCAACTTCTAATTTAACAGCAAAATCAACACCCGACAGCGTTTGCTGACACAGCACACCCAATAAGAACCTCCTCCTAACCAAACTGGATAAGCCTCACTGTCTACGTCCTCAACAATCGGATTACCGATAAATAATACATCACTGTCAACACCCAACTATTTGTCATCACGTCGATACTTGCACCCCCACCCTCGTGAGTTTTTTTTCCGGCAATCGGTGTGCCACTAAAATAAATAAATGAAATGAAAAAACGACGCCGCTAATAGGGTGGCAGATACTTCGATTTCCCCCTATAAATAGTGCCCAGGACAGGAGGGAACTTACACATTCAACAGTAACAAAACAGCCTATTACACTACAGCTGCTTATGGTTTCCTATTAACACTCCATCACATTATCCCCCACTTCTTTGTTTGTGGTTTCAGCTTTTATTCTCTCATCATTGGCTGATTCCATATTTATCTTCGATCTTAAGATATACTTAATCTGCTTTATCTTCTATATCGAACGTTTTGTTTTTGAAAAACAAAGAAGGATGTGTGGGATACTTGCTGTTTTGGGTTGCTCCGATGACTCTCGGGCCAAAAGGGTTCGAGTGCTTGAGCTCTCTCGCAGGCAATTCTCTCCCATTTATCTGTCTCTTATATCTTCGATGCATTTTTCTGTTATTTCTGTACAAAGATCCCCTGAGTACATTAATGGTTATATATTTTCAATGTTTATTCGATAGTACCGTCCTAGCTAGTTTATATTGATTATCAATTTCATGGAAAGTTTTTTTCTTTAGCTTGAAACTGAAACGCTGTTTTAGATTTATGGACGTGGGGCCAAATTTCAGCATGAAAATATTAAAAATGAGAAGGGACCCATGAATATCTTCTGTTAATCACACGATGAAGGACTTCGAGTTCATATTTATTTTGCTTAACTTTATAGTGATATGGGACTGTAGGGGATGGTGGTCGAAATTTTTAATTTTTAATTTTTAAAACAGCAGTGTCATTAACTGATTTTGTACAACTTTGTTATTGATTGTAACAGATTGAAGCACCGCGGTCCAGATTGGAGTGGGCTCTATCAGAAAGGTGACTACTACTTGTCTCATCAAAGGCTAGCCATTATTGATCCGGCTTCTGGTGATCAGCCTCTCTTTAATGAAGACCAAACCATTGTTGTTACGGTTGGCTTTTATTCTAATCCCCTCCAATATAGTTTGGATATACTGTTGCTTTGTAGTTTTTTAATATTTTTGTTACAGGAGATTCATTTGGCTGGAAATTTCAATTAAATTTGTTTTGAGTTTTCTGTGGATTTTGATGAACCATTACTGGTGTTGAAAATAGGTGAATGGAGAGATTTACAATCATGCAGAACTGAGGAAGAGCTTGCCAAATCACAAGTTTCGAACAGGCAGTGATTGTGATGTTATCGCCCATTTGGTTAGTTTTGTTAACAAATTTGATGAAATGATTGATAGTAATAAGTAGAATGGATAAGTAATCATTTTTGTGTATATAGTACGAGGAACATGGTGAGAATTTTGTGAGCATGTTGGATGGGATGTTTTCGTTTGTTCTGCTGGATACTCGTGACAACAGTTTCATTGTCGCCCGAGACGCCATTGGGATTACCTCCCTCTACATTGGCTGGGGACTTGATGGTAAACGATTGACTGATTCTTTTTTTTTGAGTCTAGTTATGTCTAATAGGCTGGATTTGATTTGATGACTTTACTCCGTTCTTTCAATATTTCAGGGTCAATATGGATTTCGTCGGAATTGAAAGGTCTGCATGATGACTGTGAACATTTTGAGTGCTTTCCACCTGGTCATTTATACTCGAGCAAAAACGGTGGATTGAGGCGTTGGTATAATCCTCTTTGGTTCTCGGAGGCTATTCCCTCGACCCCATATGATCCACTTGCTCTGAGAAGGGCATTTGAAAAGGTAACAAGCATAATTGGGCTCACCGGAAGTTGCTGTGCTAGTGGTTCTTAACGTTAAAATTAACAAAACCGGAATTATGGTCTCATGTGCTATGTGTGATGTATGCAGGCTGTGATCAAGAGGCTAATGACTGATGTTCCTTTTGGAGTGCTTTTATCCGGGGGACTAGATTCATCATTGGTTGCTTCTGTAACTGCTCGCCATTTGGCAGGCACGGAGGCTGCCAGACAATGGGGGGCACAACTCCATTCCTTCTGTGTAGGCCTAGAGGTGAGAGTAAATCCTTGTAAGAAACGCAGAATATAGGTCCTGAGGATTTTCATTCAGTCCTTGATTTTGGGTCTCATTTGCTTGAGCAGAACTCTCCAGATCTGAAGGCTGCTAGAGAAGTTGCAGATTATTTAGGGACCGTCCACCATGAATTTCACTTCACAGTCCAGGTATGAAAAACAAGCAATTTTTTCTTAGCTCAGATCCGTGCTAACATTCTATGACTATCCAAAGGTATAAACTGTCTTTTTTGGAGCTGTGACAGGATGGTATCGATGCCATTGAAGATGTCATATACCATGTTGAAACATATGATGTTACAACCATCAGAGCAAGCACCCCTATGTTCCTTATGTCTCGTAAGATCAAGGCGCTAGGAGTGAAGATGGTTATTTCCGGTGAAGGTTCTGATGAGATTTTTGGTGGGTATTTGTACTTTCACAAGGCACCTAACAAGGAAGAGCTCCACCGCGAAACATGTCACAAGGTAACTTCATCCATTTACCAGTCTTCTCTGTTGGAACATGGAGACATAACAGCGAAGAGTTCTGATCTATTATGTTGTCTGTATTTAGATAAAAGCCCTTCATCAATATGACTGCTTGAGAGCTAACAAATCAACATCTGCTTGGGGTCTAGAAGCCCGTGTCCCCTTCCTGGACAAGGATTTTATTAATATTGCAATGGCTATTGATCCTGAATGGAAGATGGTAAGAAACCTTATTCGGATTTTATTAACATGAAGCGTGAATTATTACCTTTTATAGATTTTTGAACTGTTTTAATGGTGTTCTCTATACCTGTCCGTCGATTTTAGATCAAACTTGGAGAAGGACGTATGGAGAAATGGGTTCTTAGGAAAGCCTTTGACGACGAGGAGAATCCTTATCTGCCAAAGGTCCGTATGCTAATTGTCTTCCTATATCTCCACCAGCACGTTAATTCCTTAAAATTAACAATTCCAATCTGTTTTTCTGCAGCATATTCTGTACAGGCAGAAAGAGCAATTTAGTGATGGCGTTGGCTATAGCTGGATTGATGGCCTCAAAGCTCATGCTGCCCTACATGTACCTACTTGAGTTTAACCTTTTGTTTTGCATCCTTTTGTCGAATTTGTATTATGTTTCTGATCGGAAGCTCATGCTGCTGAAATAATATCTCCAGGTGAACGACAAGATGATGCAAAATGCTAAGCACGTCTTTCGACACAACACCCCTACCACCAAAGAGGCCTATTACTACAGAATGATTTTTGAGAGGTTCTTCCCCCAGGTAACCCGATGAAACCTCCCACAGTCCATTCCAGTAAAAGGATGAGTTATGCCAATGGTTTCAATACTAATTTAATTACCGTGTTGCACTTTGTTTGCAGAACTCGGCGACGCTGACTGTTCCCGGAGGACCGAGTGTGGCATGCAGCACAGCTAAAGCTGTTGAATGGGATGCTGCGTGGTCCAACAATCTCGATCCTTCCGGCCGTGCTGCGTCGGGTGTGCATCTTTCTGGTTATGAGCAGCAGGCAGTTCTTGCCAGTGCAGGAGTGGTGCCACCAGAGATTCTTGTCAATCTTCCTCGAATGATGAACGTTGCGGCTCCAGGAGTTGCAATCCAAAGTTAGTGCCTGTTGGAGGGCTGAAGTATCGGTGGATTTGATATCAGAGCTTTTGTCATCATTTAAACTTCGGTTGCCTTGTAGAAATCTTATAGGCCATGTGTAGAAGTTACGAATAATAATCTGTGGTCGTTTGAAGTCGTGTCTGTGCCTTGTGGTTTTTCTACAAGGTAATTCAAGTCTGCAATCAATGTCCTGTAACTGTTTGAAGTTGTAATGCAACCTTTCCTCTGGTTTCCTTACTTCATACCCGAATCCTTTCCTCTTCTTATCTTCTCAGTTTCTTAGTTTTAGTGTATAACTTTCGGTGCCCAATATGCTTTAAAATACAAAACATAAACATTTTAAGGTATTTTAGCTGTTTTAATATGCTTTTAAAATACAAAAAACTTATTTATTTCCGATTAATTAATTAGAATTCAACTTTCGATCCAGTGGAAGTGCTATTCAGAACCCATGATCCCTATCACGGACACCTTTTCACTCATCAAACAGCCCGAAATTTAATCCAATTCCTTAAACAATCCATAAAGAGAAAGGTGTTCATCATCTGGTCGAAAGGCTCTTGATCTCGACCTGGGTTTTAAATCTTAACTTCCGCACACATCACTAAGAGAGAATAAAAATAAGAAGGTATAAATCAACTGGACAAATCAACCAGTGCGCTCCACATTACTTGATCGAGAAACAAGTTATCTTATTTCTCGTGGCGAACAACATCATTAATTTACAAGGTCGACTAATTGGAACATATATATTCTACAGCTTGATCTTAGTCTACAGATCAATACAACAATAGAGGACAGATGGGGTCGCAAACGATCCATCTCTCCTAACACGAATCTCATTTGAATTAGACTTAAAAGAGCAGGGCAGTGTAGAGCAATTGATTCCAAGTATCAGGCAGTCCAGGAAGGCACCAGTGGCTGCAATCCGCAGATCGACCAGGATTGGCCCTCTGCTGGGGGCTCAAGTCGCCACTGTAAATTGAAGGATGCCCATCTTTTCTCAACTCCGAGAGCGTTGTGATGTCGAGCAAATATGCAGGATTCTGCATGCCCCTGATCACGGTATCCACAACCCTCATTTGATCTGGGTATTCTCCGGGGTATGTCGATCCACTCACAGGCGTAGTCTCGCCATAGCAATTTTTCGTTGTTGCTGTAGTCGTGCCCGCGCTCCATTCACTTGGACTGTCACATATCAGAAATCAAAATGCTTTCTATTGATGTTCAGCTTGCTAGAGTAATGCTTAATTGTTTTGAAGTTAATTACATGCATGGTCCTGTTGAACAAGGAGCCATGCCAATGCCACTGGACAACAAGAGAAAAGGATGAAATTTCTTGCCACCGACAAAAGATCGGTGTTCATTCTCAGGTTTATGGGAGAACAGGATCACAAGTGGTAAGATTTTAGAAGTCTGTCGGTGGACTTGGCTTCACTTGGGTCATATGTCGGTATGATCATTTACCTTGACACTGTGCCTCGACAGCTGAAATAACTGTGTTCTACTTTTACAGGCTTCAAGGCTCCAAAAAGTTTCGTGTGTTCATAGTTTGATCGACTTGTTACTGTAACTAATTATATTTTTGTACTCCATTTTTTTCTCTTTTTTTTTGTAGCCATTATTATTATTTTTATCGTTGCACGTTCTTCTGTAGCCGACCCCGGCCATACCAACTTCGCAACATTCATTTTAATTGCTTTAAATGACCATGTCAGGAACCACCAAACAATTGCAACTTGCAGGATGCTCTTTTACTTTAGGGGGTGATGGTGATTTTGTTTTTAAAAATATTTTTTTTTAATTTTAAATTAAAATATTTTGATATTTTTTAAATCATTTTATGTACCGATATCTAAATTTTTTAAAAAATAAAAAGTATTATTTTAATATATTTATAAATTTAAAAATAAATTCATAAATAACTCCGTTTTAAACATAACAAAGAGACTATTTATTATTTTTGAAAATAATTTTCATTCAAAAAAATATTAAAATGTTGTTTATTTATTTTTTCTAAAAACACAAAAAAATAAATTAATATGGGTTAAAAATATTTTTAAAAAAAAAAATAATTGTAAAACCATAAACACCCTGCTCTTAAATCTATTCTAAGGACCCACCTGAAGTCGAGTTGGATCCATCATGCTCCTTACCAACACAGCGAATTACAGCTCAGACTGGACCGAAGTTTTTGTGCTTAGAGCCAGAAGACTAACAACCCCAAACACAATAATGGAGCATGGATTGGCACCGAACTAAAATTATACGAGGGAGAGGGAGAGAGTTACTTGTAATGCGTGGGAGAGATGGACTGGAAAAAAACTCGGGTTCTAGTTGCGTCAATGGTGGCGTCCACCCATTTAGCCCATGTTCGTAGACCTCTTTCCAAAGCACGCAAACGATCCATATCTTGGTAGTATGTCCCTCCTGATTCCATGTAATCCCATCTGTCGATTTTCAAATCACCCCAACACGAGCTCGATTAAATGGATCGAATTAGTACTACTCCATCGTTTTGCTATAAACTGGACAAGTGCAATGCTATTCTTACCCTTGGAGAGAGCCCTTGTGATTCCACCAGTGGCCGGTGTTGAACACCAGCACATCGGCATTTCTCCAGGCGTTGGCATTTCCGGAAATTTCCTCCAGCTTCAGTACTCTCTTCCCTTGTACCAAATCTATGTCCACCAAATATGGAGCTTTATAAAATGAAATAGTCGCATCATAATCCTGCACAACACAAACCCAGAATCAGAAACTCGTATAATTTCATTAAAAATCTCCTTTTGTCGGTCATAATAGACAGCGTATGCATTGCAACTGGCAACTCTGCATCAGCAGAGCTAGAGTTCACCAACATGGTTTGGGGGGCCTCGCCGTATCTGACTTTTCATGCTGTTTAAATCACTGTGATTGTAGCTGTCCCATTTTGAGTAAAATTCAATCATTACCCTGTGATAGACATTACTGGATGCGTGACAGCCACCTCTCTTTATATTTATATATTTGTTTAACACCGAAATTTGTACACTTTTCGAGGTTGGATTTTGAAAAATAATGAAGAGCGTGGTAGATCTGGTGATAGTTTCTCCTCTTTTTGTGTGAGAATTTATTTTCTTCTTCTATTCATCGACATTATAATATGATGTTAAGAAGATGAAAATGACGCTATTTGACCAAGTTCATAAACAAAGCCCAGTTTGTCAAGGATAAAAAATTATGTGCCTCTGTTGGTGGGATTAGGATGGTGAAAAGATTCCAGCAAATACAACAGTGTTCCGTGTTCATATTGCGGCCTTGTAGGCCACACATAACGGCAAGCATGTAATCATATCAATACGTATTTCCAGTCCAGTGCCAGTGATGGCTATTTGAAAGCTGAAACTGGGGAACTTACCAAGAACTTGAAGAATGAAAAGGGGTCTCCTCTGCTCATTTGTGTAGAAGTTCGAGGCACCGACGATGAGATCATGCAAATCAAAGACTCCCATTGATTCCGTCCTAGTGAGTCCCCCACAAACATTATACTTTTCCCTCTCATTTTTAGCAAGAATTCAAGCCCACTGAATCTATACCAACGAAAAATCAAACATAAGTCCACAATTGTCTTCACGACACTAAAAAAGTAAAGCGGGAAAAAAACCCACAAGAATTTAGCTGCAGCTGATGTTGTCTGTTACCTTGGGAGCTCACAATTGAGAGGTTGCCATCTATACTTGAGATATTCAGAGTCAGGCCTGCCATACATCTGACAATTGAACTCGGCGTCAATAATGGTTGGACAGTTAGAAGATTCGTACAATGGGTATGATTCATCACGAACCCAAGCGCCAACAAACAATGCACAAGTACTTTGATTACTTTGCAGCATTGGCCTGCTATGGTGGTAGTTGTTATGGTGGTTTCTCATGCTCATTATCACAGCTGAAGTTGCAATCTTGGTTTGAAGCAAAACCAAGAAAAAGATTGCAAAGCATGATGCTAATAGATTGCAAGAGGGCTGGAAACAAGCTAGAGACATTCTTCGAGGAAGGAAGGGTGAGAGAAAAGTTGAAGGAGGCAACACCGAAAAGCAGCTATAAAGGAAGGAAAGAGTAACTACTATTAAAAAATGCAAAAGAAAAGGAGTGGGAGATAAGACCTGGGAGGATTTTGTTTTGTCGTGTGCATGTGAAGGTCTCGAAAGGGTTTACTCGGGTTAAATATTGGATTGTTGAAGGTTTGGAACAGAGTTCTTCGATTCAATATCTGGGCCAATTTGTTCATCTCAATTATTTATTTTTGTTAATTTTGTCCGCGAATCAAGGGGAGCTCTGGGATCCACTCGTATTTATGTGAAAATCTAGATATTGACTGCCTACACTTTCCTTGAAAAGTAGAGAAAAATGCATGGCATGCAATGGTTCCTCTCTCTGTAGATGAAGATTGAAGAGGAGGCCAGTAAGTAATGGGGCCAAAAGGGTTTGGAACCGTTGTGTTCTCTTTTTTTCCCGTATTTTTTGTGTTATTTGAGATAGACGACGACAAGGTGGGTGAGGTCATCCCTGTTGATCCAGAGAAAAACAAATCTGAAATACATTAAAAAAATATTGAAACATAAAAAAAAAAAAAAAATACAATCTCAAACAACAATTAATTACTGGTGTAAACCGCGGAGCCGCCCCGAAGTTTGAGATACTTGTATACATCTTCGGCGGAAAAGAAAAGAATACTGTCGCTAACATATATTTTCCTTCCGAGGAAAGAATCAACCTTCCGAAAGTGAAATGTTCTTTGCTTTCTCCTTGGTGCACATACACGATAGCACCATCCTGTTTACTTCGACCAGCGGTTTTATACAGACGTTTGCGTTGCCGTTGGGATCATCTTCACTCGGCAATAATTTTAAATAATAAAGAGGAATGAGAAGAGAGCTATCCTGCCAATTATAGCTGTGGATGTTTAGTTAATAGCTAGATAGGGGCGACGTGTGTTAAATTTATAATTTGATTGTCATATAGGGTAATTTTGTTGAAAGCCCGTCAAGTAAAACTATGATATTTCATTATCAAACAACAAATATCAAAGAATTTTTTTGTTAAAAAGTATATATGTTTTTTTTAAAAAGTATATATTTTAAAAGATAAAATCAATTCAAACTAAATGAACACCCTAGCTTTGCAACCATTTACATCGGAGTAGGATAATCCTATAGGAAATAACGCAAAAAAAAAAAAAACACGAAGATCAACTCCAAACAAATTGAATGCTAAAAGATAATATATATGTATATATATATATATATATATATAAAAATCAAATGTTAAAGGATCTTATTTGATAATAAAACAAGATATAAATGAGAAAAAGATCAATCTCTAGTGATAACTTTATGGCAAGGTTGTCAGTACCGTTTCGGTTGTCGTTTTGTTTTTTCTATTAGTACAGAACGTTTTGGTTTCGGAGCGCCGTTTCGGAGTTGTATTGTTCATATATAATTAATTAATTATATATATGAAAAAATTACAAAACAAAAACACTAAATATAATTTTTATTTTTTATAAAATCAAAGTTGACTTAAAATTTTTATTTTTTTATAATATATTTATTTTTTAATTTTAATATATATAAACTTACGAGTTACAATTGATTTGTCCACTAGACAAATCGCTGGACAAATATACAATTTATCCAGCTGGACAAATCAATTTTATGCTATCCCATATCGATGGATTGTCAAAGAGCTTTGATAAGTTCATTTGTCTTTTTATTTAAATAATGATAAACACATGTTGCTCCAAACAACGCAACTAATTTTATTGAATAATTTATGATTCCTCAAAATTGTAGCAAAGAAAACAATATATAGTCCTTCATCCAATAATCATAGCAGATATTTTCCAAGATGCAAACCAAAATCCATCCATCACATGTCTAAAGTCTAAAAAAAATAAAAAAAAATGATTTTGGACTATTATAAACCCAAAATAGAACAAAACCTTAAATTGAAATTAAAATAAAACAACAATAAAGACCTGTATAAATATTTAGATTAATACAATTAATGTAAATGAACCCCAACATATTCTTTCTTTCTTGGATTTTTCCTTGTAGCCTAAATCACATCCTAATATAGATAGAAAAGTGTTGATGCCATTAGCATCCTCTCCGATCATGGAAATTTTTGAATTTAATTATTGATTTGCTTCTATTAAGTAAACACTCATAATAGTCGTGTATGTTAGGATATACATGAAAAAAACATGAAAAAATATGAGCAAATAATAATAAGGAAAATTTCTTTTTATTATCCCTTATAATTAAGCTTTATTTTGTAGGTAAGATTTTATTAAATAATCTCTAATACACAAGGAAAGATTTTGTTGTTGCCATCAAGAGTCTTTGTAGAGTTAAGAAAAACAAATTCTAAAATTAGTTATTGAATATCATTACATTATTATAAAATATAAAATATCTCCAGACTAAAAGTGCATTTGTTAAAACATAGCAAATAACAAAACTCATATTGCATCTGATGACATGCATCTCAAGATCTTCTTGAACTTTAATTAACTTCAAATATTAACCTAAAGTATAAAAATATATCTTGCAATTCCTGGTAAAATCTCAACTCAATCCAATAATTTTATTGAGACTTATGTTTAATATCATAAAATTAAATAGAAGACACAATTATCCTAAGATCCAAATTTTTTTGTTTAACATTTTATTGGATCATGTCATTTCCATTCTCTTCGAGACCATTCATCCTCGAATCACCAACAGATATAGAAAATATTTCACAGGTCTCTTATATAATCCTTAAGATTTATTTTTCTTACCAAAACTCGCCTCCAATAACTTTGTATAAAAGTAACGGTCTTTTTTTTTGTTTCCATCATTTCAACATTGTTGCTTTTCTCTCTTTCAAGTTTGTCAATCATATACTCTTTTTTTTTTAATTTATCAAACATACATGACAGGTCTTTGCTTTATTGAGCAAAAACCCCTATTTATTCCATCTCTCTTGGTTAATAAATGATGTAAATAAGAAAATAAGATGGAAGACAGTCAAGATATAATATAAGAACACCATGTAATAGAAATTTTATCCTAAAATTTCAAGTCTAAAACCATAGATACGCCACTAATTTTAATGAGACCAAACTTGAAAACCTCAATTTACCTTATTACCCGAATAAATTAGCGAATCTGAATTGTGATTTGATTATTTCTTTTCTTTTCTTTTACTCTGAAAAGATAAAATGGATAAAATCAACTTTTTTTTTTATCTAAAGAACCAATAATGCAAATTTGTAGAATAGAAATAAAAAACTTAGACTATAAGCACTTATCACCATAAAACTTGATTAAAAACAAAGAAAAGGAGAAACTAAAAGAATTGATGTAAAATTAAAACAAAACATAGAGAAACAAAGGATATAATCTAATTTTCAAATCCTGGCTCTTATATCAATTAATATAAAGATATAGGAATCCACAATGAAGTAGATGATAGCACAAAAAAGCTAAAAATATTAAATTTTAAACTTAGACTTGTTAATTATAGAGAATCAATAACTTGAAATTTACGAAGATGCCACAGGGTCAATCATATATTCATAAGTTAAATTTATGTTTTGTCCCAATAAAGAGAAAAACATTGCATCACACAAACATGTAATTTTATTCAAAACATCATGGCTATCAAAAGTTGCAACAAAATAAAGCAATATGTTGTCCTCCATCTAATAACCTTAACAAATCTCTTTCGGGTTACAAACTAAAAAGGCCCAAATAAAAACACAGTTAACATATGGCCAAGGTCTAAAATAAGCTGTAATAATTGATTTTGGATTGTTAAAACCTAAACTAAAATAATGCACTTAACTAACATCAAAATCCAAAAATAATTAAAATAAAACAATAATAAAGTCCCCAATAATTTAATGTTCTATATCACATAAGGAAACCTTTATTGCTTCCATTAAGAGTGCTTGTAGAATTAAAAAGAAAAACTCTCAAAAGTATCTGCCAAATATCATCGCATTATTATAAAAATTATAATCTCCAAATACAAAGTTGAGAAGTTATAAAGTAATAACTAATAAAATTTGCATTGCATTTGCAGTGTTAAAAGATTTTCTTGGACATTGATTGACCAAAAATCTTAATTTATTGAGAAAAATAAAATAAAATAATCCCGATAAAACTTCAGCCTCTCTAATGATTGAATGAAAAGTAATATTTGATAAGATAAAAATAGATAGTAAATATATTATGTTAGAATCTAAAAAAAATAACTATTTTTGGATGGTTTTAGCATTACAATTATTTATTTATTGCGTGTTAATATTTATTATTCTTTTTCATGGAAAAAAACACCCGTCATTGGACAGGATGTTGTCACTTGTAAGAATTATTACTGATCAAAAGTCACAGGGCACAAGCATAACATACAAAATGGATGCACCACGTTGACTGAGAGTAGCTGCAGCGATCGAATCCACCCACAAAAGCACCAGCAGATAGCATCTTTTTTCTCCAGTCGAGCAGCATCAAAGGACAGCATGATAGCTCTCTACCAGGGCTCATGGAATATCACCTCACCCCATTAGCCAAGCCATTTCAGAAAGTAAGAAAAGCCTAAAAAAAGAACATATCAATTCATGATCTCCGACACCGTCCGTACAAGCCCTGGAATGGGAATAATAAGCACTGAATATAAAAAAAAAATCCATAATTGTTATAAACAACGAGCAGACAGGAACTCATGCAATGCAAGAACGTGGATTCAATCAAACAAGCGTGTAAATAATTGGGACCGGAAGATCTCAACACCGAGGAGCAATGTTATCAATCCCGTCTCGCTCGGTCGGAACGGTCTGAACGCTCCGCTTCATTTACAAAACCGAACAAAACGGCGTTGTTTTTGTCCCGGTTTTAATTCGGTCTGTTCGAAAATTCCGCCAAATTCCGCCAGAACGCCCGGTTCCGCTCGGGTTTAAAATCTATTTTTTTTATTTTTAAAAATTATTTTTGACATCTATACATCAAAATAATTTAAAAACACCAAAATAATTTAAATAAAAAAAATTCAAATTTTAATTATGCTTGTTAAATTAATATTTTATTTTTTTCATATATATATATAATTAATTAATTATATATAAACAGACAATCGAAACGAACAATCGAAACGCTTAAAACCAGTAACGCTCTGCTCCATCAAAAACCAGACTCGAAGTCTGGAAGAGTATGAATAAATGGGCTGGCCCAAATGCTTGATTTCAGGAGTTGGGCTTATTTTATTTATTTTAAATACGGAAAGTGCAGGACAACGGGCCCACAGAGGGTCAAAGCACATGAAAAGATTGATGTCTCAGCATTTTTGTCCTGCCGTACGCACCCATCACCATTGAAATCTAATTCTCTTTCTATGTGGTTTCATACAGTTTCACACTGATCGGAGCAGGTAGTGATAATTGATACGTCATCTTCAACATTTTCTTGTAATCGGAAAACAGACCTGACTGACGGGGCTTGCGAAAATAAAATAAAATAATCAACCAGCAACCTTGAACCTCTCGAGCCCAACTTTAAATCCTAGTGTCTTCACGTCTTGTTGCACTTGTGCTTGGAAATCACTGTAAGTGAAAGGCCTGTACTTCGAGCTCTGTATGACACAGCCTTCTTCGGGGAAGACGAAGTAGCAGATGGAGAATCTCTCCTTTTCTCTATTCACCTTCACCCTATGTTTCACACTCTTGTATTTGTCGTCGCTTATAGCCTGATTAAGAGATTTGAAGTATTCATCAGGAACATTATTAATCTAACAGCCTTAGTAGGGGGGGAAAAAGTAATTATCAACACAGAAAGTCGTCAAGCTCGATATTTTTAAGGTATATGGACCTGCATCATATCTCCGAGGTTGAAAATCAGCGTGTCTGGAATGGGTTTTACTTGAAGCCAGTTATCATCTTTGAGAACCTGAAGTCCAGCCACCTGGTCTTGGTTCAATACTGAAAGAACTGAGCTGTCTGTGTGCACATTTATGCCCCACGCCTCATTTTCCATGGAGCACTGAGGGTATCGGTAAACACGTACGAATCCGGTTGATTCTGATATGTAGGTTTTTGAAAGTTCTGGATCAAGATGGAGGTTTTCGGCCATTGCTCCGAAAATGGCTGTTGCAAGTCTAGCTAGGTGGCTTCCATACTCTTCAAGCAAGATTCTAATGAAGCGTAGAAAACAGCAATAAGATGTTAACATCAAAAGAAACAAATTAAACTAGGGAAAATAAAGCACATGCAAATTTCACTAAGGTTATGATTCTCACATGAACAGCAGCCAGAATTCATAAAATGAAAAAGCAAACCAAAATCAGAATGAGCAAGAAGGGACATTTGATGAAAAGAGCAGCTGAGAGAAACAAATGGTATCTTTGGGATCCACACTGGCTAAGAAATCAGGTGGAGAATAGCATGCTTGTTCCTTCTTTTTGCTCTGCAAGTTCTGCCAGGGGGACATTTTTGCAGGGACTTGACATCAATTAGAACACAGCAGTGTGCTGCCAGGAATGTGGAATGAAATATAAACCCAACTTTTGATTGTGCTATTCGATTCTAGACAATAAGTAATAACCATAGATAAGAAAGGAATTTTGTTGTACAAAACTATATGGGAATACATTCAGTGATAAACTAACCTTAAATAATATAAAATCATTCGTAGCATATGACAGTCTAATCTGCCGTTGAGTCATCGATATGTCACTGCAATATTAGTGGACAAATCTTTCGGCGACCGGTATAGTGAATTGAGTTAATGGTTTCTTCGTTTCATTTCTTTTATGATAAAATGTAAGTAAAACATTCATGTGTTTTTATATCAAAGTAAAATGCTCATGTTTACGTCATTTAGTTAAAAACAAACTAAAATAAATTTCACGGATGGAAGCGATGGTAGATCATGGAAAGGAAAAAACCATATCTTTAAAATGGTCTGAAAGAATATATGGAGTTAAAAAAAGAAAAAAATCTGGAAGCTAAAAGCATGGGCCATGTAAAAATCATTGCTAATCAACTTTCTTCTTCTTTTTTCCTCCAGAACTCTTCTGGGTCACATGCCAATCACTCCAGTTCCCAAATGTGCAAAG
Source organism: Salix exigua (assembly GCA_032356905.1). Classification (NCBI taxonomy): domain Eukaryota; kingdom Viridiplantae; phylum Streptophyta; class Magnoliopsida; order Malpighiales; family Salicaceae; genus Salix; species Salix exigua. Next base: position 19,650,605 of record CM063603.1, on the reverse strand, counting down.
ACAATCTCAGCCAAAAACTGCACAAGTAGCTTCTTGTCTCAGCTATTCATGTTAGGCTAAATTCCAAAAACAGTGGGGATTTGTTGGGTTTTACATTCGTACGAAGGTGCCATTATTCAGTGGCTGCTGCGCCTCTCATGGCACCTCATGATTTACAGGGATCTACTCTGGCCGACAAGGTGCAATGAATTCACGGTACCACGTTTCCGTTGAATATAGGCAGAAGAAACACATGATGGAAATAAATATTCAATGGTTTAATAATTATAGGAATTGAAATCTTCCATAAATATTATTGCTTCTATCACTTTAACCAAACAGTTCAATCGTTAATAATGAAAAAGTTATTGATGCTGACCGTATTGCTATCTTTTCTGTTTCACAAAAGATCTAGACAATCCAATCGCATGTCCCTTCTATGTCATTCTTGCCGACTAAAAGAACTGTGCAAATCTCTGAAGCTCACATAAAACCCACGAAAAAATTGACAAAGGAAATGTTGGAAAAATGTACCTGAACGAAACAAGCGTTTCATTTTCATTTTGAAACTGAGAGAGTTGACTCAGTGGGATATTGAAACCTTCAACCCAGTTGATGTTTTGAGATCCTATTGAAAGAGCTGCCCCAGTTGGAGTCAGGGCAGTTGTGCCCCAAAAATAGGACATGGGTTTAGTGAATAGTTCTTGTTTTGATTCAAAAGTGTGAGAAAAAAGGCTTCTGGCATGGTCTCTAAGTTGGCTCATAAGGGTTAGAGGAACCCCATGATTGACCAAACGAAAAAATCCCCAATCTTCGCAAGCCTCTCGAAGCTTTCCCAGGTTTAGGCACTGAAAGTCTAGTACCGGTATGGCATCATCGTCAACAGCTTCTTGAATCTGTGTGGTTGTATCATCAAGGCCGGTGTTTTGCTGGATTCCGGTGTACTGTTGGCGAAACACGGGAGGGTAGGATTTAAGGTTCCGTACTTCTGACATGCTTGATTTCTCTGGCCTTCAACCACAAGGATAAGCAGGGCTGCTATATAAAAGGAAATTATGAGCAAAATGAGATTTATTGAACACAACAAGGAGGGCCACCCCGTATTTTTGTGACACGTGTTCCCAAGGACTCCCCACTGACGTGCTAGCCGGCAATATCATCGTCCTCGAGGTGTAGCCCTCACATGGTTTTTTAAATAGTATAAAACATTGCTTTTTTATGTGCATCTTGGTAATAAAAGTCAGATTTCTTTTACTGTATTTAATATCACTTGATAAGTCTAGATATAATTTTAATTAATTTCATATTAGATACTAATAAATAAATAATAACAATATATATATATAATTATATATTTTGAAAAAAAAAATATTTTTCTAGTATTTGACTATGTCATAAAAAATAAATTGAAAAATAACTTATTAATTTGTTTTTCAAGTTTATATAACATACATCAAACAATGCATAAGACACTAAATGCAACTATTTGACCATCTAATGAAAGAATGAGATGTGAAAATCGTAACCATTGATTTATATAATATTATATTTTAATCATATTATAATTTAAATTATCGTGTTAATATATTATTGTGTACACATATACAAATAAGTATTATATTATATTGTTTTCCCAATTTTTAACTTGGAAAACATTTTTCTCCATTTAAGATTTAATGTTTTATTTGACCTGAAAATGAATTTTACTGTTCAATTCTTAACAATAAAATATATTTTAAAAAAATCAGGAAAAAAACATTTTTAAGTAGACAAAGCAGGCATTAAACTTTGTTTCGTATACTTTCATCACTATTCTATTTAAAAATAATCATTTAATCAACATCGTATTTCTATAGATAATAATAACTTAAGGCCTTGTTTGTTTCAAGGAAAGTGAATTCCCGGAATTCACTTTCCTTGTTTTCCAGTGTTTATTTGCTGGAAACAACTTTCCTGGAAAGTTGTTTTCGGTGTTTGTAACTTTCCTGTGTTTGTTTGCTGGAAACAACTTTCCAGGAAAGTTGTTTCCAGCCAAGGAAAACCTAAGGCTTGAAAAAAGGAAAGTGTACTCCTCTTTTAAAATCCGGAATACACTTTCCGTGAGCTAGCTAGTTATTGTTTTTTTTTTAAAAAAAATAGAAACATGTTAAAGTATTATTTTTTATATAAAAAAATAATAATTCTGATATTAACAATTAAAAAACACAAAAACTAATAATTTAAATCTTAAAAATTCTATTTTTTTTAATCACCCTAAATTAAAATTTTGCATTGAGATTTTGATTTAAAATTAAAAAAAACTTATTTTAAGCTTTTAAAATTGGAAAAAATATATATTAATAATAAGTTTTACTTAAAAAATATTTCACAAGCTTATTTCTCTATAATATGATATGACATATATTGTTATATTTTATAAAATAAGCTATGTATGAATATATGATATAAAAAAAATAATCATCATTATAATTTTTAGATATCATTTTATTTATTTTAAGTGATTAAATATTTTATATATAATAGATAATCTTGAAAAAAAATTAATTTATTAATAAATTATTTTTCAATTCCTTTTCCATCACACAAACAAACATCTGGAAAGTGTTTTCAGTTCATTTTTCATAACATCGTCAAACATCGAATTCACTTTTCAGAATTCACTTTCCAGAAACCACCTTCGGAATTTACTTTCCAGAAACAACCTTCCGGAATTCACTTTCACGAAACCACTTTCCAAAGAAACAAACGGGTCTTAATCTCACCTGTTAAGTATTATTTTTGTTTGAAAGTATGAAGTGATTTCTGTGAAATATTTAGAAAAAACAACGTAAAGTATTTAATTTATAATTAATTTTTAAAAAATATTCTCCATTTATATAAAATATATCGTACATTTTAATTACCATCGCCTGATTACCACTAGCGGTGGTAGTGGCGCTTTCACAGTTATATATCACCGTCACCGTACCATCACCCCGCGTCAGTCCGACAACGGCCCATGTTTCACAACTGGAGCTTCCGAGAAGTTGGTGTCTGAAATGATTGGTTAAGTGTCCCTTTCCTTGTTCAACCTATTTACCGCCATTTTATATCGTCTTTCTCTCCGTTAGGGCAAAATATTAATTTATAGTAACAAATACTCCTCAGATGTGGTATATAGATAGAATGGAACAAGTTATACATCCAAGTACATATATCAAGAATCAATAAGCTGGCAATGATCGGAGATTAAAAAGGGACGAGATGGAAATGAAAGTTTACACGAAAGTATCAAGTACCGGATCTCCAGCATGAACCGATGAGAAAGTAGATTGAGAGGAGCGACCGATACAAGAGGGGCAGGGTGCTCCACAATTAAAAAAAGGTTAAATCTTAACGAGAAACATACCCTTTCTTATTAATAAATTATTATTTTTCAAATTTATTAAAATAATAAAGAACAAATCTTACAAATTAAAAAGTTGAATGAGAATAATATTGAAAAAATATAATTTCATAAATTATCTCAAATAAAATAAATAATAATTAAAATAATAGAGATCAAATTTAAAAATTAAAAAAAGTGAATAAATTAAAATAATAATAATAATTAACTTTTAATAAATTATTTCAAATAAAATAAGTAACAATAAAAAAAATGAGGACCAAATTTGATAGATAAAAATTTTCAATAAAAAATGATAAGAAAAAAGCAAATAACAATTATAAAAATAAGGACCAAAATTAATATAAAAATTAAATTTTAAAAATGAAATTAAAAATAAATATTCAAAACAAATTATATATAGAAACAAACTCATAGCCTCAGCTATTTAATTTCTCAGATCACTATAAAATGCTATTATTATTATTATTATTATATACAACAATAATAACAATATGTCGTTGTTCCACTTGCATCTGGTGTATATAAAAAAGTATATCTTTTCCTTAACAAAGATATTATACGGTGGAAGTTAGCGAGGAAACTAATGGATTCTAGGACTAGGGTCGCTCTCTATTATTATGGGATTACAGCTGCCCACGTTAGCGTTGTCATGACCGATCACTCTACTTCCTGTAATTATCAATCCACTAGTCTATGAAATAATTTCTTCACGACGGCAGTCCAATAAAAACGTCCGAGAGAAAGGCAGATGCATGAGGTGGGAACCTCCTTAGCCACGTCCCGTAATGTTCTTGTCGTTGCGGGGTAATCAACATTTCATTTTAACATGATTAGTCCGTTCTAATCATACTTTTAAAAAAGAATAATACGATTTAGAGGGTGAGATGCCGTTTTTTAATTATCTCGATGAGAAGGGTGCTCGGCACTTGTTCCATGGCACTATAAAGGAATAGGGAGGAAGCATTTCGAATCTAATATTTGTTCAAATAACTAGGTAACTATAAAATAATTATTTTATTTAAAAGTTTCTTGATAATTAAGGTTTATGGATATAATTTATATTATTTTGTATTTAATTTTTATTAAATAAAATAAGAATAAGAAATTTGAAATCTGAATGGGTTTAAGTAAAAAAAATATGCTAGTATCATTAAAAATATATCTAAATTACAAATTTAAACTAATCAAATCTTCAACCTGATTTATATTAACAAATTGTTATCTTAAACGAGCCTCCACTATGTCTGTGATACTGCCTTCGTTCATTGCATCAAAAGAGACGAACTTGCTTGATGAAATGATCGAATGGGATATGGGTGATTGAAAAATTCGGGGAAAGGCCAAAAGGTTGCAATTGATGACACGACGGAAGAAAGGAAAAGAGGGCTGGCAGATTGATCCGGCGGTGGTGGACATTGAATTTGTGAAATTCCAAACTAGTTATGTACAAGGGGTTGTGCCGCGGGACTTGTGGGTCAATTTGCTGAAAAAGAGAGGCAGCTCGGAGAACCAGAAGATGCAGGCTGTTTAGTGCTTACGGCGACATAGACCTGTACGGACTGCATTTTGAGGACGGTAGCAGTCAGGGTGGGTGTAATATGGTCCCGGTGGACCCAAGACTACGTGTCGTTGCAAAGTTTATTTCAACGGGATCTAGAATTTTGCCATAGATTTTTCATTTTTGTGGAACGGACTTCTTTTTTAAAGGTTTCTATCCAGAAATTTACTCCTGCTGAACTGTTTTGCTATTAGTTTTAAAAACTTTTTTAAAATTTCATTTGTTTATTTTAAATTAAAAAATATATATTTTAAAATCATTTTAATATATTAATATTAAAAATAATTATTTTAAAATAAAAATTATTTTCAAAATCAACCACAAATACATTAACTAACTAATAAAGACGGTTTATAGAATGAAAAAATGAAAAAAATATTAAAATAAAATGATGATTAATAGCTTCCACCTAGAATTTTAAAATAACAAATGAAAAAAAGAGGTATCTGAAAAATGTCACTAATGAACTTGTTTTGGTTGTCTTGCTGTCCCAACCAAGTATCCTCCTCCTTTCTTTTTATTTTTATTTTCAATGAAAAGTGAATATAGGTGTATATGCACAAGGATTGGCTGATTTGTTAGTAATTAATGGAATGTTGTGGGGTAGGAGGGTCCAAGATCTTCACGGTAATTCTTAATTTTAAATGAGAATATATATATATATATATATATATATATATTTTATAAGAATCTAGAATAATTAAAGTTTTAATTATTTATCTAGAATCACAAAATATGCTTTCCAGTTTTTCAAAAGCAGAATTTTCTAAATATAAAAAAAAGATTTTGTGTATCAATGTTGTTGTCATTTGAATTTTGAAGGGCTGAGCAACCACGCAATTGCAGATAGAAAAAAATAATCTACAATGGTGCTGGCATATTTAAAATAATATATATTCTGGTGCCACGTTAGAATAATATATATATATATATAATTATTTTTAAGAATTTATTCTCAACATTATCACATTAAAACAATTTTAAAACATAAAAATAATAATCTAAAACAAAAAATAAAATTTTTAAAACATGATTGGACGTAATACCAAACATATATAATTTTAAACGCATGTAAATTTATTTGATCTTTTGAATTCAATATAAAATGTGGATTACTTGTGTTGAGAAGTAACTTGTTGCGATGCATGTTGAAACTGGGTCATAAAGAAACACACAACCCCACAAATTGCTTGTCTCTTTGATCCAGTTTTATAATGAAATAACATACAAGAAGAAACCTACTGATTGTTCAAGAGTATAGCTTATATTGTTTTTCATGTAAAAATGTATTAAAATAAAGTTGTTTGTAATAAATATTTTGTACATCAACACCTGAGAATTATTTAAAAATACTAAAAATATTTAATTTAATGTAAAAGTAAAAAAATTCAAGTACTTTGTTTTAATATTTATCATTTTTGAAAGAAGCTATCTTTGTAATAGTTTTACAAGTTTATTAATTACTTTGTTTGTTTTAAGGTTTTGATGGAAATTGCAATGGTAAGGTTTAGTACTTCTTTGAAAGTGTAGTTGAAGTTTATCTTTTATATTTATATTAAAATAGAATCAATACTTTATATTTTTCTTTTGAAATCATTTTGACACCATCATATCATAAAATGATTTACTAACATCCAAAATATAATTTTAAATAAAAATAAAAATCTTAAAAATACTCTATGATATATATATTGCTAGGACACAAAAGATTTAATGGCTTTAAATGAAAGCTTTTCTTGGTTTTATAAACACGAGGTGTCTTTTAATATTATGATATCTTTTGAGCTTGACTGTTTTTACACAAAATTTTTTTTATTATATTTATTCAATTACGATTAAAAATAAATTTGAAGTATCACTTTTATAAAAATATTTTTTGGTTTTTGAATCAACAAAAATATTATTGAAAAGACACTGTAATAAAAATAAAGTATAGTTTCTATAACATGTAAATCGATTGTAGGAATAAAAATCTAATCGAGCTCAATAATGGATGAGCATTTCAAAATTATATATATATATCACATTCTACTAAGAGTGTGATTAAAACTATTTTTGAAACTATTTTTTTTCAGAAATGTATTAAAATAATATTTTTTTAGTTTTAAGATATTATTTTTTATATCAATACATGAAAATGACCTTAAAACATCATTTTTTAAAATTTAAAATAAAACAAAAACAATTTTTTTAAATTAATTTTAAAATGTATTGACAAATTGTTAGAGAATAATATAAATTATATTTTGATTCTCATCTAAAAATTAAAGCTTTTAGTTGAAATGACACATGATATCAGAGTCTAGTTGACTCAACGATAATAAGTTTAAATCTTACCACCCTAATTTTGTATGATAAAAATCAAACACAAAATAATATGGTTCAATGACAAGATTCAAGAATGACTTTTATTTAAAGAGAATATTACATATTTTAGATTGAAGTTTCATCTAAAATTTTAATATTTTTAATGATATAATTACTAGACATAAACAAAACATATATATCTGGGATGAAATTTATAAGGGCTGAAATGTCATTTTTAATGTCATATATTATTAATTTATTGATGAAATCTTGTACTCATGATAAAATATCTTGAATATCTCATTTGATATGACTTTGACTAGTAAATATTTAAATACCCATTTATTTTCCATATCATTTATTTTAATTTTATTTCATCTTTTATGTAAAAAACACAAAAAATAACACATGGAAGGGACATGATTTGTAGATTTTTTTTTTGTCTCTACAGCCACCTCCAAAACCAGAATAGGATTTTTAGCAAAGTTTCATCGCTCGATCATTTTCCACGTATCAGAATCAAAATCCAGAAAACTATCAGCTATCTACATGCAACAAATCTGTACATGAACATATATAATTTGTGAAGGAAGATTGCCATAAAAAATCCAGTGAATTCTGATCCTGCGTACTGTCTCCTTAACGAAAGGCATCAAGTTCTTAGAAACATCAAATCAAATGAATCAAATCCCTACATCTCATTAGTAGTAGTAATAATAATAATAATAATTTGCCTCTTTTATTTAAATTTATTTCACTGTTGAATTACACACCTTCCATCTCCAGGAGCTGAAATTTTATAATGTAGCAATGCAATCACATTTCATCAAAAATATCATATTTTGAGATCTCATTTAATAACTTAAGTTTTTAAGTGAGATGATTTCTTATCGGGATCTTGTCGATCCAGCGGTTACGAGTTCAAATCTCATCGCTCTCATTTTATTAGATAAAAATCAAGCATAAGGTGGTGTGAGTCCGTGTACAAGTTTCAAGTCCAAAAACTTTTCATTTAAAGAGATGTGTTAGAGAATAATAAAGTTTATAACAATTTATAAAAGTGGAAGTCAAGAAGAGATTCCATTCCACGTATCAGAATCCAGATTTTCTGACTGTTTCATGCTCACCCTAATAGAGTTAATCAAAAATTAATGTCAAGTTAAATTTATGACTGTCAACTCCACCAACACTGAAGGATGATCTCCGATGAACCTCAGGCTGGTGAAATCGACTCAAAGCTAGCAAATAAGATTCCAAAGATTAGATTGACAATAAAATTCTCTACCAGGAACTTCTCTTTATCCATGTCAGTCAGCCATGAATTGATCGAGGAAATCTCCGCGCCTCGATTCAGCTGGTGCGTTCATTCTTTCCTTTAGTGTATCTATCTTTGTCCTGAGCAATGAATATCAAGACGTAAATATTGATTGAACCATGAATTACAAACTGGCAATTAAGACGATCATATCAATTACAGAAAAATAAATTGCAGACGGTGGAGGTTAGAAAAACAAAGAAGAAAACAGACGGTGTTTTCTTTCTTTTGCGTGAAGAAATCTCATTCTGTAAAGTAGGTTCAAGTGAACGGGTAAAGTCTCAGCTGTCTCAAATTTTTATAAAAAATACATTTTTTAACTCGATCTCAAGACCAACTAAGCTCATCACAAGCTCTCTGTCATCACACATGTTCTTTTGATTTTTTTTTTAATATTGTTAAGAGTACTCTTGTAATATATATTTTAAAACCAATTCAATGAGAATTATTGTGGTAAATGAGATGGTCTCCCATCTAATTTGATTTTAATCATTTTTTATTAATTTAATTATATTTTTAATCAAAATTAATACTAATCCCAAAATAAAAAAATATTAATTTAATAATTAAAATAAAATTCAATTCCAAAACACCAAACTTTTTAAAAGCTAAACAAATGATATCATGCAGCCGAAAGCAAGGGAAGAAAGGCTAGATGAGGCCCAATTCTAGGCACAAGACAGTCCAGTCCATATCAATAAAAGTGAAGCCTCAGTCTGTGTGCTAAGTCCAGCCCAGATTTCGAATTCTCTTAAATCATCAAAATCCTCTTTTCTCTGCCTGTTCTGTATTAGAAACTCAACGATCTCTCCCGGGTCTCTCCAGTTCTTCCGCCTCGTACTATAGCTAGAAACGCTCCTTTTCTATTGAAGTCCAATAAAAAAGAAGCTTACAAATCGAGTTGAACAGGTCTACCTTCACGCTAGATTTCATTTTTTTTTTTACTTTTAGGTTTTCAAACTCAAAGTATTTCTGGGTTCATATTTAATGCTTGCATTTTGGGGTTTCCCCGTTAGTGATTCTGTTGCATTGTCACAATTTACTATCTGGGCTCTCACTTGTTTTGATTTTAGACTTTTGCTTTTAGCTTAGCTTTTTATCTGTGTGTAACAGTTTTGTGAACTGGTGGGCTTGTGTTACAGAGAAATAAAGTTTTCACAACCGGTCTCGCGAGGGAGTCAGCAGTTTTTGGACTTGAAAAATGTCTATTGGAATTGGACTCGAGTCTCTCGTCGATCGTAAGCAAACGTTTTTTGTTGCTTCTGTGTTTAATCCTTATATTAGAGTAATGTGTAATGCAAGGTGTTATACTCCCTTTTTGATGTGCTTATTTAGTTGTTCAGATCTAATGTAAGACTTGTGCTAGACATTTTATTCTTTAAATGTTAACATTTCATAAGAATTGTGTTCCCGCGTAAACATTTCGGGTGTAGTATAAGAATTGGTTTTTGAGGCAAAACATATGGTATTGTTGTATGCTCACGAAGTATGCTAAAAAACTTACAAAGCAGTTAGAATTGTAATTGATTGATTATATTATAGAAGCAAACGACGTGTGAAACATTATAGAACAATAGTAGCTTGGACTGACTTGGGTCAAAGATGAAAATGACAAAAGCCATGATAAGATTCTGAGTCAGCTCATAATGCAGAGTTTTCACAATTTAGAGATTGACTTAAGGGTGTGGCTTGGCTTATGAATAGTAATGCCTGATGCCTAATGAAGACTATTCTTAAGCCTTGAGGCATATGCCTTGACGTGAGTTGGGTTCACAGCAAGCTTTTTGAAAAAGAAGTTTTCAGGATGTACTTGTCATTGCTTAATTGGCATGCACTTTATGTGGGGCGTATTTTCAGTAATCTATTGTTCTAATTATTCTATTACCAATTTTTCCTGTGCAGAAACAATTTCAGTTATTACAAATGATGGCCGGAATATCGTGGTGCGTTATTATTTGTTTCTAATACATGCGCGTGATCTTTTGCAATAATATGCTAATTGTAAAGAGGCTCCTTTTGATTTAGGGAGTCTTAAAAGGCTTTGACCAGGCCACAAATATTATCCTTGATGAATCTCACGAGCGTGTTTACTCCACCAAGGTTTGTATCCTTACCTAGCTTCAGGTTTCATTTTATTGCTTTGCCCATTTGAATCTTAGTGATGAAAGAAGAAAAGAATTTGCTGAAACTTAAAATTATGTGAATAAGTCTTGGTTAAGTTCAATGTAGATTCATATTTTCTCAGGGAATGTTTTAGTATTTTGAACTGATTTTTATTCTAATCACGATATTTAGGCTCCTCTTCTGTGGTTTAATACAGTGCCGAGAAATATTTATGCTTTGAAGAGTGAAAGATAGCAAAAAAATTTGTTTCCTTTCAGTGCCGCTTCAATAATTTGCGTGATTGATTTTGCAGGAAGGTGTTCAACAACTGGTGTTGGGCTTGTACATAATAAGGGGTGACAACATGTAAATTACATGGTCCATTTCTTGTTTTTCATAGTGCTGTTTTATTGGAAAGGCTGATACCATTTCAGTTCCCTAACTTTCTACTTCCCACAGTAATTTCTTCTCTGCTTGTTTGTTTCAGAAGCGTTGTTGGGGAACTTGATGAAGAGCTTGATGCGCACCTTGACTTGTCAAGTCTGAGAGCTCATCCACTCAAGCCTGTCATCCATTGATCTGATACAAGGATGTCGAACACATGATGGGTTAAGTACTTGCAAAAGAAATTTATTCAGTTTTTACCAGTGCTTAATATTTCTCCTTCGACTCTTCTGATGTAACTATTGAATTCGAAGCAATACAATGTCAGGTTATTTATTTATTTATTATTATTACTATTATCTTTAGAATTTCTTTCAAAAAATTTAGGTGCTATATTTTACTTGTCAACAGTGGGAAGTTAAGTATCTGAAAATTGTAGAACTTAACTATCTCAAGATTCGAGAGAGAGGAAGCTCGGAGTTGTGGAAGTTAATCAAGAGGAACATGAAATCTCCATGCTTTGCTTGATGACTCTGATTTGTTTTCTGAAATTATTTCTTGTTCGCATGGAAGACCAGCCAAGAGTAACTGGTAATCTCTTGTGCTGTCCTTTATAAACCTAAAAAGTTCTGTACTTTTCTTATAAAAAGAAAGGGGGCACCTCAATTTAATCCCAAGTTTTCATACCCATTCTCAATTGCTTTCGAAACCCATGAATTTTATGATAAGGTCCCAAGTGTTTTCTAAGTCTATCAGATGACTCCTCTTGTCATTTTTTCTTATAATGCAAGTCTAATATTATATGAGCTAAAATGATTTTGATTTGGAGAAAATTGATCCAAAAAGTTAAACCCTAACATTTTATTTTATGAAATATATATATTGAACGCACTGCAATGACATAAATTCGAAGACATTTTGATAAAAATATGGATGAGCATTAAAAGAAACACCTGCTAGAGTGTTTTTTTTAACATTATGGATCACATTGATAAAATGTAAAAGTTTAGGACTGGATTAGGAATTAGATATATTAATTAGTATGGGACTGAATTTAGGTTTCCTAAAAAACGACATGTCATCTCTTGCCCGGGACAAATAAATAGCACTTTAAATTGATGAAGCTTTCCACACTCAATCGCCCTCACTGCTTAACGCTGAAGCTGTTCTAATGGCCAACACCAATCCCTCGCAGCTACTCCCGTCAGGTCAGCTGCATATTTCTTTCTTCTCACCCTTCTTTATTTTCTTGATAACATCTTCAAACAGAAAAAAGTTGTGATTTTGGTTTTTTCCCCTTGAAAACAGAGCTAATTGACAGGTGCATAGGGTCGAAAATATGGGTGATAATGAAAGGAGACAAGGAGCTTGTCGGTACTCTGAGGGGATTTGATGTCTATGTAAACATGGTCCTTGAAGACGTCACTGAATAGTATGTTGTAATAGACACCCTCTCTGATTTTCCTCTACTGTTTTTTTTTTCCTTGAAATTTTAGGGTTCTAAGCGAGTATATACAAGTATTAATCCACGTACTTTGATTTGAGTGTTTTAGTGACATGGGTTTTTAAGCTCCTCTCTTTTACGAGGGCAGGTTATTGGACTAGCTTGTTTGAGACTGCCGGCTTTGTTGTTATTGATTGCTCGTTAATATATTGAGCTAGATACTTATGTGTTTATGCAAAACTTGGCTAACAAATATTCTTTTGATCTTTATTGTTATTATTATTTCTAGTCGATACAAAGTCTTGAAATAAAAGTGTATGTGGGGTGGCTGAGTGATTGAGTTTTACGGTTTTTTTTTTCATTTTGGCTATACATTTTGCTTGTGAGTTCCACATTTGCAAATCATTGGGGAGTTCGTTTGGAGATTAAATTATTCTTTTCGGCAAATTGACTGTATCGTCATCCATTATGATGGGATGCTGAAAGATGGTTTGCTTGTTTCTGTTTCTTTATTGATACGGCAGTGAAATCACGGCTGAAGGGCGACGGATCACCAAGCTTGATCAGATATTGCTGAATGGAAATAACATTGCCATTGTAAGTAAATCATACCTTTGTCGTATTTTTACTCCATCAAAGCCCATCAGGGATTAGTTCTGTTCATTGTTCATGTGTAAAGCAAATTATGAGTTTCTTGGCTCTAAGTTTGGGCCATTTGGCAAAACTTTGAACACTATAATCTGTCGATAATTGAGGGCTTTTCTTTGTACTTATGTCTTATGGTTTTATTGGTGATCTGGGTGAGTAATCACCATGCACTTTTGGGATCCTGTAAAAAGGAATCACAATGTCTAGTTTGTGTTTTACTTTTTTTGATGACTGGAGGTTTCATTATCAAAAGAAACTGATTGGTAAAGCCCAATACATGAATAAGTTAAGAGGCCAAAGCTTGCTACAACTTTAGGTGCTCTCTAAACATTAATTACTGCAAATAGAATGGAACCTCTGATATCTAATAGCATTCTGCAGAATTACTTCAAGTATGTGTTTTACTTTGTTTTGGTCAGATGTGAGAAATAAGCAGATTAAAGAAAAATCTAGCTCTTTAGATTTGGATCATTTTCTAATATCTGGTTTGCAATACAGCTGGTTCCTGGTGGTTCCCCTGATCCAGAATGAAAGCAGTGGATGTCTGCATATCTTCATTTTCCTTGTAATGTAATTGAGGCTGATAACTTCTCTGTTTTACCGAGAAGCGCATCAGTTAAGAATTCCATTTCTATCTTTCCATTTTTCTGTAGGAATGTAGTTGAAGTATTATGGTGGATGAAATTATTGTCTTAATTCAAATGGTAATGCTGGTAGATTCAGAGTTCATTGCCTGTTTCTTTCCATGTCTACTTCTGGATTGTTTGTCTAAGACTTATTCAACTCCAAGTCTAGCTATATTTTAGGATCTAGAAAGGTTATAGAGATGGAAGGAGAAATGGTGGAACAAGGAGATAAGAAACAGGCTGAATTGGAGAGCCCATCCACTGGTGGATATGTAGAGAATATGATTTCAAAAATCATTGATTGCGATGCCATGATTTTAAGCTATCAGCTTGTTGGTTGGGGGTGTTACCACCGATTTGCCAAATTTTGATTTTTTTTCTGTACTTTAAATTATTTTTAGATTGTTTTAATATGCTTATATTAAAAATAAAATTTAAAAAATAAAAAATATTTTGATGTATTTTTAAACAGAAAAGACTCTGCAATAATATTTTTCCCTAAACATTTCTCTTAATGTCAGTGATATTATTACAAGCAACTAGCTTCATAAGCTTCCGTAAGGTGGAATGATAATTGCAAGCATCTCCTTTCGTCTTTTTATCTTCAGCTTTTCTTGTTGAAGGAATTGTAATCTTTAAGACACTGACAAGTCTTTTTGTTTAGAAATTGGAAATGGACTATGATCCCTTTTCATTTCTCGTACACCACGAATGCTAAGCATTGAAGTTTCAGGATACAATTTACGATGAAATGAAGTCACTAATTTTATTTCTTAATCAATTTAATCTGGTTACCTGGTCACCACGCCCGTACTCTCTCCATAGTTACTCAATAGGCTATAGCTGAACCTGCACAGCTGATGTTGTACGAGGAAGTAAAGTATCATTGAAGGCGACAGTGGGAGGACTAGTTTCTAAAGGTCCATAATTAAACCAAAAGGATCACGGAGCGTGGTTTTTGTGGCACCGACAATTTACAGACTCTTTAAGATAAAGATTTCGGAACCGTGACCGTGAGTGAGCTATGAGTATGGGCTCAGAAGTTTTGATAGTCCGATGTTAAGACAAGCCTGTATGTCCCTGCTAATGGACTGGGTTCTCGAAACGTCCCTGACTTTGTGCTCGTATAAGCCTGTACGTTTATTTAATATTTTTTATATATACATGTGCAATCCGTTTCTTTTCCTCGTTCCTTCCTATCTGCCGAACCCGAGTCTCCGATTTCATTCAACAGCTAAGGTCAGGTCAACCTCTGTTTCTCACCCTGGATTTAACATTCATTTTCATCGTTTTCTTTTTTCTTTGTGGTTTTTTAGGCTTTTGGACTCCTTATATTTTGATCCCTCCTTTTGATTTTCTGTATTTGGGTGTTATGGAATTGGAAAACTGTAAGGTCAATCTCATTCTGGATCCAATGTTACACTAAAATATCCCCACAAGGATGGGCATTTTTCTAAACTTGATGCCTGTAAAGTGGGAACGAGTATTATGTCTCAATATAAAGTCATTCTAGCTCATCTCAGAAACATCTCAGGAGGTGGTTTGCTCTTAGTTGTGATGAACAGTTTCTTGCAATATCGTGAAAGACAAATGAAAAAGGTTTTTGTAATGTTCTCAGGGTGCTGTATTTTTTTTTGCTGGTTATAGGTGTGGTGGAACCAAGGCTTTGTGGAAAGCAACATGGCAAAGCACCATCCTGATTTGATTATGTGCAGGAAGCAACCTGGAATTGCCATTGGACGACTTTGTGAAAAGGATGATGGGAAATGTGTAATCTGCGACTCCTACGTGCGCCCCTGCACGCTTGTGCGAATCTGTGATGAGTGCAACTACGGATCCTTCCAAGGCCGATGTGTTATCTGTGGAGGGGTGGGAATCTCTGATGCGTACTATTGCAAAGAGTGCACCCAGATGGAGAAAGATAGGGATGGATGCCCCAAAATAGTCAATTTAGGGAGTGCCAAGACGGACCTGTTCTATGAACGCAAGAAATATGGTTTTAAGAAAAGATGATGAGCAACGGGTTCCATCTGCAGTGTTTTTTGTCTTCCATTTTTCACCAGAATTCAGCGAGCCCAGATGACAGTGCCAGTCATTGTGAAACGCTGTTGATTGTGGTGCCATTGATCTGATGGACTCGGATTGTTCCATAACAATGTCTAGTATTGTCCTCCTTTTATTGTCTTCCTACTTCAAACCTGGTGTTCATGGTCTGATGAGCTTGGATTCTGTGAGATGTTAATTTAATTCTGGCTACAAACTGCTGGAAGCTTTGATGACTGACGATATACTTGCCTGCTCCTCATTTTCTTGGTTGATTGTTAAAAGGGTAGTCCTCAAAAGTGGCTGGATGAATATGAGATATCCGATGTTGAAAATTTGATTTTCTCATGTGATCAACGACGAGAGGGAGGAAACAGGCATGAGGAAAATCATTTGTTTTTTTAGCGATTATAAATAGATTAAATAGGGCTAAAAAATGGGTCAAGCACAAGTTTTTAATTACCTTGTTTGTGACTTTGGTTACCATTATTTTTTAAAATATTTTTTCATTTAAAAATACATCAAAATAATATATATTTTTATTTTATAAAAAATATTTTTGATATTTCATGATAAAAAAACACCAATTTTTTATTTATTTAAAAGAGATGCCTAAATTTCACAAAGAATGATGCTTGTTTTAATTATTACCTTAGCAAGAAGATAGAGAGAGAAAAAGATTATAGTAATAATACTTGGAGATCTTATATTTTTAATTAATCAAGGAATATATTTTCTTTTTATAGAAGAAAAAATATATTTATCAAGATGCAATAACTACAATCAAAGACAAAAACCTAAGAGTTTCAAAATTTCTACAATCCTAATTGAAGACGACACGTCGTTTATATTTTCAAACCCCCCGACAAGTCATCACGACATTGTATTATTTGGGCGGACATCAGTGAGAGGCCACTCCCAGTTTCTTTGTCGGTTTAGAATCCTAACCTCGTGTCTCGATTGCTAGAAATACTCCTAGGAAAACCATCGAACGTTCCTTTCTCCAGGTTTCCCTCTTTCTGCTAAAAGAGAAGCAACAGGGTCTCAAATCGATTCCAGCAGGTACGCGTCTTCCTCTACTCATCAATATTTTTACATTTGATTTCTGGTTTTTCTAGAGCTTCTTTTGGTGGGTTTTCAGTATCACTCTTGATGTTTCATGGTTTGGTGTGCTCGGTTTCTTTGCTTTATAATATGGCGCGGTACTTACTGGTTTTAATTATAAGCTTGGTTGTTTTTGGGTTCCCATAGGAGCTATTTGTCATAATGAAAGAATATTTTGATGTCTATTACAACTTAGAAACACAAATTTTGCACTTGTCATCTTAAGCTTCTCTATTGGAAAGCTGAGAGTTCCAATCTTCAGGTCCTAAATCAAACATCAGCTTGTTCAATTTAACTAGAATGATAATTTAGCTGAGTTTGAACCTGTAAATTGGCACTATCCTTCTATATCCTGATAGCTCCTGCAACGGAGAAGCTTGGATCTGCTTTTGTATTTAAAGGCCATAGAATGTATTCTGCTGCTTCTGGGCTTGGCTGATGCTAAAAAGTTAGCATGACTGTTTGAGTATATAGGAATGGGATCTACTGTTTTAGGATGTCCCATTTGAAATTTGATTCATTTTGCTTTTTTATTTTTGATTTAGTTTGCATTTAATATGCCAGTATGAGGCGTGGAGATTCTTCGGTTAATCTCAGAATAACGAGAGAATGTCTGGTTTGATGCTGTCAGTTTTCTCCGTGTGAATATATAGTTTATTCTTGTTATGAATACGAGGGTGTTTTTTTTTTTACCAAATGCAATATACCCCATGCTTTGATGCTCAACGTTTGCATTGTGGTTATCACAGGTACAAAGAGTAACTCTAAGATCTTGAAGAGATCATGGCTAAGCACCATCCTGATTTGATTATGTGCCGGAAGCAGCCAGGAATTGCTATTGGACGCCTTTGTGAGAAGTGTGATGGAAAATGTGTAATATGCGACTCCTACGTGCGTCCTTGCACACTTGTGCGAGTTTGTGATGAGTGTAACTACGGATCCTTCCAAGGTCGATGTGTTATTTGCGGAGGAGTGGGAATCTCTGATGCCTACTATTGCAAAGAGTGCACTCAACAGGAGAAGGATAGGGATGGGTGTCCAAAAATTGTTAATTTAGGGAGTGCCAAAACAGATCTGTTCTATGAAAGGAAGAAATATGGTTTTAAGAAAAGATGATCAGCAGTGGATGACATCTGTAGTACCCTTTTTCCTTATCTGGTGCCCGCAATCTGATATGTTGAAACAGGTTTTTAGGTCTTGAGATTGTATCTGCTGATATTACCTCTAGTTGTGTCGAAAACAATATTGGTTACTGAACTGAAGCTGTTGCTTAATGCAATGAACTTGAATTATATTGGAGCCATGTCTAGTCTTTTGTGATTTCATGAATTTTAGCTTGTTTATAATCAAATTAACTTTGATTTATTTCTAAGCATGATGACAAATATTTCTGCTCCTCTGTCCTAGCAGTATGTTTATGATCTAATTCACTTACTGTAGCTTTTGTTCAAGTTGATAACGTGAACTTCTGTTCTTGGCTCTGAGTTATGAGTGATATTATTTTCTTAACTGGCCTCGACGTTTTAATATTATGTTTTTCTGTAGATTAGGCTGTGTTTATCAGGTGCTACAAGTTGTCTTGCCTTCTATAGAGATTAATGTTGCTAGTATTGCCATTACTGTTTGCTTAATATTATCCTCTCATGTGATCATGTTCAGGGAAACAGGAGTGTTAGGTAATTTCTGGCCAGCTTTGATTAGAATTTGGACTGACATCTACATTGCAGGTGACATGAATCTTTTCTGGATCAAGCTTTTTGGCTGTCTACCTGCAAAATTTACTGTCATCATTGCTCGTATCATAAACCAGCGAGAAGGCAAGAACAGGATTGTTAACTGTAAAGGAAGGAATCATTATAGAAACCAAATACAAGTCTATTTTTGCTTTGATCGTTGACGCGTAGGAATAGAGCCTTCTGTTTTAACTCGCTGTGGAAGTGGAAACTTTTCGTTTTGCACCATTGGCACATTGATGAACTGCATTTGAATTGATCTTTTTATTTACGGTACCAAACTGACCAGATGTCAGTCACTGATGCATGGGAATAGAGCCTTCTGGCTTAGTGACTGCACTACACGATGGTAGTGCCACTAGTCTTGGCCCTAATCAGACGACGCATTTCTTGCTAGTGGGGTAGAAAAAAAATTGATCTCGCACTAATATATTGACTTTGACATAGACATTGCATCCATTCCGCCATTCACTGTTATACCACTGATGTCATCTCTTCAGCATTGCAATAGAGGGGTTTGTAGTCTTACGCAAACAGAGTCCAATTCTTGATGACTGTAGATGTGAAATCCTTCTTTGGATGAGAAACGCCTTTTTTCTGCTTTTTCTTTGGTTCTTTCTTGGTTTCAACGTACGGCAGCGACATTTTTTCTCGTGGTTAGTTTAGAGAAGCCTCCCATGGGATTCTAACATGAGATGATGAATCCTTGCTATCTGAACCAGCACTCTGAAATGCATGTCGGATCTTTTGCTGGGCTAAATATACCTGTTCAGCTCAAAGATGGTTGGTGTTTTGTTTTTTCAATACAGAATGTTTCGGATTCGAAATGATGAAACTGATAACCTTGGTTTAGTCATTTGCCCCTTTAAAACCATGCTGATTTTGGTCGGCAAAGGTACTGTTGTTCTTGTACAATACAAAAGTCAGCTTAGTTGAAGTCTCGAATACTGTTGCTAAAAATACCATGAGGGGGAACAATCTATGCATGCAATTGTGCAAAAATCTTTTAGCGCTTTGCTGACCTCTCTTTGTAGATTTTCGAAACATGTCTCGGATACTCAGCACCACATCATCTCATTATCATACGAGTCTTTTTCCTAAACATATAATTTCAGATCAGATTGTATGGCTGACTGCTGCAATTGGCTTCTTCATATGGTTATAGATTGATAGACGTAGACGTGTGTGTGTGTCTCGGTGCTTGATGGTTACTTCTGTGCACATTTTAGTGCTCCTTACTGTTTATGTAAGAGAAGTTAATTAATTTCTTCCATGAGCTTTCAGCTTTCAAAAATGTTTTTATTTTTTTATTTTAAATTAAAAAAATATAGTCTGTTTCCGATCATTTCCTAATGTTGATATCAAAAATATTTTTTTAAAAATAAAAACAATAATTTTAATGTATTTCTGTAAGAAAAACACTTTCAAAAACATATACAACTACATTCCCAACCAGACCAATTTGCTTCCTGTGCTGCGAAACGAGCCTCAATCTACTCACTCTTCGTGAAATGAATTGTGAGTTCAAGCCCTGATGTTACTAAATAACAGAAGTAATACAAACTGGGTTGTATATGATATGATCCATCAAAATGCTGTCGATGTCACGGAGCCAAGACAACAATGTACGAGATCAGGAATAACTAGTTTTTAATGTGACTGTAATCTGAACACAATCATCATATTTATAGCATGTTTGACACAGCATTAATTTTTTTTTAATTTAAAAAATGTATTAAAATAATATACACATCAAAATAATATAAAAATATATAAAATAATAATTTTAAAATAAATATTAAAAAGCCTTTCTAATCACGAAAACAAATATAACTGGGCTGCATGCCAAGCGTCACCGCACTGACGAGCTACATTGCATGCACGAAACCATTACGGCTGCTTTCATAAATAGGAATGACGGAGCGCATGAAATATGTGGGTGTTCGAAGAGAAGAACGTCATTGCAGTGATTTTAGGTATATATTAACTATAAAATAAAACGTGTCGGCATTTTAATATTAATTTTTTTACTGTTTATATATATATATATATTCAGATTACTATTCATTATAATACTAAAATTACCGATAAAAAATTTCTAACCCCTAGGACCCGAAGTATTTTCAAATTTTTCAAGGTATATGGATGATATTTTTGGATTTGATGTACATTGAAACTACAAAAATAGCCCCCCTAAACAACAAAAAATGACATCTAGATTCGGGGTATTTATGAATTTTCACCCCTGGTTTTTTCATAGATATTGTTGAATACAGGGGTATATGGATAATCGACTAATTTTTTAATATTTCTTTATCCGAGATACTACAGGCACGTGGTATGCACATGCCAGCAATGTTTCGCAGACACGTGCGGCGTAGTTCGACGGTTAAAACTGGGCTTCTGTCATGTCAAAAGATGTGCCGTCCATGTGCTTTGTTGGTGGACGAGTTTATCCCCTCTGTCTGTTTCTCTCTCCTATTGCCAAAAGTACGGGGCAGTCCTTAAAATTTGTATTAGTTTCATTTCAGTCCCTAAGCTTTTGATTTCTTTTTCTTACTGATTTTTCAATTATGCCTTTTCATTTTAAATTGATTATATATGGTATGTTTCATTTCATTCTTTACTCTTTTAATTTTTTGTTTGTTTTTGGTTCCTTTATTAATTTTAGTATGCAAGTGTTTATTTGTTCTAATTTAGTTCTCTAATTGAAATTGGTCATATATGTCACTTTTTATTTCGGTCTTTATTCTTTTAATTGTTTCAACAACTGCTTTTTTAAATCCCTTTATTATTTTTGGTCCTGAAATTTTGATTTGTTTTATTTTTGTCCTTCAATTAGAATTAATTATATATATATATATTTACTTTTATTTTGACACTTATTCTTTTATTTTATTTTTTAAATTTGGTATTAAGTGTTTTGGTTTTTTTGTCCTTCTTGGACATTGTTTTTTCATCCATATTTATGTATTTATATTTTTAGTTTTTAATTTTTGTTGTTTATTTTTTTGTTAGGGTTTTATTTTTATTCGGTTTTGTTATGAAATTTTAATTTATATTGGTGACACTGCATTTCGTTTTTAAAAATCTCTTTATTGTTTTTCAATACCAAGATTTTTATTTGTTGCATTTTGTTATTCAATTGTAATTAATTATATATATTGTTTTTTTTATTTTGGCACTTATTCTTTTAATTTTTTATTTAGTATTGACTCCTTTTGTTTTTTCAGTTTTTCTTAACAATGTATAGTTTTTGTCTGTATTTATTCATTTATACTTTTATTTTTTATTTTTTATTGGGGTTTTATTTTTATTCGGTTTAGTTAAGAACTTTTAATTTATGTTGGTGATCATTTTAAAATTAATATTGCTTCTTTTTTCCCTATGTTCTGTTTTTTGGTGTTTTTTATCTGTTTTTTTGGATCATATAATTTTATTGTTTGCATAATGATAATGATAATTTTAGTGATAATTTTATTATTATCATTTG
Source organism: Salix exigua (assembly GCA_032356905.1). Taxonomy (NCBI): domain Eukaryota; kingdom Viridiplantae; phylum Streptophyta; class Magnoliopsida; order Malpighiales; family Salicaceae; genus Salix; species Salix exigua. Next base: position 19,628,480 of record CM063603.1, on the reverse strand, counting down.
GTAAAAATATTTTGTATTTTTTTTAATTCTTTGAGACAATTTAATGATTTTAACTATTTGAGCAGTAATATTGATAACAATTTTAATTGTTATAATAGTTTCAATAATTCAGATATCCAAATCTTCTTGCTTTTTTAATGATAATAATAATTTTATACTGGTTATTTTATTGAAATCTACTAAGCGAATAAATTTATATCCATTTAAAATTCATATATTTTATAGAAAACTTGTACTTTACAAGATTTCTACACAAATTTATTATTTTATCCAAATTTATATTATAATAAAAAAAATCTTATATAATTAATATTTTTTGAAGTTAAAAAAAATTTTAATACCTGTTTTTTGTGACGAGACACGGGAGCATTGGTTAGTGTGTGTATATATATATATATATAAGTAATTTTCATAATTAATATGAAGTTTGAATACAAGTGTTCAAAAAAGAATTGGTTAATGCCATTGAAATCATCCACGCAATCATTTTGCTAGTAAGACCTTTCCTATAAAAGATAAAAAAAATTAAAAATATTTTTTGAGTGCCGGTACTATGCAGTACATTCTTGCATTCAATATGTGCATGTGCAACGTATCTTTTATATGACCTGTTTATGTGCAGTCTTACTTTTGTTTTTATCTATTATTCAATGATATATATATTTGGTAAAATGGAAAATGCAGCATAAAATCATAATTACAAAATTGAATGTAAAAGCCTCTTACTTATATGATAAAGGAAGCGACAGCAACCCCATTGACCAAAACCTGAACGGCTCCGATGCACCCGCAACAGATCAAAAAGTGGGATCCGACGATTTGTAAAGCGTCAACTCTCATTAGCAATCGTTTCTCGCCACGTGGCATATCCAATTGTTCTATAAATAGAGAGCGTTGTCGACTTGCCATTTTGCAGTCACTCGTTTCGACATCAGCCCCAGAGAGACAAAAGATATGGCATCTGGAGTTCGCTTGTGTCTGTGTCTCCTGCTTGTCTTTGCTGTAATATCTTCGGCTCGGAACACCATTTCAATATTCTCAGGTATGTTTCTTCTGTTTTAATGGTTATAGAGCATATATACATAATATGGGTCATCGTTACAACGCTTCTCTGGTTAAAATCGGCGGCATATATTGTCTTCCGATGGACAGTTTCTTTCCAAATCTGGTCCAAACTTCCTTGAGAATCGCATGATCCTTTCATCGCTTATCAGGATATGACCCATTTGGCTAGCTAATTAAGGTTTCATTGTTCTTTAGCCATGCAAGTCGTCCTTAAATAAGCAATATTTTCTGTTGCTAAACTAAATTAAGGGTAGTCCAATATGTAGTGCCAGTGTGGTGGATGCATGTGAGCTTGCGCATATAAAATTTAGAGCCATGGATTGAATCGCAGCTCCTTAGCATGCAGAGAAACTCACAAGACTTTCCTTGTGATTAAGACGTTGAACAGAGAAGCCAATCAGATTCCAGGAAATTAAATCATCGGGATGCCCGTTATTTACGTGTTAATCTATGGTTAATAAGGCTGTAATTACTGTAATGCTGTTCAGTAGGCCAGCTAGAATCTGTGTACACGTTCTGCTCTGCATCGATACATGTTCCTGCTTAATTATCAGCTATATATTACTTCACTTATCACAGCACTTTCGTAAGTGACAACATCCTTAATTTTTTCATTACAAGTTGATTAGTTTAGGCCGACAAAAGTCTAAGAAAAGAAGAGAATTTGTTTTTAGTGAATTTAAACTACGAGCCCAGCGTTGACCGAAAGGTGTCTAATAATTAAATGTGTTATTATTATACATGCAGATAATGAAATGGCCCTGGCTATGAAGGGGAGGTCTTTGAAGGTTACACTGAACGATTACAGTGACCCAATAGCCAACCGTGGGCACGATCCTTCACAAAGAAACAAGAACTGGGGTGGCCGTAAAGGATGATGAGAGATTCTATGATGTTTTCTTCATCTAATATTTTGGATACTAACCTAAATATATATCGAATAAATATGTATTTCGAGGATGTTGCTGAGTTATGCTCATTTTCCAGCTAAATATGTATCCTCTAAGGCTTAGCTTCCTTAATTAATTTCATCTTTCTTCATTTCAAGCTGCTGTACGTGGCATGTTAAGTGCAAATCTGAGCTTCAGTATGGGTCATGTTCTTCAGTGTGAGTACCAGCCTTTATTATGAAGAATTAATAGAGATTTTCCATATGCGAAGCATGATACGAATCAATCTCTCCTGCGTGGAACGTTGTGTTAATTATCAAACATTATTTCCATGTTCATGTGTGAATATATGATCCCAAAGGAGATGTTGAGGACAAAATAATAATAATTAAATCACATAGTTGTAATGGGACATTGGATCATAATTAATTGGAAGTCTTAATTAAGACTTATAAGGGCAAATTCTAAAAAAATAAAATAAAAAAATCAATCTTGGGATTCAGGGGCATGGGGAACATTACCCTCTATATGTAAACTAAAATAAGAAATAATAACTCACAATCCACATCGGAAAGCAAAGAAGAGTCATGCTAGCAGCAGAAAAATCCCCTCATGAGCTAACAAGCAGTAGATGAAAAGAAGAAGAAGGCTTGATGCATTTCAATATATATATATATATATATATATATATATATATATATATATACATATATATAAACTCACCGTATGAAACTACAGCGCAGGTTAATCGACAAAGACCCCATTCTTCTCCTATGCAATGCTGTTATCCACGAAATCCCCCACAGTCTTCATCAAATCCCAAGTAACTTTCCACCAAAAAGTCATGAAGGCGCACTCAAACTAAAAATAATCATTAATTTTTTTTCGTCAAAAAGGGAACCTGTCATTAAGAAGATTAATGATATCACGGCAATCTCACGAGGAAATGATAACGAGTCAAATTTGAGAACATGAGAAAAGAATGCTATAAAGCCAAAGTCCAAGAGAAAAAAAAAAAAAAAGGAGTATCAGGTTAAAAAATTATTTTATCTAAAAAATTAAGCTTTTTTAAATCATTTTATCTAAAAAATTAAGCTTCTTTGATATCTATTAACCTAACGTTCACGAGTTCAAATCTCATCATTTTCATTATATTTGATAATTCAAAGTTAAAAAACTTTTACTTGAAAGAATGTGTTAGAATATAATATAAATTATATTATGAAATCTCATTTAATAACTTAAATTTTTAAATAAAATAATTAATTTTAGATAACATGATGGCTTAACATGTACTCTAAGAAAGGAAGATGTCAAAATATTTTTCGCTAGCAGAATGCTGTCCCAGTACTGTTGAAGCTTCTGTTCCAAAATCTCCTGCCCTTCAGCCCACCCCATTAACTCATCAACACTAAAGTTACACTCTTCCATCCACATCCAATCATCTTGAGGTAGGACATAAGGAGGGGACACCGGGAAGACCAGATCTATATCGCGAATTTCATGAGTATATATATATATATATATATAGATACAAACGACATAAATGGCCTAATCAATTACTGTTTGCTTCCTTTTCAAGTCGATTGTTGGTTGTTTCTAATGGACTCTTTTCTAGAAGAAAAAAACACTAGTGGAATGAGGTTGGATTTTAACTATTTATTAGTCACTGAGTTGTGACTCACCGAGTATATAATTACTGCCGTCGTTGACCAAAACCTTCTCTATGCCTTGCCGAGTATATAATTAGGGTGATCATTAGGGTTTTAATTTTCTCTGTCTGATATATATGAAAATTAGAACAGCCCAATTAATTAATGGAGAAGTTAGTTTCGAAGGATAAGCCGAGCAGAGCAAGGAGCTTGGGTTAGATGATTAAATAATTAGAATCTGTCATATTTTATATTATTGATTTTACTTTGTATTATTTTGTCCCCTTATAATTTGCATACTGAAACTCAAAAAGATTATATGAAAAAAAGAGAATAAAATTCAGTATTATTTTTTTAAAAAAAGAAGATAAATATACAGGTAATCAAATTCAATGTTTTTAATAAACATCTTAAAATCAAATGCTCATTTTTAGCTTTAATTTGACGTGTGACACAAAAGTCGATGTAGAAATTATTGTTTAACAGCTTATTTGTTTTTTGTTTTAAAAATATTTTTGAATTAATTTTATTTTTAAAATTTTTATATGTCACAAATAAAAATAAAAAAATATTTTAATATATTTTTAAATAAAAAATATTCTAAAAAGACAATTATTAGAAAACTCACAAAACCGTGATGGCAGTAAGAAGCGAAGAGGGAGAAACGACAAGGGAGACAGAGTCTCTTACAACCAAAAGTAAAGAAAGTATAATTGCTAAAAAATTCAGAATCAAAGAGAACAAGAATAAAGCTCTCATTATTTGAAGCTTGATTGGATGAAGATGACCAAAAATTCAATTAATTGCAGCTTAATTATTGACCATGCCAATACGACGACGCGGCATGGCAGCAAAACAGACACGTTGAATGTAAGAGCTCAAGTCGTCTCATTCCCCAATAAGGTCAGAAGGAATTCCTTGTAGTCTCCGTCCGTGTCTGCTGCTACTGCTTGATCGAGGGAGATGTTGTTTCTCTTCAGGTAGAGCTCCTTGATCTCCTTCAAATCTTTTTCTGCGCGCGTGACGATCACTCGACTGAGAGCATCTTCATCGGTGTCCTCTTTATGGATGGCCCTTCGCAGAACCTAAGCACAGACATTGATGAGTTAGCCATGTCTGAAGGCCATTGCAATATATATATATATATATATATATATATTCCAAACGTGTCATTTACCTTAGCGAAGTACTTTTTTGGATCTCGAAGGCATCGGACTGCAGTTCGCAAGGCTCCGAGATATTCATCAACTGGGTCTCCGAGCAAACCCTAAAAACCAAAATAGTAAATGAGCTGAGTAATCAATTAGCTGTTTCTTTGATTCTCTCCATCAATTAAATCAAATAATTACAGAAAATATTCTGATATTCCTTAAACACACACACACACACACACACACACCTTGGTAATGGATTTTCCATGGATGTCTCGGTAACGATTGAATGTTGCATTGAGCTGCGCCTTGCTCCTTGTACTCAGAACCCTAACCAATTCATCATGGTTAAAAGCCTTACCATATATATCATCATGAAGAAGACCAGCTTCAGAAATCGCCACATCTTCGTCAATGTCATGGCCATCATATCTGTAGGCGCTTACAAGAGCGACCAAAACCTGCGTGGTGATCCCATCAAGTATATACTTTAATTAATTCTGTCCATAATTGTAATAATCAATACTACTTGGCTCTTCTATCGATTTTCTTTTTGTTTTTCATGCGACCACATTTCTTATCTAGTTCTAAAGCTATTAGTTTCAGTGGTTGAATCAGTTCAAATATAATTCCAAACCTCGAAGTGTTACACTAGCTAGGGCATGCATGCGAATAATTAATAATTAATATTAAAAATAAAAGATCGATGCTTCAATGTATACTTTTCGAATGTCACCCTTGGTGTGAAGGGCCACATCTTCTTCGAGGGAATGCTTGTAACGAAACCGGTAGGCACGCTTCACTGCCAGGAGATCTTCCGGTGATCCGACACATGCGATCTCAACGATCACTCTGTAATCAGATTTTGATTTTAGCAAAGCCGCATTGGCAAGGACAGCATCTCTATCAGCTGGCTCCAAAGTCCAGAGGCGCATTGCTCTCTATTTTATTTTCCACAAAAAAAAAAAATAACGATCAAGATTCAAGATTGCGATACGTGAAATGATAGATAAAAATTCATGCAAGCAACATTAAACCTCAAAGTCTCCGGTAATCTCAGATTGAAGTTGATGAATTAGATCCTCATGGTATATCTCTTCATAAGCTTGCCTGATGAGTTTCCTTTGAAACGAGTTTCGATTCCCCAACACTGATATTATGGCTTTCTCATCCGTTCCCCATCCTGAAATATATATCGATGTAAAATTAGCAGCAAAAAGGCCTGGCTAGCATTAATTTTGATTATTAATAGGTTGTAATGATTGGAAGACAAAAAACTAAAATTCAATTCCATGTCTAACCATCTAAACTCATTCATATAAGAAGGAAAATTAGAAGGAGCTGAGGAACCAAACCTAGACAAGCCTTCTTGATTGTTTCTGCATCTTCAACGGGAGAAAAGTCTTTGGGAGCAACCACTGTGGCCATTTTTTCTAAAACTGTATATTGCCTGGTTTTCTTTCTCTCTCGATCTTACATATTTATAGAGGTCAAGCCTTGCGCTTTAATGGCGGTACAGTTTCACGAATTAACTGTCATGAAGAATAAACGGAATGAAAACTCATGCAGACATTCATTTTTCATAAATAGACTTACGTTACATTACACACTGTTTCCTTTGCTTTGTCAGCTTCCTTTTTCCTATGGGCAAATCTCGAAATAAGTCCCTCATCTATTCGTTATTTCTCAACCACGTCTCTAGCTGTACATTTTACCAATGGGATCCAAGAGTATCATACACTCTTCAATTGATCATCCATCCATGTTCTTTTTTGTATAAATTTCTGACATAGCTGCATATATTACGTGATAAAATGATGTTTTCTGAGGAGAGTTTCGCATTTTTCATCGAGAACTAGGTTGATTTTGTATGAAGGACCCAATTGAGGTATACATGATACTTTGGGGATCAAATTAAGAATATTGATGTTTGGGAACTACATTGAGAGTTAGTTCATTGTCGAGAAACTCATTTGAGCCCCCCCATCCCGTATTTCGGGTCTCCTTTGCTTGACCAAGCATGACTGCGTCAACCATTGTCCAACTAATGAGTGAGTCCTTGCCCAAATTTAGTTTTCTAGTTTTCTTTCTTTATCATTTGTGTTTAATTTTTATCTAAAGATTTTATTTTTCTTCTTAATAAGTTACGTATTTATTTTATCAAATAAAAAATATATATTTCTCATAGTTTAATTTGATTAGATTAGTTAATGAAATATCAACATATTTGATCGATTTGAATCAATATATCAATCCTTATACCAAGTCATGAGATAATTATAATTTTATAAAAAACAAATCAAAAGAAATAATAAAGTTCAATTTCTAACACAGTGTTAATGATGAATTTGAAAAAAAAATACAAAAATAACCCAAGTCAATTTAGGTTAGCATGACAACTTACATCCTGATTCATGAAACTAAGATAACCAATAAAAAACAATTAAAAAAATATAAACCCTATTTTTAATTAATTTAATATTAAAAGATAAAATTAGAAAAGAACATAAAAAACAACTCAAGTAAACCAAGATCAACTCAACAAACCTATGATCCGAGTAATGCGAAGGGGACAACCTCGTGGAAAATAAACTAATATAAATTACAAAATTTAATTCTCAATAAATTAAATGTTAAAAGATGAAATTAAATAAAAGAATCAATTAAAAAAGGAAGAAAAAAAAAACTTGAGTCTATCTAGTTAACCTAGCAAACCCGAGGTTTGAATAATGAATATAGAATAATCATATAAAAATTAAGTTCAAAATATTATAAAATTCAATCTTTAATAAATATAATATTGAATGATGAAGTTATATATATATATATATATATATATATATATATATTAAGTTCAAAATATTATAAATTCAATCTTCAATAAATATAATATTGAATGATGAAGTTATATATATATATATATATATATATATATATATATATATATATATATATATAACTTCATCATTCAATATTATATTTATTGAAGATTGAATTTTATAATATTTTGAACTTAATTTTTATATGATTATTCTATACTCATTATTCAAACCTCGGGTTTGCTATATATATATATAAAACTTCATTAAATAGTGTTATGTGAGGAGAGGAGTATAATAAAAGTCACTCCTCATTTTTTTTTTTTAATTCTTAGTCAACCTTATATTAGAAAAAAACAATTAATAAAAAAAATTGAGTCAACCGAGTTAACTCATCAAACATTTAGTCTAAGATAACCTCATAAAAAAATTAAAAAAATTTGTGAATACCAATTTCTCATAAATTTAATATTCAATGATAAAACTGATATTAAAAACAATGATGAAAAAAACATATTATTATAATGTTATGTCATGAGAGGTATAATAAAATCTCTTTCTTTTAGTTTATAAAATTATAAGGAAATAATTAAAAAACTGATTTAACTTATTAAACTTGTTATAAATTATAAATTTAAGAAAATCTTATAAAAAATAAATTATAAATTTTAATATTAAATGATAAATATTTTTTAAAAGAAAATAAAGAATAGAAAAAAAAAATCTAAAGCCCCTTTTTTTTTATCAATTATCGATGAAGAGGGTACAATAAAAAAACTTCTTTATATATATATATTTATTTTATTTTTAGTCTCTTTTAATTTAATTGTTTTAATATAGCTGAATTTTACAAAAAGAAATAGCTTTTCAAAGGCTGAAACTCATTTTCAAGAACCCAATGCCTTTTAATTTGCCCCCCCTCCCCTGCTCACTACTTCTCGCCCTCTGTCTCTCTCCCTCTCAAGAAAAAAAAAGGCAACAGAGATATGGATTCAACCTCACAACCCCAGTGGTCATCTCTTCCAAGTGATCTTTTATTAAATATCGCCAAAATTCTCGACGCTCGCATTGATTTGCTTAGTCTCCGTGCCGTTTGCAACTCATGGCGTTCCTCCCTTCCTCTCCCTCCCAAAGCTCCTCTCCTCAAACTTCCTTTTCCCATTGACCCCAATAACCGTAACCTCAATTCTAACCGCCATGGTCACTTTGCACTTATTGAGTCCTTTAGCTACTCTCTCGAACCCATCAACAGAGACCCAAAAAGGACTTGGCTTATCAAAATTCAAGAGTCAGAATCTGGGAATGTTATTCTCAAAGACCCACTTGCTCGCTACCCACCTGCAGGCTTAGATCTTTTGCCTAAAGTTTTGAACTTATTGGATTACAGAGTTAAGGAGATAAGCAAAGGGTATCATGTTGAGTTTGTTGAGCAAGGCAGAGCCCCTTATCCTCCTATTTTTGTTAATGAGATGAGGTCGTGTATTTCTATCAAGCAAGTTGCTGTTTCTTCGAGTTTTGACAAAATTGGTGATGATGGTTTTGTTGTTTTGTTGATATATAATAGTGGAAAGCTGGCGTTGTGGAGAATGGGAGACGAGAAATGGAGTACTGTGAATGATATTCTAGAGGGACATGTATATGATAGTGTTGCTTATAGTAATGGGATGTTTTTTGCTATTGCTGTTAATGGATTAACTGTTAGTATTGATCCATCGAAAGCCTCGTTTGAGATCATGGAAGTTGCTCCAGCAAAACCACGGTCTGGGTTTGGACATGGTTATACGTTCAAGTACCTGGTTAAGTGGTTTTCGGATTTGTTTTTAATTGAGAAGTACCATGAAGATTTATTTTACTGGTCGGAGTCGGATGACGAAGATGATTATCATATCAAATTTAAAATTTACAAGATGAATGACGAGGAGTGTGATTGGGTTGAGATGGATGGATTGAAAGATGTTGTATTGTTTCTTGGTGATGCTTGTTCTTTCTTTGTTTGGGCCAAAGATTATGCTTGGTGGAAAGGGAATTGTATTTGTTTTCTTGATTACTTGTTTATGGGATCTGGTAGTTACGGCCAAGGGTCTGAGGCTGGGATTTTTGATTTTGAGGATGGTATTTCTAGGAGGCTATCCAAGTTCTCAAGTTGTTCAAAACTTTTTTGGCCACCACCATCCTGGCTCAAGCACTACTCCTGAATGTCTAGACGCCTAAAGTGTGAATTTATCTTAAGCTTTTAGATACCAGTTCATGGTACAAATCATTTGTTGTCAAATCCATTTATGGTATCGTTTTTATACTTTGGAAGAATCAAGTGTATCTTTAAATATTTGTGTATGTTGTCTCTCCATCTTATCATATCCTGTTAGAAGTTGAACTCTGAATCTCTTTCTTGTCATGCTCTTTTTTTCATCTAATTTATGTAAGCATGTGATCTTTCTTAGACGAATGTTGATTTTGTAATTGTAGAATTTTTATTTGCTGCAATCAACTAAGGGCATATCGACAGGTTCAAATAATATATTATATGATCTAAGCATAGAAGCACTATAGCGTGCTCTTGTTTGTTTGTCGAATATGATTTGCTCAATATCGCTATGCTGTCTTTATGGCCACTCCCCCCCACCACCTAAGCTAATCCCCAGAATATTTATGAAATTGTTTGGATTCTATATATTGTCATGCAGACAAGTCCCTTTCTTGGGATAGTTTTTGAAGCAAACCTCTTGATCACATAGTTAGCAACCCCCAACGAAGATAAAATTTTCTCAAGAAAGTCAAAAATCAAGTTTGAGAAGGCACAATGAAAATCTTTCATAAGACACTAACACTATTAGAAATAAATTGAATGTCACAAGATTAATTATACTTTGATAAGTTATATTTGATCTTTATCGCAACAAATAAAATGTGTTGCATCATGCAAAACATATTTATTTCATTAATCCATAACTGCTAGCTTTGCAATACAATATAATATTTCAAATAACTCTAATGGATTCTCATATGTAATCCAAACCCATAACTATTAAAATGAACCAAATAAAACCTAATATACATTTCAAATAAGCTTTCTTGCTCAAAAGAAACTGAGCAACAAAATTTGTTGAGCCTGTTATTATATATATCGCAAGACCTTACTGAACTCTGATTAATTTGACCCTCTCTACATAGAAGTATAACTATAGAATCGTTTGATAAAGTTTCGGTTCAATCCAATAGTTATATATGAAGATATGCTTTGTAGTGTATAGCTGGATAATATAAAATTTTACATCAAAGCCTGAATTTGATTATGTGTGTATCGTGTGATTTCTAATACTTCATAATTTTAGGATCCATGTCGCATGTAATTGATTGATTCTTCAATTCCCTCACTTATTCTTTTTTCTTCTTATAGCTGCTTTTCACTTCCCAAACTTGAGGAAATTTTTCCTTTTCCTGCTGAAGATTTCTTGTAAGTGATAAATGCGACTTGGAAATCCTCATTCCAAGAAGTTGGAAAATCAACTGGCACACAGAGCATAACAAGCCATTACTTCATTGGGTTATTATTACCAGTGCTTTGAGATTTTTTGGCCAAATATAAGTGGTCAGCTGTTTTGAGAGCTTGACTGGCATTTCGATTGCCCTAATTTATATTATGGCTGCTTAGGGGGATTTCAGTGATCATGTGTTTTGAGCTGAGGAAGTTTTTGCTTACTCTGAGTATTTTTTATTTTCGTAGCATCTACTATTTGAAAACTGTTATATATGCTTTATATAATTGAAATGTTAGATTGATATAGGAGCGAAAATTTAGATTATAAATATCTTCAACTATTTTTGCTCAAGTTCGGAAAATAAATTTTTTATGCAGCAACAACAACAACAACACAATTTTTCCGATGTCGTAGCAACAATAACACAACTTCAAAATAATAGCATTTTTTTCCATAGAAACCTTCTGATCTATGCTACCCGTAGCTATAAATGGATTACATAGGCTATTATTTTTCGATAGATCAGGAACCACTCTCATTAATTTATTAACTTATTTTCTACTCCCATCAAGGAGAAAATAGACAATTGATCCCATGATCATGGGTTTGAATAAACAAGAACATGAGTGTGTCTTGAGGGGTATAAATGGTAATTTCTAACAAAAACTTGTTGAATTTTCTTGAACTTTCTGATTTGTGTTAGATATTCCAATTGTTGCAGCAATTTGTTTCATCCTAAGTTCACTAGTGTGATTTCATTCTATTTTTCCCAAGTTTTTTCTTTTATCCTGCTTCTTACAGACTAGCTGTTTGAGGAGTTCTTCTTGCTTGTATACCTCTAAGGAGATGATCAAAGCCATAAATTTTTATCAAGGAAGTAGCAACTGCTTAGCTAATCTTAGTTACATCAACAATGCAAAGCAGTAGTCTCTTCCCTTACATCACCTACTGCGTCCCAGATGGTACTTTTGTGATCTAATATAGTAACGAATGTTGATGCTTTTTTTTATAGAGATGGTTCTGATTTTGCATTATATTTCCCCCTTCATTTACTCATGGAGTTTCATTATATTTTTTGTAATGTTAAGAATAGCATGTTGGTTCTTCTTGTTCCATTGCTTTGAATGAAGTTAAACCACACTGGTAGAAACTGAGAATGGTGGACCTATGAAATGGCCAACAGGTGATTTCATGTCTTGTTCTGCCTTGCATCGGCATGAACATCTTTGCTCCTTGTTTGAATTGGGTGTGTTCGGGGGAGTTACCGTGGATTAACAGATGATTTTGAACTTTCAAGTATGTTTAGGTTGTGCTTTGAAGTAAAAGGTTATAATAATTTCTCTCTTTTGGATGAGGGTGTAGAACAATGCCCATATTTTTCACCATTATCGGTGTACACAGAGGGTTTAATTTATAATTAGAGAGCATGGTGAGTTTTGCAGTCACGAGTTTCAGCACCAATGAGACCGAGAGATGGCATTTGGATTTTGCTTCTTCTTTTTGTCTCTTGCCTGTCTCTGCTGCATGTGCTCTGCCAGTAACACCATTTCATTCTCGGGTATGCTCTTCAGTTTTATTGGTTGGTAGTTACCATTTACAATGTCCCGAGAAGTGATGGGAGAGAGCTTGCGATTGTATAGCAGGTCTCTGAGTAAGACTCACAAAATACGTTTTACAGGGATGAATTTCCTCGCATCCAGTTACCATTTACAATGGTAACGACTGAGAGGGAAATGATAAGTTTTGCTGCTGGTGTCTGGTGGTGACTTTAGCAAACCGTAGACCCAAATAACTACCTTCACCAATAATAGACTTCCTTGTTTGAGGAACCTCTTTTTGCTGGATAATTAACAATTACAGCACAAGTTGTTAAAATCTGATATATATGTATTTTGAATTGGGGCCGAGAAAAGCTTTTACTTTATTTCAATATTTGACAGTTCTCTCTCTCTCTCTCTCTGTTTTTTTTTTTTTTTTTTTGGTGAAAAATGATGTAGGTAACTAGAGCCAGTAATGGAGCCATTCAAACAAAGAAATGGGTTTAGCTTTTTAGGCTTTGAATTTTAAAATTTTCTTTTCTTTTTCTTTTTTAAGAGTTCTTCCGTCTTATATCTGAGTCCGCGTTTTAGTTATTTGAACTCAGGTTATCTTAGATTATCATTTTTTGAATTTACTTTCCTAGCTGGTTCACAGCCAGGCCATGGATTAAATCCCAGTTCCTTGCTCAGTAGCTCCGAAACTTTCCCCTGTTCCAGCTTCAAAGAAACTTAATCTGGTATCCTGAAACTCACATTTCAGGGAAATAAACATGGGAGGATGTTCTCTATTTATGGTACTGCGCATGGTCTTCTTTGCACCAGTTCTTGTCGCTGCTGTTTGCTAGCTACCATCTTGTTATATTTCTCCACCAATCACAGCCCCTCGCATGACAGAAACAGCCTTAAATGACTGCAAGCAAGCAGATTCGTTCTTGTTTGCCGCAATCTAAAGAGTTTTATGTTGACTGGAGGCATGTCTGATGAGCTGTGTTTTGGATTTTGTTTCTGAAAACATAAAATCCAGCTTCGATGATTAGTTTGTAGTTTAAATGTATAGAAAACTACTAAATTTAAATTATTTTGGTTTTTGAGATTTTTTATTTTATTTTAATTGCTTGAGTTTGTATTAAAAAATCATATTATTAATAAAATATTATGTCAATGTCAATAAAAACATAGAAAACTTCACTGAATTCAAAACTTAAATTATTTAATAATTACAAGATTAAATAAAAACAATCATGTGGCATCAAGCGGATAAAAGCATATACATAGAACAGATCAAAATCATGAGCTACAAATCAAGCAACCTGAAGCTTGTTAATCTCGTTTGTTGACTTCTTGCTGAGCCGTCACTCTCCTCTTTAACCTAACAGGCAAGCCCCCTCTCATCTTGAGAACCATGGATAATCTGTAGGGTGGGCTCGCCATTTTCCTTGCGGTGGCGCCTCCATCAACAGGCAAGATCTCAAACTCATGCATCACAGCTGCAGCTATTGCCTTCATTTGGATATAAGCCATTTGCTTCCCCAAACACATCCTCGGACCGCAATGAAACACAGGATATCTAAATTGATCAAACGGCTGATACACTCCATCTCTATCTAACCACCTCTCAGGCTTAAACTCCCTACAATCCTGACCCCACACTTTCTCCATCCTTCCCATTGCATAAGCAGAATAATCAGCGAACCATCCTTTCTTAACATAGGTCCCATCTGGTAATATATCATCTTCCACCGTTGTTCTTGAATTGATTGGTACAGGTGGAAACAGCCTCATTGACTCTGACAGAGCAGCGTGCAAGTAGTGAAAATTCTTCAACTCTTCGTAGCTAAAAATCCTTGCCTTTGAAGCTGTCGCAGGCGGCGGGGCGGCCGATGATATTTCTCTGTAAATCGAAGATCCACAATGAGGGTTGCCAGCAATTAACCAAAAAAACCATGTTAAAGCGGTTGAAGTTGAGTCCTTGCCAGCAAGCACAAAGCTTATGATTATGTCTCTCAAGAACATCCTTTTGTGTTCTTGATCTTGGAATTCCATGTCAGAACTCAACAGCATAAATCTTGACAGCAAATCTTGATTTTTGCCGCCATCTTGTTCTTGTCTCGATTTAATCACCTCCAAAGCAAACTCATTAATCACTTTAACAGCTTCTTTAAGTCTCTTCTCTGATCCTATATTCAAGGATCTTTGAAGCTTCCATAACGCAGGAAGTGGGGTCATAAATCTTGAAAACCCAATTTCCACTGCATCATCAAAAGCCTTTGAGAAATTTAAACTTGAAACGGATCCAGGGTCAACCCCAAAAGCAACTTTGCATATGTTCGTGAAAGTGAAGTTTTGCAACACCTCTTGCATATCGATGATCAAGCCGTGATCACATGCTTTGAATAAGTTTGGCATGAGACTTTTGGACAGTTCAGATTTGACTACATCTGATACGAAGTGTTTGAGAGATTTAGTGTTGAATTCATGGCTAGCAATCTTACGTTGCACAGTCCAGAGGTGACCATCAACGTTGAAGATCCCATGGCCAAGGAGTTCTTGGAGAAAGTCAAGATAACGAGAACCTTTGATATAGTTGGAGAAGTTGGTGACAAGGAGGTGCTCTACATTAACAGGGTTGGCAGTGCAGATGATATGGGAGAGGTTGATAAAGTTGTTGACTTGGAGAGTCGATGACGGGGTTTTGGAGAGCATGTCTGCAACCCAGTCGTGGAAGCGGTGGCGGTTGCGGAGGAGGCTCGGTAGGTTTCCGATTATAGGGTAAGAATCTGGACATGGGGTTTTGGTTGGAGGATGAGAAGTGGATCGGAAGAAGCAAATTAAGATGAGGACTGAAACGGAGGTGAGAGACAAGATAAGAAAGGAGAGCTCCAACATCATTCAGCTAATCCGTAGACTGTGGCTTTGTGGAAGAAATAATGTGAGGAGTTTTATTTTTTGATTTTATTTTCTTCCTCCTATCTGATCCATGGCTGATCTTTGACTTTATGCCCACTTTACCAAGATCTTGATAACTCTTTATAAAGAAATTCAATATAAATAAATAAAAAAGTTTAATTTCCAGTAAAATTAATGTTAAAATCTAAAAATGTTTTTTAAAAAAACTAGAAAAAGGAATAATGGGAATATATAAAAAAAACTAGAAACCACTAGGCATAATTTAAATTTCAAAACAGTATCAAGCTACACTATAAAGTATAAACATTGACTTGTACCATTAATCAAATTCACCTATCATGAGAATATAAACAAAAGCGCATGTGCTTTACCTGATTTGAATTGACTATAACTGTTGTACTTATAAGACACATAGAAAGCAATAGTTTAGAAGGGTTTTTTGAGATAAAATGACTCATGTCATGTTTCTTCGAACAGTCGAGCACACACTGCTGAGGTAATAACACAAGCAACCCACAAGTCTAGTATGCTTTAGCATTGATGGCCGTCAAAAGTAAAAATATCTGTATATTGAGATTCCCAATGAAAGCAGAAATTTTGGAGAATCAACTTTGCATTTGATGTGGGGGTTCAGCAGTATTTAAGGCTTTTAACTTTTTGATGAATCAACAATTTATAAAAGTAACAGATTACAGGTAGTAGTCAGTGGGTATACGGAAAACAGTTGGAAACCTCGCTCATCACTCTATAATTTCAGGCTACGCAGTGGACAAATTCTGACCATGCGCTTTCTCCCTGGGGTCAGGATCCATCTTTTCCGCAAACCATTAAGCAGCCAGCTGAAGGGTAAAAATCTAACAGCGGAAGGTGCCTTCACCAACTACACTGCTGGCAAATTTATTTCAGCAATCCACTCAGTTACAAGGTGCTCCCCCTTCATCCGGATTTGTTTAATAATCTTCAGGAAAACAAGTCCAACAATTGGAAGACAAAACAATTTGGTCAATTCACTCAAAAGAATGGGAGCAAATGGTGCAAGAAACTACTACCTATTATGTTTGTCCATGCATTACACTACGAAGACAAGTTTGCTAGAACCACGCTGGCTAGTCCTTTTCAGATATGCTTCTAGATTAAAACATTTCAAACCAGAAATTCATGCAAAAGGCCACATGAAATAGCAGCGAATGAATATGACACCCACCTGAACTTGCATCTTAAAGGGTTCACACACCTGTAACTGAGGGTCAATTAAAAACATAATACTTGCTGGTGTCGATCTTATAGAAAATACTCTACAATAGCTGTTGGCTCACATTTTGCAGAACTTAGCTCTGACTGCTCTAGCTTTTTGGCAGTCTCCAGTGACATAACAATAATGGCATCCTTCTCAACTATCTGTTTAACAAATATGAGAAATGGAAATTGTCAGACCACCAGATCTTACAAGGAAACATTCAGGGATGATGCTACGCAGTGGTAACTTGAAATCTATGACAGTGATGACAAAAATAAGAAAACCAAATAGAAAATAGTTAGAACATCAAATTTAAGTGTGGCTCTAAGAAACCAACTCACCTTTCGTGCAGGAGGAACATTACAGTCACAGCTATGGAGCTACATTCCATATCAATCAGTGTAAGTAGACTTATATATCTCGACTCTCTGATAAATTCAAAAAAAGCAAATCAAAATAAGATCCACACACGCAAATAACAGTAACGATAGAGTTTTATTCGATATGAAAGGCAGTAGAACTTGCTTGAAAAATGACCAGACTTCATAATTATGAGCCTTGAAATTTCAAAAGAAAGCATGAACTAGCTCAACTAGTGATATAAATAAGGTATGAGAGTGACATTTCAAGAGGCCTTATAGGTGATATTATAAGCCTTGATTTTTAACAATAGCAAAATTATATTAAAATTTTACAAGAAGATTTAGCATAAATATTCCATTAGCGAATCATAAATCAAATATGCAGTGTAGTCATGAATGAAGCACACCTTTATTTAGGCAATTACCACAACCAACCAAGATGCCTTGATGATTGCAGGGTACTCAACAAGTTACAACTAGCAATTGTTTCCTCTTTTATATTTAGTATGTACACATGCTTTCCTATATATGTAACCTAAAAAACAGAATTTAAGTATCAACGACATGAAAGGATGCTGAAAATGCTGAAAACAAAACATAAAATAAACTACAATTATAGTACATCAGAGAGAGATAATACAATGAGACTCGCTCCAAGGTAGGGTAGGAACATCTGCTGCTTGAGCCAGGAAGGATGAGCCAATCTTATCCCAGAGCGCTGCTGTTCAAGGGCTGGGGGGCAAGTAATACAATTCCCTTCGCATCCATTGCATCTGAAAATTCAGGTTTCTCAGATGCATGAATAAAACTAGGCTAAACCACATCAACATGTGCTATATCAGCCATCTGGGAAGCACAAATTATAACTTTAAAAAAATTACAAGGGAAATGAAAATTCAACTTTCTTTCTAGCTAATCAATAAGGTCAAACAGAGCATAATTGGAGAGAATGGATCATCGTAACAACGCAAGGATAAGAAGACATCCCATAGCTATTGATCTCGGTGATGTTTTGAGCGCCTTGAAGAAAAAGGTACTTCATGAGACTACATCACACACTAAACTACTCAACTCGATTGTACAATTCATTGACCATGCAAGTTCACTATTTTTATCCAAATAAAGTCAATTCAATAATTTTAGTCAAGCAATAGAAAGTTGATAGCACTGAACAAAATTATTTTCTGATAGGAATTGTTTGACTGAATTTGGTTGTCTTTCGTGGTTTGGTGTACTTCTAACTCAAACAGCAGAACAAAACTTGAACGTGCAAAAATGTCAGAGTTCAGTGTAAGCACTCTATAATGAGCTACGCATCAGCATATTTATTATGACTGTCCTGCCAGGAACTTCAACAAACTAATCAGCTATTCAATTTACTCTACACTTATTCTCATGTCTTGAAGAGCAGCCATAACAGCAATACAGTCTTATCCATGCAAAAAGTTTCATAAACCCATGCCCTAGTGCTACATATAAACTTGACAGCTTCCAGTTGTTTGCAGTTGAATACTATTGCAGAAAGATCTTGACATGAAAAAATGACAGTTGAAAGTAATATTGTTAAATATGCTAAACTATGATCCAGTTTAAAAATTCAGTCAGTATGGTTAGACTAACTGAATTGACACACCCATAATGCAATTACAAAATAATAGTATCTGCACACAAGATTATGCAGGAAAAAACTCTGATATGGCTATTCGAGTTCTTATTGCAGAAACAGATCTAAATTTAAACTAAATGTTTCACCATATCAAATACTTTGGAGGCTCAGCAGCTTACCATTTGAATGCAGAAAAATCACTAATAACCCAATTCAGTCACAATGTCTAAGCTGTTTTTTCACAAGAAATACTTGCAGAAAAAGTGCTTAAAATATTGGAGTCATTCATCCCATGTGATTTAAAATAATTCAACAACCAGAGAATTGCAGAATGGTTTATCGCAATCCCAACTGAACCAGCGGCATTTCCATCCTCATTGTCAAATTTCTCTGAAAATTTAGTCAAGCTGTCAAATAGCATTGAGGCATTAGAGACAACCCATGATGCCAAAACTGTAGCAGCAAAGTCCTGGAATACATCATTAGGCAGCAACATGATTGCCCCAACAAGCTCAGGTGTGGGGGCACGACAACTGCACAATGTAAGAAGGCCTCCCACAGCAATGGCACTTGTATTTGTATCCAGCTCATTAGAGCAGAAAATTTTCAAAATGATCTTCTCCAGCTGAACCTTAGAAACAGAAAGCTCTGATCTGATCAAGCCCCAAAGCTTGTGCTGCTCTGAAGGATCCCAACTGACAGAGTTCTTCATTAAGTGAAAAATATCTTCAGTGCTCTCCCCAAACACGGAGAGACCCTTCAGTCCTATTTCAAACTGCATCTCAAGAAGATCAGCATGATCCAACTGACTCACAAGGAACCTGATGATATCAGTGTTGCCAGCACATAAGTCAGCAAGATGACAGAAGATGCTGTAGAAGAACTTTGTCTTTTTTCTTTCACAAAGAAAACAAGAGGTTATGTCTAAAACGAATTGCTTTGACAGAGCTACATCATCTTCTTTATGCAGGATGGTTCTTGAACGTTCAAGGAAACATTTGTATGCAACAAAAGCATTTTTTACCAACTTATTAACAAATTCCTTATCCATCTTAGAAGTAAAAGCACTGCCTTCAAGAAAATCTTGTTTCCTTCCATTCCGAATAGAAAAATACCCATCAACATGAAAGAGAAATAATGACATCCCTGAGTCACTTATCTTAGAAAAATTGCTGCTGCTGATTGCATTTCCTGAAGAATCTGATATACGTGCCTCATAAGCTAGCCTTGCTGCATAAAATAATAAGTGAGCTCCTACTTGAAAACCATTCCTTGACCAGAATAGAAGCATTTCTTGCAACCGCTCATGCTGAGAAAGTATGAAGGAGCGTGCAATTAAGACTGTGGGCGAATGAATTCCACTGTCGGAATAAGGAACACTAATGCTGACATCAAAAGGAGCAAATAATTGATAGCCAACGGATTCAAATTGATCTACAATTTTTGAAGATAAAGTTTCTGGGAAAGTTGAAACACATGTTGATGCTTGGCCATCAAGATTCACAAATGATATAAGTATTTCCTCCAAAATCTGAAGCCCCATTCTATTTGACTTCTTCATAGCATCTGCCAGATTTTGTACTAAGCTCTCAATAGCATCAAATTGACTTTCACTGGCAACATTTGATGGGCAAGACGTGGTAAACGAGTCACCTGAAATGGGAATAGAGGAATCTGCAGGTTCTTTGCTAAGCCCTACTTCCCTAATCTTTGCAGATTGTCTTTCTGGAGCTGGTGTTGATTTTGCAAGATGAGAAACTTCTTGCAAGCTTGAATGTGACACGGAATGAGGAGGAAGATGGGCTGATTGCAACTCATTACTTTCCATGTTCAAACGCAATATTAACTTCCTAAGCCCCTCTCTTAGTAAAGGAGAAAGTGCATCACATGAAGTCAGAATATCCATTGACCGAACCACTCCTTTTTGAACAAGCACCCTCATAGCTGATGACAAACCCCTTATAATGACATAATTACGGTCCACTTCATAGTTTTCAGCAATAAACAATAAAAAATCAAGAAGAGAGTGAGTTATATCTACATATTTTGGTATTGAGCATACCATTAATAGCATTGCAGGCTCAATATTCATTATGTTGTCAATCTTTTCATCGAAAAAAAGCCAGTCATAAAATAAGGCCAGCTTCGTATTAGCTTCAACATATTTTTTTCTACAAGATTTTAGAAGCCAGCCTATAACAGCCCATCTTGGTATAATGTCTGACTGGATAGTTTCGTTTGATGGGTGGTGAGCACAACATATGAAGCGAATAATGTCAGCTACTATAGTCTCTCTCTCTTGTCCAAAAAGAAACTTCTTGGCAAACCACATTTGGTATCGCTTCTGATTCCCAAACTTCACATGCATGAGTAGAAACCTCAAATGGGCTTCCATCTCTGGAGTAATTCGAAGCAAAAAATACCGACTGGAAGTCCTGGAGCAGTACAACTGTGAAATATCTGAAAATCCTTCCGTCCTAAATTCACTTGGGTTCAGCACCATATCCTTCCATATAGCTTGAAACTCAGGGACGTGAACCAAATCTCGAAGCAATCTAATAAGGTCCCTCCCAATCTTCATGCACAAATTAAATTGCTCCCTCAACATCTTGACACAAAACTCAATCTCTAATCTTTTCAACGACTCCAACTTCGCATCAGTCGATACCCTACAATGATCAGCCAATACTCGTAGATACACATACAAGGCACTAGTTAAAACGAATGGCGCATCTTCTAGTAAAGAATCCCATTTGCTTGAAAAAAGGGAGACCAACTCAAAGCACAACCACAAATTCCCATCACTAAAATCCCCACCAACAATCTGCCTCAACAAACACGCTAAGAAACCATCAAATCCCACTCCTAAAACATCAACCATTTCTTTAACTACCCAAACCAACTGATCCTTCACCGAATCAACTAACTTGCCATACAAATCATTAACAATTTTCAAAATCAAACTACCAAACAAAGCATACCCATCAGTGACAATAGCATGAAGATGCTTTATATGCGTTTTAGCTAAATGGGGTTCGGTTAAAACCCCATAAAGAATAGCAAGATTAAGCCTTGAAAATTCTTGAGGGCTTGGTATTGTTAATGGAAATGGGGGTCTTAGTTCTGGTTTAAGCTCCTCAAAGGCTTGCTCTAGAGATAGTACAAGCTCGTTTTTGGCCTCGTACGCAGTGAGTTTAAGCAGCTCTGATGTCATAATTAGCTATCTAGCTCAGTAGCATTAAACAACAGAGAAATCAAATTTTGAGCAGGTGATGTTCATGGGGTTTACCTGTTGGTGGGTTTCTACAAGGTTTCCCTCTGTTGTGATGTTTGATTTTGAAGGAGACCGCTGTTTGGCGACTTTGAGGGAGAATAAGAAAACGACTTGACGTTTGGAGGAGAATGACATCTATAAATCAAATTCAAACCAGCCTACTTTCCTCTTGAAGTTTTGAAAGTGGAAATCATGAAGACTTCAGGGCACGGCAAAACCTCAAAAATAGCCCCCAATACTATAGCTAAGAATCAAGTAAGTCCTTAAGATATTCTTCATCTCAATTGGGTCTCTAAACAGTTAAATTCTAGATTAATTTTTCTTTCCAAACTCTTCGCAGATTTTAACAGAAGATGTCAAGGATAGATTGTGGTGCGAGTTTTCGATATATTTTTTAATGAAATACAGTGAAAAGTGTTCCCACATCTAAACTTTATTCATAAAAATATTTAGTGATTGTAAAAATTTGAATTTTATTTTATTTTTTAAAAATTAATCTTTTTTAATATTTTTAGATAATTTTGACGTGCTGATATAAAAATAATTTTAAAAGAATAAAAAAAATGTTATTTTAATTCATTTCTAAACAAAGAATATTTAAAAAAATAATTTTAACTACACTCTCAGACATAACAAGTCTAAATCCAAACCGAAGTAATTACCAAATCTGAAGCACTAAATATGCAGTTTGCAAACTGACGGATGCACATTCAATCTACCTTGATGATGCCCCAAACGAATTTTTTATGATATCAACAATTTGTGTGTTTAACCCTAATTGCCTATCCAAGCTAAGCCACGGATAAACTTTGGTGATCAGGATAGTTCTCTTCTTTTCTTGAGTTAACGAGGGCCTCTTGTGCAGCTTCAGCCTTGGCAGAGAATCCAACTGTCATTTCTTCACCCGAAGGTGCTCAGGCGATATCAGACCATGAAAACCTAAGGTCAAGCCCATGGTGGGATCAGCTCCCAGTATATCTACATTTGCTCTCCCCTTCGAACCTATAAAGACGACAGCTGATACAGCTTTTGGCCTTGTAAATCAAATTATGGATCGGCAATGGAAATGATAAAGTTTTACACCTAAAGAAAAGACCACTACTATGAGAAAGGCAAAGGAAAGAAAGAACGAAAAAAAAGGGAACCATCAAGGAGCCAGACAACCATGAAGGTGACAATAACCAAGAAATTTCACAAGGCTAAATGTTGCTACGCTGTTTCTGAGGGCCATAACATCATAGGATATTTTATGCTGAAAGAAACAACCAATCGCTACCACAAGTTCTATCCCTCAGCTCAATGGCAAGTGAAGCTGGCCCTAAATCCGTGTGAGCATAACAAAGTAATTTCTTGATGCTCTGAATAGAACAAATCAATATGATTTCCCACAATGTATCAAGCTCCCAGCACCCAGGAAAAGACCAAAGATGGCAGCACTACCAAGTGTGGTTTGTCCAATGTATCTGATCTTCAAAAGTCCAGGTACCTGAATTTTTGTCAAACTAATTAATTAATTGATGACCACTTACAATGGAATACAAAGAAAAAGGCATTGACTTAAGTTTAAACTCCTTAAACATAAAATATCTAAAACAAGATAATCTGCATATATAACAAATAAATCAAAATTCGGATAGTATTTTAATAGAAAAAATAGCAGATAAGGCAGATGTTCTCTTAGAGGGCAACCAGGACCATATGATACAACTGGTAAAAACCAACGGCCTTTGAGAGTTGTGAGTATAACAAAGTCTACTCCAGAAAGCAAACAGAGAAACCCAGAACCAGTGAGGTAACAGATCTTTCTAAGCATCTCAGGGCGGATTAAACTCACAGACCCGACCAAAACAGAAAAAATGAGGGTGACAAAAACCAATGCACACCATTGTCTTTTGGCTGTTTCTGGCTTTCTGTTTCAATTCATATCTATGGCAGGGGATAGAGGGAATGCACATAGTGGAAAGGAGCATACAAACATGAAATTTAGGGAAGCCATGATCATAAAACTTAATTTCCAAGTTGATGCTCATTGTTCCATCTCTTTATAACTTTACATGTATACTTAAGCATGTAAATTTTACAAGTTAAAATCTACAATATGGACACATTAAGTGACATAAAAAACTCCATTCACTCAGACTATAAATAAAAAGAAAAAGAAGACAACAGGGTACATATTTCTATTTCAGTAAAGAACAATGAATGGTCAAGGGCAGGCATTTAATAAGGTCTCCACACTCTAAAGTGTTAATTTTGGTATCAGGTCAGATGATGTACCTTATACCTTACTGCCTCGTATGTTCCATAAACAGCACCTGCACAGAAAGGATATATATTACCAGTGAACCAAAAATTGAATATATAAGACTGGATTTGCATGAATTGAAACCACCTCATTAAGATTTTCCACTAGCCAATATATCGTTTTAGCATATCAATGAGAAAATCAATGGTCACAGCTAGATATCAATGAGATCACATTGCTACCCTCAGAAGGCAGGTCATTGCTACAATAACCCTATAGTTTTGCTATTTAATGTTTTTGCATCAAGTTGTTGGCTACAAACTTAACTAACTTTGAGAAATTTTAAACTTGGAGCATGTTTGTTAACTGTAAAATATTTTCCCTAAAAGTATTTTGCATGTTTTCGGTGTTTGTTTGGTAGAAGGAAAATAAGATTTTACAGTCAACTAAAGTCTAGAGAAGAGAAGGTGTAAGATATTTTAAGGTAGTGAAAGCAAGTACAATATTTTCCAAAAGAGAGGTTCAACGTTACAAAAAAAGGAATCTTAAGCCAGTCCTCTTCCTTCTGTCTTGGTAACTTGGTAAGTTCATTGACAAATCCTAGGCACAACTTAAGACCTGCCACACAGCATTTTCCCACCAACCATTAGGCATTCTACTCGGTGATTATTAAGAAGAAAAAACGCCAAAGCCAAATCCTAAGTTTGATATTAGACCATAGATTATATTGTTTTTAGCAGCTCTTTCAAGAAGCTCACTGGTCCATCTACAAAGCTACTATGCAACCGGCTTAGGATAACCAGTGAACCTTCCAATTTTTCCTAGGGGTTAATCTATACACATCCAGCTTTGATCTTTCTTATGCTCTTACAAATTTGAAGATGATGGGTATATAACTATAATAATATAAAACAACTAGCTTTGAACAACTTAAATTTGCTAGAACTCCAAAAAAGAAATTAATAATAGAAAAGTTGCATTCATAAATTAATCAATAATCAAACTAGCCAGGCCTAAGTAACAAGGTATTATGGCTTTGAAAAGTCTTGTGTTGATTCAAACCTGATTGAAAATGATGTTTGGTAAGGAAGGCATTTCATCTATCAATCTTTATCACAAGAAAAAGTCAAACAAGAAAATGGTACAAAAATCCAAGAATGATTGGTAGCATCACAAATAACAGGAAATGATACGGTGACTGTTCAAAACCTTACCAAGAATCAACATAAAATTCCAAGCCTTCATGAAGAAGTGATGAAAATTGAAGGTTCTGATGAAGATGAGCTCGATGCTACATTTGGTTTCTTGGTGCAAAATGAAGTGATAGCAAAAGGATTTATGGCAAAAGAGTGCAAATATGAAGAAAAAAGGGGTTCAAAATTTTATCATTCAACTCCAAAGATCAACAATTTGAGCTTTATATCACTACTATTAACAACTTTGTTTAAGATGGAAATGCGACTTTCATATGTACGACATTATTCTTCAGGTTTCAGACATGTACTTGTCATGGTAAACTTTTGTTCGTATATCTTTTGATTGACATATTTGGCTATGAAATCTCCTATTATGATAAAATTGCATTTTAACATTCTATTTTCATGGACATATTGGTTATAAAACCAATGTCGATGTATTTTTAATCACATGTTGCTGAAAAATATTTTACACAAAACAACACAGCCCCTTAAATTATACTCTAGCTGCTTTATTTCTCTCTGCAATCTTCTTTAATTCAGTATGGACTTGTTGCTTCTTTATAAATCTTTGCCTGTACAGTACAATTAACAGACTTCAGTCACCATTCTCTTTAACCAACTCTAGTCCAAGTATAATTTTTCCAATTCCATCAAAACAAACACTTCTAGAGACACTGCAATTTTAGTTACCAATGCTATTTTAGGTAAACTTGTCAAGCTTCTAAGTTGAAGAACACAGGGGCCTCTCAAATTAGAGTCAAGAAATCCACCACTATTAGGCAGCCGGCAATATCTTCAAGGGCGTCCCCGTTTGCAAGCTATTCCATGACTTCCATTTAATAACTTCTTATAAATAAACCCCATCTGCACAACTCCTGAAATCTCAAGTCCAGATGTCTTAGACCCAGTCTTTTCATTAAAATCACGCCCTTTATAGTACTCCTAAAACCAGTCTACATTCAGGATTTCTTTCACCAAAGCATTACAAGGAATAGCGAAAAAATTGGCATTCAAAGATCAGATTTTGCACTCACAATCAAGAAAATCCCTCGACCCCCTCCACCCCCCCCCCCCCAATCAAGGCGTACCACAATGGAAGTAGTAAATTTATAAGACAACTGGTTTATGGATTTTGTGTGTTTGTGTCAGAAGATAAATCGGTGGACTTTGAAAATTGAAATAACAACTTAGGGAGCATTAAAGAACAAATCCCAATAAAAAGAAGCGCAGGTTTGATCAAGACCAGGACACGAAGATGTTTTAGGGTTATGATGTGAGAACTTACCTACGGCGCCACCAATAGCACCTCCGACAGCAACGCCGGCAGTTATACGAGCCAGACAACTATCCCTCGCCATTTCGAGATTGCGATTGTTTTAGTTTATGCAAGAGTTTGATTGTCCGATATTTGAAACCTTATCGAGGTTTGTCGGGTCTGTGCAAGCAGTGGCGAGTGACTTGTTTTTTACGGTGTCTTCTAATTGCCGTGACTGTGAGAGATAAAATGGAGTAGGATTTGGAGGCTGTCTAGTATAATTATTTTTTATATAAACATTTATTAAAATAATATTAGTTTTATTTCTTAAAATTTATTTATATATTAATATATCAAAACGTATATAAATATAAAAAAACAATAATCAAAAATAAAAATATAAAAACAAAACCAACGTCTTAAGCTGGTCTTGTGTTATAATTCATCCCCAGTGATTATTTTATTTACTTGTCTGCTATTTATTCTTAGAAAATCTAAGTATAAATTGTTTATTTTATTTTTCCTTAATTTAAAGTCTTATTTGTTTTATTAAAAGCAAAAACCAAACATTCCGTTGCCGGGAATCGAACCCGGGTCTCCTGGGTGAAAGCCAGATATCCTAACCGCTGGACGACAACGGATTTGATAATATTCCCCTACGTTAGTTTATATATATATATAAAAACTATATCGGCTACTTTCTCACCAACTGATGCTTTACGGCTTGAACTTTGTTTTTTTTAAAAGAGAAATAAATTAGTGTTTCCTTAATTTGTGTTATGTAAATATATGATTTAACAAATGATAATAACAATTTTCAACAACAGATGTAGAAAGAAAGACTGACTTGTGAAAAACATAGATACAAGATATAAAGAAATTCGAATGATCTTTGGAGAAATGACTTTCATGGTATAGTTCCTCAGGCATTCACAAGCTCATGCACGTTAAAGAGGGTTGCTTTAAATCACAACCAGTTGCAGGGGAAATGAGTACAAAGATCGTTAGCCCAAGTCTAGAATTTCCAGATCTTGGAAGCAATCAGATCAATGATGTTCTTCTTTCCTGGTGAGAAGATTCGAATCTGAAGCCTCTCTTCCTGAGATCTAACCAGTTTCGCAGCATAATAATGAAGGGTACTTGCTCGCAAAACAGAGTTTGAGTTCCATAAGTTTCACAGTATTTATCTTTCTCGAAACACTTTAACTTCTCAGCTACTTCCTCATTTGGACTGTAATGAAGACGTCAGCCTTGTCGAAAGCTTCATCATCAGCAGAGGTTTTACAACCTCGTCGCATTCCTCTCGTCATCGGGAGCTTCAGCGGTAAGATTCCATCCATCTCACGCAGCTTGAGTCGTTGGATCTTTCTCAAAACAATCTCTCAAGAGAGATTCCTCAACAGCTGCTGCAGCCTAATTTTCTCGCTATCTTCAATGCGTCTCCCAACCATCTTACCGGGGCCATACCACGAGGGAAGCAGTCCCGACACATTTCTGAACGATTCATAAGAAGGAAAGTGCGGATCCGAGGATGATCAAGGCTCCGTTTAAATTCGGCTGGAAACCAGTTGTGACCGAACATGGCTATGGGCTGATAAGTTGGCTTGTGAGGTGAAGTCTCCTTCAATA
Source organism: Salix exigua (assembly GCA_032356905.1). Classification (NCBI taxonomy): domain Eukaryota; kingdom Viridiplantae; phylum Streptophyta; class Magnoliopsida; order Malpighiales; family Salicaceae; genus Salix; species Salix exigua. Next base: position 19,600,172 of record CM063603.1, on the reverse strand, counting down.
AATCTGTCCAAGACTCCATGAAAGAAAACAGAGATTTTATCGAGAAAAGAGGTTGAGAAGAGAAAGAGCAGCTGCAATTAACAGAAAAATATACTTCATCAGACCTAGTCTTCACCCTCTCTATACTTAGTTCATCAACTCACTAACTAAATTATTCAATTGCCTAACTACTTTATTCTTCCCTTGTTTAATGATGTTAACTGGATTAATAAAATGTAACTACTTGCATTAACAGATTTTCCCGCCTTCCTCCGCTGTTATTTCTTTTTCTCCTCGTTACTGCCTTCCAAGCTTGTAACAAAATCCCTCTTCCCAGCAGATCAAGCAACTCCCTCCGATCCCAATTCCAAAGGCCACCTATGGATGGTTCAAGGTGCCACAAGAAGATGGAGGATGGCTCGTGTACATTGGAGTAAAACCTTCCAGGATTTCTGTTTCATTTTGCCAAAGAATGATGAGTCATGCTATGGGCGACAGTGAAGTTTCCAATCTTCTTTTGAAATACACGGGGTAAAAACTGAACTTGATATAGTTTTTGTCATGGACAGGAGGTAAGGGAGAATCTGCAGCAGCTTGCATGGCAGTTTGACCCAATTTGAAAAGGGGCATAAATGCTTTCTGCAACTTCCATGGTTAAACGATCTGCTCCCTTCCATATTCCATCACATGAAGTCAAGGAGTAATGCCAGAAGGGCAATCTTAAGAAGATTGCATATCAGAAAATCAGCATCAGGGATGATGGCAAAGTGGCATTTATGCGGCTCACCCTTTTAGCTCGGACAAAAGAGTAGTAGAGATGCCACTTGCAGTTATGTCCTTCTGCTGCAAGCTCCTCCTCTTATGGAGCTTGTTATCATACCAAGTCTTCTCGTGGGTGCCACTTGCAGTTATGTCCTTCTGCTGCAAGCTCCTCCTCTTATGGAGCTTGTTATCATACCAAGTCTTCTCGTGGGTTAAACATTCAAATCTGGTTTTCTTGATTAAATAAAGAAAGAAAGAGGAAGACAAACTCCATTTATTGCCAGCTAAGATGGCTAACGGCATTTCTACGATGATTGGTGGCCTTAGGATGGACCTGTATTATACCTCTATTCTATAACCTCGGCCTTTTTCCCGATGTAACCAGAATTTCATATGAATTTTTTATTTGTTTTTAAATAATAATTTATTATATTTTCCATTCATTTTAATATATTACGGTATATACACACACCATTTTTGATATATTTTCAAACAAAAAAAAAACTTATTTTTTTAATCGATGTATTTTTTAAAAAAAATTATATCCAGAACAAGACTTGATTGAGTGACAAAAGGCACAACAGCCAAGAGTTGAGTGTATTTTACTTGAAAATGCATCGATGTATTTTTTTAAAAAAATAATACGTTATTTTTTACATCAACATATTAAAATAATTTAAAAACAATATAAAAATTATTTGAAGCAATAAAAATTAAAAAAATATATGTTTTTTTTATAAATGCTTTTGAAATATAAAAACAAATACTCCTAGTAACACTGTCCAAGAACATAGAATTTGACAGTATTACTCTTGGGGTTAAAGTGAGGCATCCGGATGATGAAGTTGAATAAAAAATCACAAGAGGATAAGCATGCCCAGAAACTCAAAACTCAAATTTAGGAAGCATTACCAATAATTTAATCAATTTCATTAGTATTATACTTGAGACTTGCAATAAATCATTATGATCTTAGAAGCCAGAACAAACTGCTAACGTGGCATTCGATTATGAATGTACATGGCATGGCATCTGCTTTCAACAAACCTGTGCTGAGTTTATGAGCTGGATTAAAGAAAATTTCTGTAGTACTTTCTCTTGTGAATTTACATGGCATCTTATATTTTCTTGAACATGAGCAGCAACCTACTAGGAATTTACATTTCTCACCCTCAACTCCCCACACAACGTATATATAGGGAAAAAATTAGAAACCATGAAAGAAAAAATACAAGATGAAAAAAAGATTATGAAGGGGGAAAAAGACAGCCAAACTTTTCTGCACAAACAAACTTTTCTAGACACCAATCCTTGCTACTTGCTTTTTCTAAACCCATTAGAAGGATAGAAGCCAAATCTAATTAGTGTGGAGATGCCCCATCCTTAAAGTGGAGCTCAAAACCGAAAAACAATCTAGGTTCCATCTACAGAGATTGTTTCTGCATGCTAATGAGCCAAATCCTCACTCCCAACACCAACACTTGACTTGTCAATCATACGGACATTGTACTTTTCATATACTCTTGCCCTATTTTCTTGCCACCATTGTTCTGCTTGTTTCTCACTGAACCGCTTTCGACTGCATTTATAAACTTGATCAAAATTTAAAAATGCACCACTGGAACCATTAACCAGATTCATTTCTAGAACTCTCAATTACGATGTCACAAATTACAGGCAACTGTATAGTTACAATTTTCAACAAAAAAAATAAACATGAAGAGACCTTTGGATTTGTTCCGTGGCATATGCAAGAGAAAAAAATCAAGGTTGATATGACCAAAACTTTATTTGACACGCTCTCTCCATCACAACCTCTATCCTTAACTCAATTTCAGAAAGAGACTGCTGTCAAAGTTGTGTTCAAATCAAAGCCAGGTATGAAAACACACAAAAACAAGAGCCTACTTCATGGAAAAGTTAAAAGCTAACAGAGACACATGGGTGATATGCTATTAGAAGCGTGAGCCTGGTAATGCAACCACTGACTGTACAATCTAATTGACCAGAGAAATGCGGGTATGATTTGGATAGCCAAACTGGCTTAAAAACAACGCACCTGAAGCGCACTCGCTTAAGATCCTTGACACCTCCAGGCAGGGAGGTTAGTGTTATATACACACCTGGCTCATCTTGCTCAACCCATTCAGCTTCATGACGCAATTCACCTTCTTTGGTTCTGCTTCCATTTTTAGTTGTTGCTTCAAAGTGGCCTTGTTTATTGTGACCTGCACTGCGGTTACTGGTGGTGCTTGAAACATTAGAAAGCAACTGGCTATGAAATCCATTTGTGTCCGTTTCTTGGCATGCGATTTGACCATTCAAATGGTCAATGGTAGAAACATCATTGGAAGTAGGACTGGAGCCAAACGAAGCAAACAAAGGTGATTTGATGCTCCGGGCTGCTCCCACAGGTAGCCTTTCAGCCATGTCTTTTAACTATTAAGCATTAAAAAATTAAATTAAATCAATCAATCAATCATTAGCAAAAGATGCATCATTAACAGAGTTGCAGTTGGGTTGAGTAGCAGCCATCCAACTGAGCATTGCTTCTTGGTTGTACGCACACCAGACAATTTTTTACATGCTACTTGAGATAAAGCAAAGCACACAAGTATTTGATTTTCAAATTGATATTTTCAAGACAGCATCTATCTGCATTTTTGGGGGTTTAAAATTAAGTTCCATGACCTTATAAAGAAAGGTTGGATTGCTACAACTAGGAAGTGAGAAAACCTGTTGCAAAAGTAACAAAAAAAAAAAACAGAGAACATAAACCAAGGAAAAGACAATCTAGGCATGTTGAAGCAAATCCATGATCAATCATACTAATGAAGGAAGAAATCAATCTTACTTGAGCAGTAAGCGACTTGATCACTTCTTTTGCTGCTTTGCATTTAGCAGTCTCTTCTCCAGCAATGACTATTGCTTCCTTCAGCAGCTTGGTTGTTCTTTCCAGCTCAGCTTCTTGAAGCTGGGTTTTGCAAGCAAGATTTTCCACCTGAGAGACCAATTTGATAAGGAATAATAATGAACAAGCAAAACAACCAAATCAAGTGAAAAAACTGAAATACCAGGGGTTTAGATCTTAGGTTCTCTTAGGCTGAAATGCCAAACGGCCATATTTAGACAACATTTAAAAATTTAACAATTGATAGTATAGTCATGATGGAAACTGCCAGGTCAATCCCTGCCATGCCTGTCACATGAATGATAATAAACTATTCTGTGATTATACACCATATTTCCTTTTGAAATCAAATGGTAAGTGGTAGCCAGAAACATGGGCTGATCAACATTGGACACCACTTATAAAGGCAAATAGCTGCAGTAAAATCAATAACACAAGCATTACAGGTTACCTGTTTGTCTTTGATGGACTTCACCATTAATAAAGAATATGGCCAAGATATCAATTACACAATGGCATGAGGTTGGATGAAGGTTTGAGGTTCAGTAGAACAGAGCCAAGCAGAAAATAGATGCAGTAGACATTGTGCTTAACTAGAAAACTTGTGCCAGTCTGATGATTACGTGCATCAGCTATTGAGTATAAAGCTAAAACATGCAAGTCCTTTGTTATTTACAGTATCTCATACATATGTTAGCACTGAGCACAAATAAAAAGGATATATCGAAACCAAATCCCTTAGTCATCTGTCCATCCATGTACTTTCAGATGCTTTGCCAAAATTGCCAGGGAAAGCAGAAGAAAATAGTCCCAGTAATTGACTAAATTACACAGGTAGGTGACAGAAAGGAAGGAAAATACATACCTGCGCTCTTAATTTAATAACCTCTTGGCTAAGGCTCTCACTTGTTCTCTTAGCATCATCCACGACAATTTTGGGTGAGGTAAGTCCACCAAGGGTTGGGGTTGGTGTTGTTGATCGAGGGGGGCTAGGTCGTCTTGATATTGGTGATGTTGCTCGAGAAATAATTCTTGATCCAGGAACAGAGGCAGAAAAAAACTTCTTGGATGAAGCAAACATTGGGTTGAAAGATTTAGAAATATTAAACGCTCCCCACTGGGAGCCTCCATTTGGAACAGGAGAAACCCTGCTACAATTGAATTCAAGTTTTTTGTTTCTCTTAGACAGGCTTTCTGCTTGCTTCAAGGATTCCATTGATGAGAACCTAGCAAGTTGTGCACGAGATCTGGTGTCCAACTTCTCATCTTTATCAATTAACTCGGTTGGCCCTTGATTGACACTGCCTCTTCTGCTCACACAAGACTGAGAAGAAGCATCAGTCTCAAATGCTTTTCTTAGTTTGTTGTAGCAATTATCACAGACTCGGTAAGCTTTATTTGGATTTGGTGCCATTGAAGCCTTGAAAGACTTCTTGCTGCTGCATGAATGACAGTAAGCTAGTCCACAATTATAACAATTATGCCGCTTCCTTTTGAAATTAAATGGTAAGCGGCAGCCAGAACACATAGATTGATCAACACCAGAAACCCATTTATGAAGGCAGATAGCTGCAGTAAAATTAGTACCACAAGCAATACTCTTTACTTGTTTGTCTTTTAGGGCTTCCACTAAAGATGGCAAATTTTTATCATCTGTATCCCCATGACCGAGTCTTCCATTTGCTCCCTTGCCCCAGGTGTAGACTTCGGTTTTTGAAGTTAAAACTGCAACATGATAAGCACCACAAGCAATCTCTTCAACAGAACACTTCAAGAGTTTTCCTTCAACACGAGTTGGGAGTTTTCCATCAGACTGTGGGTTGCCCAACTGCCCATAAACAGGACTGCCCATTGTGTACACATGACCAGAAGTTGTACGTGCAATTGTCAGACTATGTCCACATGCAACTTGGCAAAAATTGGGTTCAACAAGAGCAGCAACACATGTAGGAACCAACTTTGCTTCCTTGTCACCATGCCCAAGTCGACCTTTATCTCCATCGCCCCAGGTATACAGTTTCCCTGAAGAGCAATTGCTGGAACTTGAATTTCCAACCATGACTTCTACGACTGCAGCAGTATGCCAAACACCACAGGCAGCTTGGACAGTGCGGAGCCCCTTAAGAGATTCCACTTCTCTTGGTAATGAAATGCTTTTTCGATCTCCGTGACCCAGAACACCAAATGTGCCATCACCGAAAGTAAACAGTTGCCCAGCAGAACTCACAACTGCTGTATGCCAGGGTCCACAAGAGATGGATGACACATGTATGCCTTCCAAGGGTCCATTTACTCTTTTTGGGACCCAGTGACTTACTTCGTTTCCATGTCCAAGTAGGCCAAAATTATATGTTCCATCACCCCATGTGTAGAGATCACCGGAAAGTGTTACAGCACATGTACGGTACTCCCCACATGCTACAAACTCGATATTTGTATTACTGAGGGCCTCAATAAGCTTGGGGTGAAAAACATCAGAGTCCACACCATGCCCAAGCCTGCCCCCAGATTCCTCACCCCATGAGAAAATCTCTCCTTGCTTGGTCACTAAGGCTGCATGTTGTCCACCACAGGCAATGTTCTGGACATCAAGTACTACTGCAGATTCCAGGGCTTTAGGCAACAAAGAATCCATTTTTACACCAAAAAAACTTCCAACTCTATGAGTTCCACCACCTAGTACACCATCCCCCATCCCTTCACCCCAAATGAAAACATCCCCCAACGCCTCACCATCATCATGACCAGAACCTTGGCTTGATGAGCTAAAAGCACTTGATAGGCTAACTCTAAAAGCATCCATCGCCACTGCCTTCATATGACCATGTACACTGTCCAAGCCTCCGGATGATAAAGAATGTACAGAACCACTAGCAGAGTCTGAGGGGAAAAAACCTTTTGGAGGAACAGCATATAATATCACATCTGAAAATGCTTTATCTGAACCATTCTTGGGGGGGCTATCATATGGACTATGAATGTGAAGGTGGTCTGCGTCCTGAATTAAAGGTAAAGAAAACCCCTTAAATCATCAACCAATTAAAAGTGGGCGGGCAGGGGGGAAGACATAAAGTAGAGAAATGTACCTTCTGCAAACTGTCATTGCTGCCAAATGGAGAATTCAAGGTAGAGCTTCTGCAAGTATAAGTCCTAGGGCTGTTAACTTCAGACAGAATTCCATCGCTCCTCGATTCTGTTCTCCATTTTCGGTGATGATAGCGTGAAATTAATGCTTTTAAACCGCTAAACCATACCTCAGCTTCAACTTTATCCTTGCAAATCTGGTAAGAAAGATCAGATCATCAGATTTACAATAAATTCAAAACTAAAAAGCTCTTTAAAACTGTTCCTACCTGGTATGACAGGAAGGTCACAGAAACAATAAAATGGATCAATAGAAATAGAAATTAACTCGTAAACAGAAGAAAATTGCAACAGCAAACAAAGTCTTACCAAATCCAGTGACCTGTCATTATATATAAGAGAAAACGACTGATACTCCTTCTCGGGGCGTGGATACCTTTGAAAGATTGGCTGGAAAAATTGGACTGTAAATCAGAACAAAACCAAATGAAGAATCCTTTGATGGATTCATAGTGGGACATGTGAAATTTGCAAACAATCTATTTTGACAGAAACAATAGCAAGAAGATAAAATTTGAATAAGGAATCGTCATGATACTGCAACAGATGATCCTAGTTGAAAACCATCCTGATAGCTGAATGGCTGTGTTGCACTCAGTGGGGAGAAAGTTAGCAAGGAGAATACTTAATCTGGTCACTAGTTTGGAAAAACAAAGCAAGTGGGGTTTCTTCTCTGGGGAAATGGCAAATATCCTGAACAATTAAGTGCATGCCTTAACTCAGGAAACTAATTTCAGGTGGATACACTGGAAGTTGGGACCAACTACAAATCATGCAATGTGAAACTCCATTTTATTTGGAGCAGCACTAGGTAATGAATGGCCTTTTATGGAAAAAATTAATGAACAAAAAAAAATGCAGTGAATGAGCAATTTTTTTTTTAATGTAAATTTAAGATGTGAGTTTAATTTTGGAGCACTATAGCCAGCTCTATGCCAATGTAGATACGTTGTTGGCATCAAGTAATATTGTATTTGGAAAGTTTCCTTAAACATATAATAATGCTCTAATTAAGCCAAAGGAATTTAAAAAGAAGAAACGACAGAACAGCAAGGCAGACAACAATAGATTCACAGGTAGCTATAAAAATTAAAACAAGCTGTTAGCATGTAGCTGCCCTCTATTAACAAAGTCAAATTATAGGTTGAGTAGCTAAGTAAACCACAATAATTTCATTGCAGGAACTTACTGTGCGCTGTCCAGATATGATTCTAGATACATGGCTTAGTCTGAGATGTTTCTCCTCTTTCCCAGAGAACCATATTAAAACAGATTCATCCTGAAAGCAATGTAAATTCAACCCTTTAGAGTTTCAGTAAGAAGAATATAATTCAAAAATAAGATTACAATGACCAATATGCAGTAAACATGCTTGGTGCAATGTAAATGCAAGAACAAAGAAAGAAAGAAAGAAAGAAAGAAAGAAAGATTAGTAATTTACAAGAAAACCCAATTTCCCTGCCCAACTGGGCCATTATCATAATAAATTAACTTATATAACATATATCATTGCATGAACAAAATCCATGGTGCTTGCACTTGTTGTCATTAGAGCAAAATTTGGATGGAAGAAGTGTAGCTTGATCCCATTCAAAATTTGAACACAAAATTAACAGACAAATATCAGTAAAACTAGGACCAAACTTACATTGGAAAGACGGAATGGACAGAACTTTGGCTTTCCCCTTCTTCCATACTTGAGCAAGGAAGCCCCTTTCTTTAAAGCTGTGATGGCCTTCTGTAAAGATCATTCAAGAATTTAACTTAAACACAACCAACAAATTTGCTAGTAGCATATTATTAAGCATGATAATAGTAGAAGAACGCTAAATGAAAGTGAAATGGTAAAGGTCATATTCAAATGGCCAAGAACATTCAAAGAGATTCATGAGGATGGAGGATAGAAAATGAAATGAAAGTCTGACAAAAATGCACTTCACAGTACTTTCGGGGGGGCAGACTAAAAGCAGAGCAAACCATCTGGCAAGATCTCAAAATCTAAGTCTTGGTGAAAAAACTCGTTTTGCATGAGATCCTATCTAACTACTGTACCTGATCAAGTCTATCATTCCAGAAACAGAAGTCAAAGGGACCAGGGATTGGACTGGAGATGGAAAATTCAATTTCCCTTCAATGTTGACAGATCATTTCTTCTGATAAATGCCCTCATGTTTTACTTTGACTTCTCCTTACTCCTATTTCCAACACCCATACATTTCTAAAACTCAAACTAACTACCACCAATACCTTGCGCCGTCTTCTTTCATTCAAGTGGAAATCTAGAGTGACAACTACAATCCAGAGAACAGTTGTTTTACCATCCAGATTCTAAACTATCTCCTCAGCGCTAGCAAAGCCATTTAGAATCAAATAATAAAGAAGACAATCCTTATCTGACCATGACCCAGAAATTGTCAACACGCGATCTCCCATAACAACCACATAGAATCAGCATTTCATTTAATCCATCGAAAAATTCGGTCACGCAATTAATTTTCATAAATTTTCCGTAGTCATCTAAATTAATCGAATTAAACTATAACACTAAAAAAACAGTGAAAAAATTCAGCACAGAAAAAGAAAAGAAAAGAAAAGAGATATACCTGCTCGTTGTCTCTTTCAACAGGTCCAGTTCTACTAAGATCCGAAGCCATTCGATCACTCCTTATCATTAAATCCCCGACAGTAAAAAAATCCAAAAAGAAAAAAAGAATCTACTCTTTCAGATTAACCATTCTCAAAAAAACCAAACCCTTCCATCCAATTCAGTTCAAAACCCTAGGAACAGCAGAAATCCATACTCTCAGCCGGCGCGGCGCGGTCATCAAGATCACTCACTCAGCTTCAAAACTCATGGAAACTAGTCACTTCACAGTAACTTCAATTTGAAGTTAATAGTAGCAATAATGAAGTGAATACTTGACCAGGACTTATAAAAAATAGGAGGGGAAAAAATGAGGTCCTGTGATTTTGTAGCTGGAAAACAAAATTAAGTATCTGTTTGGAGAGAGGGAAAGCGAGGGAAAATTTAGGAAAACAATATATATTGTTTGATCTGATTATTGAAGCCTCTTTCTGTATGCAAAAGAGAGCGACAAACCACAGCTTCTAGCTTCTTTTTCTTTTTCTCCAATTGTGGAGTGGTGTTTTTCTTTAATTTTAATCTTAATTTTATGTAGCGCAAGAAGAGAGCAGAAAAGGACTAAAGAAATGGCGAGAAAAGAAAAAGGAGAGTGGGGTAGGATAATTCTTTTCCATGTTGTAATATGCCCCCGAACTTTATTTGACAGTTGTTTTAGTTTTATTTTGCTAATTGCTGTTTTGTTTTTCTGTTTGGTGGCTGAGAAAGTAAAAAACTCAGATTCTGTTGACTAAACGGAGAAAGCGTTACTAGGAAGAACAATTTTACCTAGACAGTAAAGTTGAAATTCCTTATCCGGTTTTCACATGGATTAACAACGGTTTAACTATTAATGTGGATGATTAGTTAATCCTCACCGTTTTACCTGCATTTTTGGTTACTTTTCTTTTTAACAGGATGTTAACTAAATTTTCAGTCTCTATTGTATATATTTATAGAAATTATTCACAGAAAAATAAAATAAATTTTTTATATTAAAAAACATTACGCAATAAAACATAGAGAATCGAATTCAAATCTAAACCTTAAAAGAAATATAATTCCAAAACTTTTATTACTAGTCCAAATGTATATTTGATAATCCCGTTAAAGTTATTTTTAAAATTATTTTTATTTATGAATATACTAAAATATTTTTATTTTAAAAATATATTTATATAAAATAATCTAAAATAAATAAACAATACAAATAAAAACAATACAAATAAAAAATATTTTTAAAATAATATTTTAAAATGTAATGTCAAAACTAACACCTTAGCTTCGTTATTCTTAAGTGGCAAGTGATTGATATTATCAAAATCCAAACAAGGGCAGATATTTATGTATTTGTTTTTAAGCATTTAAGAAAAAGAAAAACTATTTTGTATTATTTTAATGGGTTGATATTTAAAATTATTATTTTAAAAAACTATTGTAAATAGAAGCGGATATGAAAAGGAAAAGGATATTGGACTTTTATACACCATTTTATAAACATTAATAATACAATATCTTCAAACAAAATTGTTATGGACTTTCTTTTCTTGTTTTGCAAATATAAAATGTTTTTATTTTTATTTATTTGCAGAATGATATTATGAATATTTCTTATTCTATAAGCGTAACTATGGATGGCTTTATATTTGTTGTGTATGCATTGTGAATAGTCTATTTTATAATTGAAGGTAAAAAAGAATAGGAATCCAATCTTACAAATAACAATTTTCAATCAAGAAAGAAAACAAAATAAGAATTAAAAGAATATAGATCAATCTGATAAATAAAAGAATTGATTAAAAAATAGAGAAAAATAAATATTAATAAAAAAAATAAGAATCAAAATTGATATAAAAAATAAATTGAATTAAATCTTAAATGATAAAATTAAAATATATATATTAAAAAAAATCAATGACCAAATTTAATAAAATCAACAAATAATAATATATTTTTATTTTTTTATATTTGAAAGTGTTTTCCACCTAAATTAAAAAAAAAATCTTGAAAACTAAGCTAATTTTTCTTTAATTTATAAAAGAATAAATAATTAACTTTTTTCATGGTAAATAATTATAAAAATATCATTTTTCATCAAATAAATATATCATGTTAGTCAGGCATATAAGCATTAATATTTAGAAACAATCTCAATATGTTTAGGATTAAAAAAGTTATTTTTCTTGTAAAGTGAGGTATTATTTCAAAACTTATAAAATTTAAATTTATATAAACTAGCCTGAATATTCATTTGTTTTTTCTTGTAATGTGAGGTTCGAGCCCTAAATTTATATAATCACTGAATTGCTTTGCTTTTTGAACGAAAACCAGTGTGTATCGTTAAATGAGAACGAGCCATTTAATTAAAAATTAAATTAATTAAATAAAATAAAATTTGATTTTTTATTTAAATATTATTAAAAAATAATAATTATTAATGTTGGAGGATTTTTTAAAAATAATTATTCAATTATATAATTTACTCATAATAATTGTATAATTATATTATATATAAAATAATTGCACTACATTTAAAATAATATAACCAAAATGACTCTTCGAAATGACTTTTACCATTGAAGTACACGTCAACAAAAAAAACTATATATACACTATTTAAACCTGACCTTCCAAAATGACTTTTTATCATTGGAGTTGCTATAAGATTATTGTTGTGCTATAAAAAGGGAAAATACGTGATTATCGTTAATCATGTAAATAACTAAATGATTATCATGTAAATACCATTTTTCTCTCAAACATTAGCATATAATGTTTTTTTCTAGAACAAAATGGTAAAATCACTTTTCCATTCACAATGTATTTATTTAGTTTATACTTGATATTGTTTTTTAAAGTGTTGTTTGTTTATAAATACATGAGATGATGATTTTTTTATTTTTTTAAAATTACTTTTAACATTAAACAATCTAAAAATATATAAAAAATATTTTAAAACATAAAATAAAAATAAAAAGTTTTCTCAAGAAATATTTTTAAAAAACACATGCACTGTATTCTGTCTAGAGTTACAGTGTTTCTACCGCCCCGCCCCGTTCAGTTTTTTTTTTTTTTCTTTCGCAACGGTCTCAACTCACACGTACGCCCATTATGCCCCTAACCAGACTGCCACAGTCCCTTTCTCTTTCAAGACTCTATTGACCGGGACCGACACAGCCCTGCCCTACGGGTGCACTGTCGAGAAAGGTAGCGGTAGCCACCACACAAGTCAGAGACTCTGGACCACTTGTTCTCTCTCCCCCCCACCCCACGGCGGTCCTACCGATGAGCTTATCAACACCAGCCCATCACTCGGAAAGGAATGGCCCTAGCCTCACTCGCTGTTCCGAATAGTGGCTGTCATATTTTTGAGAGAACCCTACTTCTCCGAGTTAAAATCCACGTTTTTCACTTTAGCCCTTTCTTGTTTTATTGCTCAGGTGGTCAAAGATTATACATCTTGCCTGGCCCTTGTAGGCTTGTAGCTTTCTTCTGTAAACTGGCGATGATGACCCGTTCATGATTATTGAACGTACATGCCAATCCGGTCCAGTGAGGCGGGCACACGCAAGATGCAATTTTTTTTCTTATTAACCATGGTTTTGGACTAATTTTATAAATTTTATGGACTAATTTTACAAATTTTGAATTAATAATCATATAAAATTATAATAATCATCGTATTAACAATCATATTACTCGCATGACTGGTTCTTGTGTTTGTGCCAACTGGAATTAAATCCCACAGCAGGGATTTACCTTTAAGAGGAATTCTACCATTCGTCAGGCAAACCAATTCTAACATTTTATCATGCGTCAACTGATAACGTCATGATCGTCTCCAGCAACGTGACTTGCGGGAAGAAAAATGGAAAAAAAATTGACTATAAATTATTTTTATTTAATTTATGATAAAAATATATTTTTGCAAAATATAAGGGTCAACCTGATTACAAATTTTATTTGAAATCATGATAAACTTATAGAAAATAGAAAAAAATAAACCTTGAATTTCATTTCTCAGAGTAACTTGGGTCATCCATAGATTCTATTGGGATTAATAACCTGTTTTTTCCTTAAACTATTGTTTTTTTATATATAATAATAGAAATAAACAATTGCAAAATCAAGCGACAAGTCAATTTTGAGATATTTGTTTTAAGACTATAATAATCTTATTAAAAAAAATTTGAAACTCAATTCTTAATTACTCCAATATTAAATAATAATTTTTTTTTAAAAAAAAAAAACTCGTCAAACCCATTAACAAGCCCATGGATTTTCTAACATTTAATAATGTGTTTTTTCCTTTCAAATTTTCTTTTTTATTGTATTATAAAAAAAAAGACAATCATATAATTGAGTTCGATTAGAAAAAAAATACCCCGCTAAACAAGATTACCTCGTTAAACTTGCAAATTGGGTCATTAACTTCATAAAGTATAATAACCTGGCTTTTTTTTTCAAAAAAATATTTTTTATTTAACTTGACTATTTAAAAATATAAATCATAACGTGACTCTGAAATATGTTCATGATACCAACTCAATGTCGGGATGTTTCTTTGATATCAACTCTTTAGCAAAGGTCTGGGTGGAGTTTACCGATCATAATTAAAAGAGAATATATCTACTTAACCATCAAAACTGCCCCTCAAGTTAATTATCATAGAATTCCCGATAAAAAAAATACTTCAATCATCCCCTGAAAACAGCTTTACAGTGGTCTTGCTGCCATCTGCCTTCACGAAAAAGTACTACGGGACATCGTTTGAACAGCTTCCATTACTACAGGGGTCTTGCCTAATCAGATTTACAATCACATATCAGAATATCTCCAGAAAGAATTTTGATATTCAGGACAAAATTTGTACAAACTACTAAGTATATACTTGATGACATCACTGGCTAAACCAACTGGTTGCCATAATGAAATGAAACTTTATTCCTCATAGAATGGGAACATCACCAGCAGATGAAATCCATTCTCTCAACTACAGCTTCTTACCATCTTTATCGGGTAAATGGGTAGATGAGTATCGCTATCTTTCTGAGAGGGGATCTCTCACAAACCCATATGCCATCCAAATCCATCAATTGTCAGATCCTCATTCTGCTGAAGAACTGGTTTCTGCAGGTTCATCCTCACTGAAACTAGATGGCCTCTCCATGACAGACCTGCAGAATACGCAAAGCATGAAGAATGCTAAAAGCTCTGTAGCCTGGGGAAAGAAATGATCAGCGTGTTTGCGTTGCAGGCAGTCGAAAATATATTGGCAATCAATCATCTAAGGGAGACAGAGTTACATGCTGATAGAGATCAGAAAACAAATATCTGTCAAAACTGAAAATGGTGATTAACTAACAGGTCAACATCCCGACCAAACCAGGCATCCGGCATCCTCCTGTACAAACACCGACACCTAGCATTGCTTGAACTTTGAACCTCACTTCAAACATATGAACCCAATCGGTCTTGACATGACAGGTGAACAATGTGAAGTCTGGTGATCAAAGACTTGATACTCTGCACCTTACAAGAGGAATTAATCTGACTTATTTCAGAATCAACCAATTTATACATGAAAACAAACCAGTGTTATGCACTAAAGATGATTCAAATAAGTATTCATGATAAGTCTCTGAGAATTCATCTGTTCAAGACACATATAACCTCCCAATGTCAGTTGGCACATCCCATGTGCCTACAGCTTCAGTGAAAGCAAAGTCCAAGGTCATGCTCATGCTCTGTAGAATCTAATACACTTCTACGTGTTCCATAGATCATTGGTACCTCACTGATGTATAATTCAGGAGAGATCTGCTCGACAATTACCTCCCATCTCTTTTCACCCAACTCTTCAAAATAACACATTAACTTAGATAGTGTTTAATAGTCTGGTAATGTCTCATAATGATAATAATACTAATTTAGTTTTTGTCCTTTAATTTTTCTCTTCAAATATTTCCTTTTGTTCTTTATATCAATTTTTTTTCAGTGATGCTAATATTATTGTTGGCTTTACTTTCAATCATAATAATAATAATGAGAATAATAATTCAAGTAATTTATCATTCGATGTTGTATTTATTAAGAATTAAGTTTCTAATATCCCAGATTAATGATTTGAAAAAATTTTGTGGCTCAATATTGTTTTTAATTTTTAATTTTATTTCTTTAAAATTGTATGACTATACATTAATATTAAACACAAAATATTAAACAACAAATTTTATTATAATCTGATCGATTATAATAATTATATTAATAATGGTAATAATACAAATTTTGCTTCTTTCCTTTAATTTTGTTTTTTTAACTATTTTGATTTGTTCTTCAAATTAAATAATAATGTTTTATGCTGATAATATTTTTTTTTGTCTTCAATCATAAGAATAATAATTGAAATAATTTATCATTCGATCTTGTATTTATAAAGAATTAAATCTTACCTTTTCTATATATAATGGTTTAAATCTAATAATTTATCATTCGATGTATTTGTTAAAAATCTTGTAATTCAATTTGTCTTTAATTCTTTACCTTATTTCTTTAAAATTATATTATTTAATATTAATACTAAACACAAAAAATTATCCTATAATTAGTTTTTTTGACATTACCTAAATTCTTTTTGTCTTGGTTGATTATTTCGCTCAGATATATAACATCATAAAACAATCTAGCACCATTAAAAAAAAAATTATATGTTAAAAGATTTAGTTCTAACTGCGACGAAGCGCGGAACAAATGACTCCTATATTTTTTCATTATAGATCATTTGACCCAATTTCACAATGAAAACAAAATTTAGTTTAGATATAAGCATCATATAATGATTGTTAAATTGTCACAATCATTATAACTACTATTATAAATAATCAATATTCTAATTATTATTGACAATACTATCATTAACACCATCATTATTGTTATTATCGTTGTCCTAATTATGACAATAATCATTAAAGTAACCAATACCATTATTTTTATTAATATAATTTAAATTATAATTAATATTATTATCATTATTATAATTTTTTTTGTTATTATTGATATTCTTCATATTATTTTATAAGCTATTATTATTATTATCATCAAAACAATAATTATTAACACCATAAGTACTATAACCATTACAATAAATTACAATTGCTATTATCATTATGATTAATAATGTCATTATTATTATCATGATTATAATACCTAAAACTATTATTACTATTACTGCTAAAACAATAAAATTATTAAATTACCCTGAGTAAAAAACTCAAAAATTTTAACAAAAGAGTAACCAAGAAAAAAAACTAAAACTATTATTATTATTATAATGGAAATAACAAAATTACCTCAAAGAGTAAAAAACCTAAAAACTTAAATAGAAGAGTACACAAAATAAAATAAAAGACAAAACAAAAATAAATATTATTAGCTTAAAAAATCATCTGACTTGAAGAGTAAATAAAAAAAGGGAAAAAAATATCAATTTCAAATGATCACCAACATAAATGAAAATTTAAAGACTAAATTAAATAAAAATACAACTTCAATAAAAGAGAAAATAATAAAAATTAAAAACTAAAACTAAAAGCATATATGGACAAAAATATGAACTATTACAAAACAAAAATAAATATTATTAGCTTAAAAAATTATCTAACTTGAAGAGTAAATAAAAAAAAACAAAGGGAAAAAATATCAATTTCAAATGATCACCAACATAAATTAAAATTTAAAGACTAAATTAAATAAAAATACAACTTCAACAAAAGAGAAAATAATAAAAATTAAAAACTAAAACTAAGAGCATATATGGACAAAAATATGAACTATTTTAGAGAGATCAACGGATTAAAGGAGTTAAAATCAAATAAGAGATTAAAATAACAAGTACCAAAATAAAAGCAAAATATATGGTCAATTTCAATTGAAGGACACAATTGAAAAAAATCCAAACTTCTATAATGAAAATCAAGACCAAACAAAACAATCAAAAGATCAGAGATTGAAATGAAAACACTATAATCAAGGGTACTTCCATGTAATTTTGGTTACAGGAGAGAGAAACAGGGAAAAAATCAATCGAACACCATCTCGTTTCCGACCACCGTGCGATAACATGCGCACCACCATGTGGAAGAGGACATGGTGGTACATCCAGTGAGATGCCGGATAGACATCTGGAACCAACAGAAGACGCTGCACGCACCGCCTAAAGAGAGCGGAGCGTAAGAAAGACAACCGTTGGCGCATTAAGCAAACGCACCAACTGTGTTTTGCAGAAAAAAAACATATAAAATTACTTAAACAACCCTACAACCAACTCATTACAATCCATATTCATCTGTCTACTGCTACAGTTGAAAACCCCCACGATTTAACTTTCTTTTTTTACCAGTAGCAAGTTTCCTATTCGTGTTAGCCATCATGACAGAGGGAGGTACTCTGAAAGGTGAAAAAAAAATATTGACAACAGAACAGACAGAGTAACCACGCTTAACAATGCAAACTACCACAACTGCATCAGAGCACAAGTGGTGGTGTAAACCACACCACAGCAACCCACTACACAACCATTTATTTATCATCCAAATAAAGCAACTTTACTTCAGAAACTAAAACTTGTTCGGCTAAATGCATCACCAGGCATGGATACTGTACTGTAATTCTCTTCATGGGATTTTTCAGATTCATTAAAGACTAACAACCATTTTAAGTCCATCAAAATTGACAACATGCACTACATACACTCACTAAATTGATAAAACAAAGAAGAAAAGAAAATTATCGTTGCATATAGAAATTTTTACATACCTTTCAGTCAGATTTGTTCTTTGGCGCATACCAGGAACTGATGCTTTTGTCACATGTTCTTGCTGTGAAAAGTCAGTTCTGAATCTTTTTGCAACCTTCAAATATTAAGCCAAAAGTTGGAGGTGTCAAAATCAATGTATATTTATAAAAAGCAAACGCGCAAATTATAAGTCTATTGAGGTTGAAAGTACATGCAGCACATGCAGTGTATATTAAAAATATTCCCATTATAAACTCACAACTGTTTCATCTCTCGGATGCCTCTTTACTCTAACTGAATCATGAGAGCCTTTCATTCTCTTCATTTCTCCATGACGCTTTTCATCCTACACCCATTGTATAACTTGATATTAAGCTAAATATCTTAGCATGGAACAGTTCAAGAATAAAAGCAGCAGGGTGTAAAAAAACTAACAGCACCTTTTCCTTCATTATAAATGGTGCTCTCTCCTCTGTAACAAGTGATTTTCCAGGTCCATGGATCAAGTGTGAAGGCTTAGACATGTAGTCATTCCTTTGAGCTATCTTAGGATTATCATTATCATGGTCATGCAACCAAGCTTCTGTCTTTTCATTGTTAACTCTCCTACCACTAGGGCCATGATGGGTTGCAAGAGAATCTGGTCGTTTCCCTTCAAAATCATGCTTAGAGCTCGTCCTATAATTTCTTTTGTTTTTATATACTCTCATTTCACCAGCAAGATCATCAGGCATATCCATGGCAGAGTCCCCGCCTGCATTAGAATTGGAACCATTATAGGTAGACTTCTGTTCTAGATGGTGACGGGATTTTCTCTCATGAGAATCGGAAACATGTTTGGGATTACAATTTACCCCCCCTGTATACGAATCATGAGAGCACATCTTGGTGCTATATACTTCATATCTCTGCATGGGTGTAAAAAAAATATAATAAATATACTTAAAATTGCATTCCAATTCATATGAATTTCCATGAAGGTGTGACTATGAGCTCTCATCAGAACTTCAGAAAGCAACTATTATCACTTCAACTATTGACACCAAGAGAGATTAATGTAATTCACTTTAACTGCAAGATCTGGATGAAGACGAAATGGAGTCCAAAGAGTCAATTTGGAAAAAAGACAACAAAACAAACCAGTACCCTAACATTTCAGTGCCTAACTTAACTTTTTCTATGGAACATACCAAAATGAGGAAGGAAATATGTTGCAAGTGCAATCGCTGGTAGTGCATAGTTGGTGGGAAAATGGCCGCAAAAGTAAAGTGAAAGCCACAATGGTGTTGAACATGGGATGTCAACCGCTTTGGGAATAATGGAGAGGTGGAGGACATGGAGGTTTCCAGCATGGACCTGCAGCACTTGAGCCTCAAACTAATTTGTTTACCATTATATTATAATGGTCATAGTTTTGACAACATTAAATTATCTGTCTTAAGTGAATGACGACCATTTTGTTTGCACAACATACACTCAACTCAACTACATATCAATACTCTCAACCCCATTACATTTGGATAGCACAGCAGGCACAAAATTTAACCCTTGTTTCTATAATGATTATGTGATGAATGAGCATGTATAAAATGATATCAAGATGTAGATGACTATAAGGCCAAGAAAATGTATCAGAAGATCTACTCACACCACTGAGACCGGGTTGCTTTCGAACTACAGAAACATCAGGAGAATGCATCCGGCCAAGATCTCCTACATAGATTGGTCCTGCAAAGATGATTCGCCATAGTTGTAACTAAGAAAAAGGAGTATAGTTATCAAATTATAATGAAATATATGTCAACGGCGAGAGTGCAGTGAGCACTCAATGCTTCTGCCAGCTGTTGCAGAAAAATGGAATCAAGAGGAAACCAAAAGAATAAATTCTGGTATCCAGCATCAAATGCAGATGTCATGGTAACCCATTTCCATTGAAGAATTTACCAGGTAAATTGCAAGTGTAAGTGAGTAGAGAAAACAAATGGGCTATTTATTTCCAAGCAGGCATCAAACATATAAGTTTAATGCAAATTCTACTGAAGTAATGCTGCATTCAATAAAGTAAGACGTAGTTTATTTGGAATGCAACTGAAGCCATCAAATCATACAAATGGAAACACATGCATCCTTACATTCTCATCCTAACGCCTCTAAGTAGGAATCAGAGAATAAGAGAAAACTTAAAAAGAATATAAAACTACAGAAGCAAAATTTATTGGGAAACTCCTGCAAGCGAAATTTGCATGGAGTTCCTTACGAGGTTATTAGAACTTACCATTGACTGGGTCTCTACTTGGGGATGCAAATGCACTAGGAGGGAGTAGCTGGAATTCAACACCAAGAGGTGGACCATTCTCCTTATAATGCCTGCCCAATTGAATCTTGACAGCAGTAATAGCAGCATTCTCAATTTCACCCTTCACTTTCAAATATCCAGACGGTTTATGCCCAAAACTCTCAGCCCCCTTGGGAATTAATGGCATGGAAGCTCCATTCTGTGCTAGGTACTTTGAGGTTTCTGTATCATAAGGATCCTCTCTTTGAGAAACAAGCTTATCTTGCAACGATGAGCTACTTCTTGAAGATATATTATCAATTCCACTAACATTCCCTGTATAGCGACTTGTACGGTCATAGGTTAGATCAGCAGTATGAAAATCTTGACCATAAAGTCTCTGGCTTTCAACTTCCCTTGGATCGATATTCCTATAATCACCTTGTTTAGTACTGCCACATGAATCTTGCCTCAATCCACTACCACGATCCTGAAGAATACTGCTAGACCGATCTTGTCGTCCGTTAGTGTATCCTCCATCCTTCAATCTTTTGTCTTTTAACCTTCTGTGGCAAAACCAGCTAGATATTTGCTTTTCTGTCAATCCTATTTGGTCTGCAAGTTCTGATTTCATTTCCTCCTTAGGATATTTGTGCTCTGAGAAAACGTAAAGACATCACCTCAAGAACATAGAGACTAACAGCTGTGTGTGCGTTGAATGAAATATGTGAGAGATGCAATAGTACCATCATAAAAGTTCTCCAAAGCAATGACCTGGGCTGGCGTCTTGACTGTCCTTTTTAAATTCCTCTCTGGCGAAACTATATTCTCTTCAGAATGCACTTCACTTGATTCTGAACATTGATTTTTTTATAAGACAAAGTGAAAAGGAACATGCATGAGAGAAGAGCAAAGACACCAAACAGAACTTAAATTTTCCCTGTTGCTGCCTTGTACAAGAAATTCAAGCCATTGAGTTGAAAACAGTGATGTAAGCATAGAAGCATATCGGGTAAAAAGGCAGAATAAAAAACTGTAGAATCATGCTATTGTGTATAAAGTGAGGAAGTGACAGCACCAATTTATCTCAAGAAAACCAAACTAGTTAATTGGGTGAAGTGTAGAAATCCCCATTCGCAATAATTCATCACAGTGGATATTAAATGCACCATGTTTCGAAGAAGAGCATCTAAACGAGATTGATTGATCATGGTCAATAATGAATCCCAGTTTTACTAGAGTAATTTTTTCCACGCAAAGGGAGTGGGCAGCATTTAGCTTTAAAAGAATTGGTGGACAAAGCAGGCATGATAGGTAAAATGCCGCTGTTTTCGCACACACATCCAGATTCCTGTGAAAGATATTTAAAAGGCCTTTGATTGTTTTGAAGTCAAGCCCAAGAAAAGTTTGTAGAGGAAAGCATGCACTTTATTTCATGGATGTAAGCCATAACTATATAGCCAAAGCCATGTTTACTTTCAGAACAACTGTGATTCAAAATAACTTTCTCGCATTACTCTCAAACCAATCGCAATTCATGCACAGTGTAACCCATTGGCTTATATATGAAGTATTCCACTTCCACAAACGTTATTCAAGGAATTCTCAATCAGCACACCATGCTCACTTGAAGTTTTAAGCGCTAAGGTTAAATGCTTCACGATATCTTTCATGTAAACATACATTTCATCTGAAACCTCAAGAGCCTTTGGAGCACAGAACAAACATTATTACAGGCATACAACCTTAAGATTAAAAAAAAACTGCTAGAATGACAAAATCCAGATGTGTGATGATTAACAATGAAAATGATATTGCTTCACCTGAAAAGATTGCCGACATGTTTTGTTTGCTAGACAAAATGACAACATAAACGAAAACGAAAGGTTCAGCAACATATAGCCAGAATTTCCATCATTTGGGCCAAAATCAAAACCCCATTTCACACGCAATTCCAGTTTCCTAAAAAAAAAAAACCGAAGGAAATTCTAACAGCTACTCATCTTGTTGATCCCAGAATAACAAAATTTCTAGCAACCCACCAAAAGAAAAATAAAATTCCACAGTGTATAAATGATCATAAGATTGAAACCGTGGAGGGGGGTGGGGGGTTACCTTCCATGGCTGTTGAATTTCAAGGGATTCTCTCTTTTCTATGGCTTTGATTGGCTCATAAATAAACCCCAATAGACCAATAAAACTACTAAAAGAGGAAATGCAAAATGGGTTTCATTCCTTAAGGATTTATAGCGTGGAATTCAGCTCTCTTCTCTGATGTATTGATAGGGAGAGAGAGAGAGAAGCGTTTTTTTTGGAAGGAGACTGAAAGGAAGAGTTAAAGAGGGAGAGAGAAGGGATTGAATTCACAAGCCTTCTCTCTTTCTTCTCTAATTTATTGTATCGTTGGGTTTTCATTTGTTTAAATTCTGTGTTCAAATCCAGCAATTTAACTTCTTCTTCCTGTATTTCAAAAAACAAAATGAATAAAATTACAGATGGGTTTTTCAATTCAATGAAATTCAATTAGGAAGTTTGGTATTTGGATATTATTTATATTAATGATCCTATAAATAATTAGTTATGCAAATTCATAAATAAAAACTGTTCCCAAATTAAACAGGAATAACATAAGAAATCACATCATGAAATACTCTTGCAATATACGAGTAAAGATTCAGTATTTATCTTTCATAAAGGTTTATAGGGAATTGATGTCCCAAGTAGTGAAAAATGCAAGCACAAAATGAAGAGGGTTTCTCTTTAAAATACAATTTCCTCTTCCACCCGACTAATTTAAGATTGGATTCTTCAGTAATTCGAATTCCGTTTTGTAGCTCGCTCCTGTTTCAACTTTTATACATTCATCGATATTGGTTGACGGGGGTATTTTCCTGTGATAATTAATCTATCAATATTTTATTTCACAGAAAATCAAATTCTGGTAAGTTTTCATCCGGGGGCGGTTGCTAGCATTGCTGACGCGCTCTCCTTCTCTCTTTCAGCAGCACCTGGGCAATTTATCATCGAATTAAAAAACGCTTGTGAATTGTGATGGGAATGAACTCCTCCGGCAGACTCATTCCTCCGTGGCAACGCTAATTAAGTAAGATAATTGATTTCAGATTCAAAACCCCATTTGAGTTTTGCAAGATTTGGTTTCTCTCTTCTTGTCCTTTTCAATACAGATTTCTGCAGGGTGGGCTTGATTTTATTGACCTTTACTGTAGTTTTGGGGGCTAAAAATACAAGTATATATTTCAGTTATTATAATTCTAACAGTCTCGGAAGACAAAAAGGATGAGGTCAATCCTCCCTTCATCCATTCAATAACACCACCAAATTGCACACGAGCCTGTCCTCGCAACAAGACTTGTCAAGTAGAATCACGGATGGAGGCTTAAGAATAAAATAAAACTGACGATCTAAAATGGTCCGGCTGTGAGGGACTCTTTTTTTTGGCTTAAATTCCAAAATCCGTTACACTGGTGTGCAAGTTTGCATAAGTTGGCAAAAAGGTTGAGAGTTGTAGCATTTTGTGTCCTCAATGAAAATAAACATATTTCTTCCCTGACGCTACAGTTTGTTTCAGTATCTGAGGTTTTCTTTTTCCGATCATTCCACCTTTTTGCTGGAGCTGGTGGTTCCGCTATCTTCTTGAGATGACGCGGCGGTCTTGGACTCATCAAACTCCATTAGCTGCATATGATGCCGATATAAAATGCTATATCAGTCAACCGGGCATGGTTAAGATGACTTAACAGGAGAAAAAAATTCTTAAAAAATATTATATAACGGTGGTCGTCAAAGCAAGCAACAGAAATAAGATTATAACAGGACATACTGGCTTGACTTCACCGTTCCATAAGACGTGAGCAGCTAAGAACCCTATAACAGCTGGCACAATATACAAAAGCGCAGGCTGAAAGTAATAATAAGAAAGCACAGCGATCAATACAGGGGATAATAATCCTGACATGCAGAATAGAGAAGAAAAACAAGAAAAAGGATCGAGACAAGTCACCTGAGCAGCTTGGAACCAGTTCATGACAATAATTGTAAGGACCAAACCAGCAGTATATCCAATAAAAGCACTCTTAAAGTACTGGCTGTCTTTTCCTCTCGACACATCAAATCGCAATGCCAGAGCAACAAAAATACCTGAAAGGGCAAAAATATATATAACAACCAATGTAAGAACCTAAAGGGTAGATGATCACTCTATACTATCAGCAGCGATTTCTGTAACCAAATCAACTTTTCTGACCCTGCACCCTTGACTTTCTGATGCTAAAATCAGAAATATTGGCTGCCTTTATATATGCATCTCATATAGAGGGATTATGTGAAGCTCTCTCTCCAGCTAATGAACAGGGATCTTTTCAAATATACAGTTTCATTCAAAGACTTCTCGGCTTCTTTCAAAGGAATGACCCAATAGAAGATCAACCATAAGTTTCACTAATTTTATTTTATTTAACTGAAAAGCAGATTCAATGAATTTATTTTTGAGCTGGAAAGAAGATAAGCTATGGAATGGAACACCGGGCCATGCTAATGTCACAAAGTTTCGTTCAATTTTGTTGAGAACTAATCATAGAGACCAAATGCAGCTGACTATCGTCATAGCAAATTTCGTGCAGATGCAGATCTAACTAGACACTTTACCAGGAATCACAATGTCACCAAGTCCGAGCATGGAAAATGGCCTCGCAGTATCAGCTGTTGGGAACAAAAGCTACAGAAGAAAAGAATAGGCGTGCTAATAATTAGACTGCTGCAAAAAATCATATCAAAAGCTTCAATAATAAAATTCATTTTTACATGTAAAAATGATATCGGTGAAGATAAATACGCTCAAAATCTAACCTTAATAGGTGCATCGAAAGATTTTGCCACGCTAACCATCACAGGAGTGAAGAAAACCCAGAAAATGTCATATACAAAAAGTCCAGCCTGCAATAAATAAGGATGAGAGGATCAAATATCAGAACAATTACTAATTGCCAGGAAAAAATGACCAGGGCTATATCGACAAACCCCCTTTAGTGTTCATCAAAATAAAAAAAAGGTAGTGTGTAATATGGAAAAAAAATGATAAAATAAACCACTGTTTTGAAACTCATGGTTAGAAGTCAAGGACCAGGAATGTTGTTTTTCCACCTTTTGGAATTTTTAGCGTTTAACTGTTCTGAACATTTTGTTCATTGCTATATTTGACTTCTATAAAGGAAAAAAAAGAAAAAGAAAAAGAAAAAAAAAGGTACATAACTATTGGCAAACATTTATCAGGAATAGTCCTGCGTTGTGAATAGTAATCTAAAGGAAAAGGGCACTTCCCTAACTGACATGGTGTTTTGTTAACCCGTTAATAGGCACAATTCAGAAATTAATTAGAGCCTTATAAAAGTTCATGCTGTAGGATAACAAAAAAAGAGGAAAGAAAACTTTTCCTTACCTCCCTTTATAATCTCTTTGCATAATAACAGAAAAATCAAGCACGCACTTTCAAATCCTAAAGCCATGGATAGATCTTCAAACTTAGTAATGCTTACCTTAAATCATACGTTAAATTCCATAACAAGTGAGAGAAGCTAAGTTTTATACCCTCGACTGCTTAATCCAAAAGTACACTAGCTTATCCTTTTGTACCAAAGAAGACCCATAATATAAGAGTCCAAGGCATGCTCTCTTACAGGACTACAGAAACACTGACCAATGTTGTTGAGAGTGGGGCTGCCCTTTTCCATAAAATCACATGATGCATGACCTTCCCCATTAAGGGCAGACACAGTCACATAAATTCAGCACAAAACAATAATATTATCCATAAATGTACTCTCCAAATAATCTAGCAGCCATCAAACACAACATAGGCTAAGCAAGTATGACAAAGCCACAAGCAACTATTCTGAGGAAATAAATTCTCAAGGACATGATATTCGAGAAACGTGAATATCAACATCCTGTAACTTAATCAGCATATAGACACAAGTTAACTAATGTAACAAACCAACCACGTCTGCAATTGTATAATCAACAGTTATCCAGAGAAGACACAAAAGAACTCCGCAATTAGACTACTAACCAAGAGGATAGCACCAGTTTTAAAAGAACCGAGGGAAAGCATTTCAATCCCCTGCAAAAAGCAACACAAAATTAAATCATTTTAAGACCATCCAAATTTTATAACTATACCAATCACATGTACTTAAGTGAAAAATATCTCGGAATTTATAGAGCAAAAAATTTATCTCAAGAAAATCCCGTTTCTATCGAACATTGGAATTTTGCAGTACATACGTAAGTCCTTGGCAAGTGCTGAACATGTCAAAAAGTGTAGATATGGAAGCTATTAAGAGATCCGCGCACTATTTAAATAGCTAAGCTTGCATTCTGACATTTGATGAAATGCCTCAGATTATATAGAGTATTCAGGGGACAATGTTGAGCAAAAAAGGTATACCCAAAGATGTAAGCAACTACAAGATGGTGACTAGAAGATATACAATTGAAACCAACAAAAGTAAATAAGGGATGCTAGCTTGTAATTAATAATATTTTTCAATATACAGCTTGGTTAATGTGAAAAAAGTGAGAGTTGATATAATGCAAAAGCATGAAATTTCCAAGAGGGTATTCTAGAAGATAAATAACTCAAAGCAAATAGCTTGGAATCTGTTGACTGAATGATGCCAGACCTGGATACAGAAAGCCAGGCCCAAAATATTGTTAGCCAGCCAATGCTTTTGGGAAGCATACCAAGCACAAAAGAATGTTCCAGGAATAGCCGCAACAATTTGAGATCTTGTGAACTCAATATCCAAAGCTGTACAAGAAAGTTATAAGGAAAAACATCATTCTGCATGATACAATCAAGACATCCACTGAATCAAAGAAAAATTCAAGAAACAGAAGGTCATTGATGCTTTAACATTCAGATATCTGAGCATTTACAATGTCCAAAGCACCACTGTAAAAACCAGTCAAAATATACAAATGAACCTGTCATTAATATACAGAAATTAGGAATGGGAAATACAGCTCCAGGACACCAAGAATGTTATATTTACAGCTGGATAACCATGCATTCACAAGCATCAAAATCCAGTTTTAAAGAAACAGGATCAGGGATTCAAAATTATGTCAGCCAGCAGAAAAGATGTTACAGAAACAGAAAGATGACCATTTAATCTGTATGATTTTATTTATCCATAAAGATACAAGAACATTTCCTTCCCTTCAAATCGAAAATCAGTAAATAAGGATAAAATAGAGCGGTATGTTAAAAAATATAACAAAAACAACATGAAACAACAAATTGCTCGAATTAAGTAACGAATCAGGAAGCATTTATTTGCAGTTGAAATTCCAAGCATTCACATGTAAGCAACCTAGCAGTATAGCATTCAATAACCATGATTATAAACTAAGGACAGAAACCAGCTCAATTTTCAGAATCATTTAAGGGGACTTGAAATATGTCCAGAGGATTCATAAGAACATTACGTACAACGGAAACATGGAAAATGCCAAGAAATGACATCATCATTCCAACGGTTAGGCAAATAACGTTTTATAGCTGGTAACAGTGTTGCCCTGAAAAAATGAAAACAAGAAAAAATAAGAATAATAAAAACATTAAAAAGAATATAACAATTTTAATTATTTTATGCATATAATCATTGAAGTTCATGTGGAAAGAACATACGAAAGTGCAACGATTCCCAGAACAAAAAAGTAACAGGTCAGAACAGCATTAACCAAATCTTTTGAAAGAAACTTGAATAGTAAGAATAACGACAACAGCATAGCACTTCCGACAAAGGGAAAGCGCATTGCATGTTCATTAGACATGGTCTCCTGCAAGATTAAACACGGTAAATTTCAGTCAAGCACAATCTAGATCACTGGAACAGCAAAAATAGAGGGGAAAGAATAAATGGGATGGCTTGTTATACTAACTGAAGGTGGCGTAGGCTTGACAGATCGATAGCAACCGACATAAACTGTCAGGCCTGCAGTCAAGATCACATTTAAGTTTGGATCTACCCTCACAAAAAGTGGTGCCAATGTTAAACCTGCATTGAAAATCACACACATGGTATCAAAATCACGTCAAATTTCCAAGCCATGGAACAAACAAATGGTGCTCCTACACATCAGTTTCATGAAACAAAGAGCTATCATGTTCGAAATCCCCTTCCACTTTTTCCTAATCCAACGGCTGGGCTAGTCTAGAGAAAGTAGCCCTACTCTCCTTTAAACCCCTTGCTGCACATGAGATTCAACCCTACATATCCCATACTACAGGTATCCTCTGACATCCAAGCTCAGAAGAGCTATGAAAAATACTCAGGACAATTAGATAAACACATAGGCATATGAAAGAGGGGGTTAACTAAAGTGGGGAATCTACAAGGAGCAGTACAGTACTAGCACAAAGTCAAGCTCGTCAAAGTAAGTAAATAAATAAATATATAATACCTGCTAAAGCAAAATTTGCAATTCTTTCCCGGTTCTTCATGTTTGTGTTCTAATTGGAAACAGATTATTAAGTTAATTACTATACTTCAACGATCAATTGAAAAAAATCCTATTGCCTCTTTATCGTAAAAAAAAACCCTGCAATTCGAGTCAAGAAAATAAAATCAGAAAACAAATCATCAACAGGCTAGTAAAATTTACATAAAAATGCAACAGGAAACCTAAATTTCTCTCTAATAGTAGGAATCAATAATGACACACTATTTCAATTACTGAGAAATTTACAGGATAATTATAGACAAAGCTATACTGATCGCGATTCAACAGTTATGCTTGATTTTCATTATAAACAGGAAAAGAAATAACGACGTAAGCCACAAGATTTATGACTCCATTTCCATTTTCTCAGTTAAAATAAAATGTTTATTTCTATTCCTCAAATTTTCTCAGCAACCAAACACGGATCAAGAATCGTAACCCTAAATTTAACCACGCAGGTATGTAAGTTTTATAGAAAGAGAGCTACCTGAAGAGGCTCTCTTTCTAACGGTTACTAGAGATACAGATCGGAGATGCCTAGAGAGAGAGAGGGGGAGATAAAAAAGAGATTTTTTTCATATATATCTGCAGAAAGAGATACAGAGATAGGGTTTTACCATACGAGGCAGATCAAAAATATTTGGTAAGAATTGACTGCATTAAAATCGTACATGCCTGTGACAGAAGATTTTGATTGGAAGCCAGTGAAATAAGAAACTTCAGAGGAAGGGCACAGATTCTGAACACGTGGCATGGTGTTATTAGATTGTCGTGGTGTGATAAGAGACGGGCTGTCATGGATACCCTCTCAGAAATTAATTCCGTTCTCTAGACTTCACAAACAAGATAAACGGCCCCGGTCATAAAGCAGTTTACTGCTATATTGGGATCTCTATTGGGCCACGTATGGTGAGGTTTTCTATCCAATAAGATTCGGCCATCTCAGCATCCAAAAATATCTCTCTCCTTGTTTTGATATATTGTATTGAAGGTCGGATTTATTGCATAAATAGGCCATAATCTTTCCCCATAGGCTCATTTTGTCCTTCTTGATTCGTAGTACGTAAATGAAAACAACATATTCTTTTTTTAATATATTTAAAATGAATACAGAACATAGAATATCACAAACTAGATAATTGCCCGCGCGTTGCCGCGGGTATTTTTTTGTATATAATTTAATACAATTAAATCTACAACGATCAATTTATATGATAGAAAAAAATAAAAATTATAGATTAAAAGATAAAATGTTTAAAATTTTGATTTGAGTTTGTCACGTAAGTATAGATTACATCTTTTCAAATATAAGAATTGCGTTATAAACGATTACAAAAGAGCGCGCACTAACATTAGAAAAAATAGCAAAATATTTGAATAAGAAAAAAAAAACCTACTGAAATCATTATTATGCAGATAATAAAATTATTAAAATAAATTAATAGAAAGAGCAAATAAAAAACAACAAGGAAAAGGAAGCAATATTCATTTAAAATATTATAATAATAGCAACATCGGAGTCTTAATATCTAAAATTATTATTGCTGCTAGAATAAAAACAACAAAAATTATTAAATTATACCGAGGAAAAAAATAAAAGCATGAACAAAACAAGCAAGTAAGAAAAACCAATTAAAAATTATTATTATTTTTATTATTATTATGAAAGAATAAATAATCACTATTATTATAATAATAGAATACATAAGCACTATTCTTATAATATGAATAATAATCACTATTATTATTATTCTTATGATAATAATTATTATTATTATGTTAATAATGAAAGAAACAAAAGTAAATGAAAGATTAAAAATATCCTAGAAACTTTAACAAAAGATAAAAAAAAATTACCATGGCTATTACTGGCAAAAAATAATAATATCAAATTATCGGGATGGGAAAAAATAACAAAAGAGTAAGAATGAAAAATCATTAAATCATGATTATTATTATTATTATTATTATTATTATTATTATTATTATTATTATTATTATTATTATTGTGTTAAATACACTTATATATACATGGATAAAAGTAGGGATAAAAAAAAAATCAAAGTATAAGGGCTGAATTGAAAATGACATATAAAGAGCATAAATTAAAAAAAGTAAAAGTCAAAGGGTTGAAATGCAACTTACATTTATTGTCAATTGAAATCAGAGGACACAATTGAAACAATCAGAACTTTTGTCCCGAATTGATTGCGTTATAAACAAACATCCCGGAAATTGAAAGTAGGAGGACCAAATTGCAACTTTGACACTCCGGAGAGAGAGAAACGTGGTCGGCTTCTATCATCGGACTTAGAGGCGTCCACGAACTTTTTTACGTCACACGCGCCACCGCGGGAGGAAGACCACGTGGCGGCGCCTAGTTCTGGCATCCGGTAGACAATTTCCGGACACCGTAGGCCACCGCACGCGCCGCCAGAAGAGGGCGTGAGGCAAAAAAACGTCGGGCACGTGCGGCGGACGCCCTTTCACACCCGATTATTTAATTGTAAAAATAGGGACAATTACCGTCCTGTCCCTTGACCGAAAGAAGTGTTTTTGTCTTATTAGGGGCTAAAATCGTCTTTAGCCATTTCAGAAAATAATTAAATATTCGAAATATGTGGACGGACCGGTCCGACCACGAGCAATGATGTCGGTGCCCTCAACTGTAAACATTAATTTGTCCTATTACCGTGGACTATGTCGTCAATACATCAGTGCATAAATGAATTTAAAAAAGAAGAAAATCAAATGGAAAACTCGAATTACCCCCGCCTCCGAGTCCCTTCTGCCACGCACCGAGGGCTAAAACCGGGCTTGCATCGTGCGAATCCACGATCGCTGAGTCCGGTGCTACAGATGGAAACACCACGCCCTTTATTGTTTTGTTAATTGATATTTATTTATATTTCACTAAAACTTATAGTATAATAACTTTTTATGAAGTCGTTTGGGAGAGCACTTCATCTGCTTTGTTTTTATTTGTTTTTTGTTTTTAAATCATTTTGATGTGCGGATATCAAAAATAATATTTCTAAATAAAAAGAACTTTCAAAAGCAATCGCAACCGCCCTCCCTAACATGTCAAATCATAAAAAAAAAACTTTAGCAAAAAAATAATTTAATATTAAGACAAATGTATTTAAAAAAAACAACCAAAAACAAAAGTTGTCATGCTTTGAGTGAATCTTAAGTTGAAAATTGTATATGTGTGCGTGTATAAAATATTGATATTTTTAAAAACCTCGATATTCTAATTCTAATATATTATTTGATCAATACTTTTTATCTCATGGTTATCAAACATATACAAATTAAGATAAAAATTGATGAATGTTCTTAGGATATTATTTGTGATAAATCCAAATTTAATTAGTCTAAAAAACTCTTATGACTTATCCCCTCTTGGGCACTCTAAAAAATATAGGGTATGTCTGAGAGAGTTGTTGCAGTAGTTTTTTAAAGTGTTTTTTGTGCTGAAATACATTAAAATTATAATTTTTTTTTTCATTTTTAAAAAATCATTTCTAACATCAGCATATCAAAATGATCTAAAAACACCAAAAAAATAAAATAAAAATTGAATTTTTTGGAAACGACGTCCCAAATGGGCACATAAACATGCCTCAAAACGGGGGTTTGTTGGTGTGCCAAGCTTATCCACGATCAGAACTAAATTTTTTTTGAAAAAAAATATTAAATTAATTTAATATCAATGTTTTAATATCACATAAAATATAATAATATAAAGAGTAAATCATAAAAAATAAAACAAATACTTTCATTTTTTTTATAGCGATAATTATAGTGACAACGATAATATTGTTGCGAATAATTAGAATATTAATTATTTGCAATAATATTCATAATAGCAGTTATAATTATTATGATAATTTAGCAATCATATTAGTAACAATGAGAATAATAATCAACATAATTCATTGAACGATGTTATTTTTGTGAAAAATGGTTGCTTCGGTTAGTATGATATTTCATATCTAATATGATGTAAACAAAAAATATATGAAACCACACATAGACAAACACATGTAGAAAAATTATTCCAAATTATCTACAATTAAAAAAAATTGCCCTACATTTCCCCGCAACCAACACCAATTTTTTAACATGTAAAAAACAATTTAATGGTCCTGTATTTTTTTTTTATAATGCTATACATCTAAGCTAAATAATCAACTTAAAAAACTTATGATTATGTAGTTTTTATATGTATTTATTTTACTATAAATAAGACATTCCAAATAATGATAATAATTATTTGTAGGACTTTTTTCCTTAAAAATACATGAGGCTAATTATATATTGTGATTTGTTTTTTTATAAATCTCACATTAATTTAATCTTACTGTTCTAAAATAATTTTAATATAATAATATGAAGAAAAAATATGAAAAACTAATCCTTAATAAATTTTAGTAATTGTATATTTGTTATATATCAAATAAATTATTCATCAAATAGTTAAAACATGCCCAATGAATAATTAATATGTTACAGGCAACAAATAACTCATCTTTAGTCAATTTGAACAATTACAATTTTTTTTATCTACCAATTAAATTATTACCCAAGTAATTAAAACAAAACCACAAATCAAATTGTTTGCTACGTAAAACAAATCACTCATATGTGCTAAATTTTATTGATTGCAATTTTACTATTTGCTAATGAAATAATTCATCAAACAAATAAAACATATACATCAATCAATCAGTATGCTATACAAAGCACATCGCTCATTTTTAATGAATTTTGTCGATTCCAATTGTACAATCTACCGATTAAATAATTATCAAAAAAGTTTTAACAACAACAATATTCAATCACTTTTAGGCAAAAAAACAACAACTCATTCCTAACAAATTTTATCGATTATAATTTTACTAATTAAATATTAAAATAACTAATTACAACATGCATAAAATTAATCAATTTACTACATCAAAAAAAATACAGCATAACACACGGCAAGTAACCTCTTAAAATAATTGTAGTCATCTAGATACCTGAAAAACATGTATAAATTAGATGCAATAGTGGTAAGGATCGAAATTCAATCAAAGTACATTGAAAGAGAGACAGTGAACCTGCCACGAGTTGTTGAATAACAGGAGTAATCATGGTCTCGTAAATATCAAATGAGTGCCTCAACTAGAACTGCATTTTGTTTCAGCGTGCTGATAGTTGGGAGATGGAGACAGCAGCAGTAGACACAGGGGAACCGGTGGGTGTGTCTGCACGGAATCTCTGTTTGGACTCAATGAAGGCAGGGCTTATTAGCGGTCGTTTTGGCGCCGAAGAACCCTCGCTTCTCAATAAAAAAACTACTTCAGACATCGAAGGTCGTACGGAAGCTGCTGACTGAGTGCACATCAAAGCAATCTCTATGATGTTCTTCATTGTTTCTGTTTCGTATTCATCTGGGCTCAAGCTTCCATCCACCAATTCCAGATGCATGTCACCCTCATACAGTTTCCATGCCTGTAAAACCACGAGATAACACACGTAAATGAGACAAAATCATGGGAAAGAAACCAAAATTTTGTTGCTACAAGAAGGCTTGACCATTGCGAATCTATTACCGGTACTTTCTTTTCTGGTCAACAAGACAATGGCCGAAATAGCAAAGATTTGTATATAAAGGGAAAATGAGTAGTGCATTGGTTAAGTATAAATTCACCCTTTTGAGGAGGTAGTCCGAGTCAGAATCTTCACTTGCTTCGCTACATTTTTGGCCACTTATGATTTCGAGGACAACAACCCCGTAGCTATAGATATCCACTTTCTCAGATAATTGCCCATAAATTGCATATTCAGGTGCTGTGTATCCCCTGATGCAAGAAAAAAGCGACGGAGAATCAGGTAATTTTAACATGTTATTAGCCGTTTCTAAAAAAGATCAAAACATGGAGAATGAACCGAGACTTAAGATGGCCCGAGTGTACTGGCCGGGTGTGAATGTTCCGTCACAAGATGCAGTATTTCTATAATATGGTCGTGATAAGCAATATCAATTTCACAAGAGAAGGTGCTTATCATAACTTACAGAGTGCCAGCAAATCTGGTGGTAACATGACTCTGAGTCTCCGGTAGATACCTGGCCAACCCAAAATCTGCTATTTTGGGTTGGAAATCGTCATCCAAAAGAATATTGTTGGCTTTAATATCTCGATGAATGATGCACAAATGGAAATCCTCGTGTAAATAGGAAAGTCCCCTTGCTGTCCCAAGAATTATATCAAATCGTTGCTTCCAGCTGAGAGAGCCTTTTTTATCACCTGTTTTCCAGAGTCAAACAAACCCTAAGTCTCTCAAGATGATTCTTATCAGATATGGTATTTGGTGTCAGCAACTTCTATTTCCTGACTCCTAACATTTTCATCATCACACTCGATCTCAAACATGTGATCTCGTAAATTGTATAGGAATATATTATCTTATTTTGCTAGGGGCAACTTGTACGCACAAAATTTAAATTACCATATAAGAAGTTATCAAGGCTGCTGTTGGCCATGTATTCATACACGAGAAGTAGTTCTGGTCCATTGCTGCAGCATCCAAGAAGTCGGGTGAGATTCCTGTGATGAACATTACTGATGATCTTAACTTCCTTTTCAAACTCTGCCCTTGCCCTCTGAGACTGACTTATAGCTAGTTTCTTGACAGCAACTACTTTCTCATTCTTTAAAACACCCTGTTTAATGACACAATAACTAAATATCAACAATGGCAGGTCAATGATTTAGCTGTAAATCCTTTGTGGAAATCTGTAATTTCTCTCTACTGCACCTTGTACACTTCACCAAAACCTCCCTCTCCAAGTTTGTATTCCTCACTGAAATTTTTTGTCGCAGATTTCAAATCCTTGAAGCTGTAATTCACTGGACCTCGCAACTCAGTCGCCCCTAAAATGTCACCTTCTGCAGAAAAAATAAAGCAGAGTTTCTTTAAAATGTGTAAGCATTAGAGAACCAAAAATGTAGAATTCTCTAACATGGTTGAAAAGAGTAACTGGTTAGATAAAAAAATCACCATAGTTTTTCACAGTGCTTTACCTCTAGGAAATGCCTTTGGTTTGGTATGTAATTTAAACCACAGATACATTATTGCAGTAGCAAGCAACAGAAGACCTATGCCTCCAACCAGTCCTGCAATAAGGACTTTCTTTTGGCTTTTACTTCCTGCCAGAATATTGGATCAAATATGAGGTTGTCGGCTTAGCAAATAATTTTTATAACAATTAAGATTGAAGCAATTAAAATAAAATATATATAACATTTATACATGTAAGGTTTGATATAATAAAACACATTAACACACCCAAATACAACAACACTACCATAAAATCTTATCAACAAAGATATGGAAATGGATAATTGTTTCAAAATATTTTCAACACAGCGATGTGGGAAAGAGAAAGGTTACCATTTCTCAAGAAGGGCTTGAGATCCGTTGTTTGGTTATCTGCAAAGAAAGGCGTGTCCGAATACCTAAAGAAACACGCAGGATTGATGGACCTGCCATCAGTATTGGCATTAGAGAGCAAACATGTCTGCAAGTCACCATAAGCCACCGTTAAGCATTCTTGGCAACCAGTCTTACTGATGGTTTCAACACATTGTGCCACTCCATAAACCACTGAGTTCTCAGCAACCACCTCCTTCTTACTTGTTGCAAAGAAACCTGGTATCTTCGGCGAGGCAATTTGAAGATCTGATAACAGACTTTCCACACTTGCTTGATAAGCAGGAGATGCAGTTTGATTCCCACAATCCCCGTAGTGAGAATCCCAATTTTGATTGAAGAAACCTGAGTCCTCATACCTTAACGACAACGAAGGCAAAGAACATAAGAATAATTTATCAGTTGTCAATGTTAATACTTGGTTTCTCGTATTTGTTTTGCGCCTGTTCGTTATCAGAAAGGCAAATTCTAAATATGAAGTTCATAACTCCATTCCTAACTTGGTCAATTACAATTCTCAGTAGCGAAAGTATAAACATGACCTCAAAAATCTGTGAAAAAATAAAGCACGAGTCAGTACCTGAGGAAGCAGCCATCATAGTAAATTCGACCGCCAGTGACGTCGGCGGAACAGTTGCGACGAATTTGTTTAGCAGCAATATCAAAGCACGCGACACAGTCTGCCGTTGACAAGTAATTCCTGCACTGAACCATGCCGAAGACTTTTCCTGCAGCCCCTGCTTGCTGTGCAGTAGCAAAATACTTACTGCTGTTCATCAGCTGTGCTCGAAGATCCAACAGTGTACCGTTCAGGTACTTTGTGGATTCCGTAACGCTTGCAACCTTGACTTTACTGCAACCTGAATGTATAAGCCGATTGGCTTGTGGATCTGAAAAAGCCCCCATGATCGCCACCATCCACCACACCACTATAAACAGCATGTCGATTTTAGACTGTGTCTCTTATTAATCTATCTCCTCCCCACCCCCAAGTGATGGAAGTATAAATCAATGGACACGCTCATGATCAAGTCGATACTTCTGTTAAACTTATAATGAAAAAAAAAACTATTTAAATAGTTATTTAGTTTTAATATTTCATCTACTTCCATGATAGAAGCCCTGAGATAACGACTATACCCTAAAAAAGAACTGTGAGGGCATGGAGGACTTCGTCTTAAACACTCACCACGGCCATAATTGATTGACTCTAGCTCCAGTCAATTAATTTCAGGAACCATAATTGACTGGTTCTCGCTCCAGCCAATTAATTTCATGGCAGCTTGGAATTATATAGATTTTAAATCTTAAGTAAGAGTAAAACTATAATGTTTAATGTTTTTCAAAAATATTTTCAAAACACGTTTAATCTTAGTCAATCTAATTAATTAAGATATATAGTATGCAGTTGGTATGCAGTGTTTGAGTTTTGGTTGGCGTAAACTGTACTCTTCCGGTGATTTTTAATGCAACTATTTCAGAAATTATTAGAATATTTCTTCTTAAATTATTAGAAATCAAACGACGACTTCCTGTTTGATATAGTGAGAATCAATGAGTTTTTGAAGGATTCTTCGGGAATTAGGGTTTCCACTGTCCTGGTTTCTGTTCCTAAGGTTTTGCCTGTGCCGGTTATGATTCCTCCAACGCATACGCTAATGGTCGTTTTGGCGAGAGGTCGAAGAGGTGATGATGGTGTAGGGCAGGAGGTTGTTTCAGCGCATGGCTATTCAAGAGCAGGCTGCTGCTACTGTATAATTATGCTAAAAAGGATGAGTATCAGTTGTCGTGAATTAATTTGGTTTTTAATATGAGGGCGTGTCTTGTTAGTTTGGGTTTTTGAATTTTTAATAATAATTGGTTTTTAATATTGCGAGTGAAGAACTCCTTGTGGGAGAGATGTAAAGTTGTTACACAGCAATAGACACTTTAGGTTCATAAGGTAAATGCTATATATACAGCAGTGTGTGTACAAAATATTAATTAAATGAGAAACAGAGTTAAAAAGTTCAAACATAATTGTTGTTATCTCAAATTCTATATGGTATTAGAGCCTACAAAAGACTAACGTCTAAATGTCTTCCTCAAATTCTTCTGCCCACCCATCCTCTGTTCTTTCCATGCCTTCTGTCACCACTGTCAAGCTCAACCATGACAATTTCCTCCTTTGAAAACCACAACTCGTCCCATATTTTAGAGGCCAAAACCTTTTTGGCTATATTGATGGCAGTATTCCAAAACCACCTAAGTTCATCTCTGTTACATATCCTAAATCCTTTGTCGTGTTTGAAGGTTTCAACCCAATGTTCTCTCAATGGGTTCGTCAAGAAAATCTCATTCTCAACACTCTAATGACGTCTTTGTCAGAACCTATTCTTGCTCAAGTTGTCAATTATGCAACCTCCAAAGCCGTTTGGAATGCATTACAAGACACCTTTTCCTCTCGCTCTCATGCACATACACTGCAAATTTGAACTCAACCTGCAACTGTAACCAAAGGAAACCAGATGACAATTGAATATTTCAATTTCATCAAAAGGCTCACAAATGAGTTAGCTATTGTTGGACATCCACTTAATCATGACGATATTATTACTTATCTTCTTGCATGCCTCAGTCATGAATATGATAGCCTTGTAACATCCATATCAGCACGAACTAATGCTATTACCCTAGAAGAAATCTACTCTCTCGGCATCACCTGGCCTTTGTCATTCCTCAACCATCTGCAAACTTTACACAACGACAGACCACCTATCCCAGGCATGGTGGTTATCGTGACAGGGGGCGTAGTCACCGTGGTGGATATAATTTCAGCAGCAAGCACTCTAATCAACCATCAGTTGTCTGTCAAATATGTAATAAAATTGGTCATCTTGCTAAGAAATGTTATTTTCAATTTGATCTCACTAATCAGGATACACATCCCAAACAAGGACTGGTAGTTATGCGACATGATGCAAATGATTCATATGATTCTATGTGGACTACAGATACAGGGGCAACACATCATTTCACAAATGATGCTACCAACATATTTCTGTAGAAATCATACTATAATGGTGCAAATACTGTGCACGTTGGAAATGGTCAAGGTTTGTAAATTTAAAAAACTGGGTTTTCCTTTCTTTCCACTCCCTTGTCTACCTTTGTTCTTAATCATGTTCTTGTTCCTGAAATACAGCAAAATATACTCTTAGTACATCAATTTTGTGTTGATAATAACGTATACTTTGAATTTAACTCATTTTATTTTCTTGTGAAGGATTACTCGGGGAAAGTCCTTCATTGAGGCTATCTTCATGATGGACTCAATCAGTTTACTCACAAAGCCAGTATTGCTAAAGCCTTTTCGTGTGTTCGTTCCTTTGAATGGCATCACAGACTTGGTCATGCATCCACTCCGGTAGTCAATGAAGTATTATCCATTTTATCTTTTCCCGTAGAGAAAAATAAAACAAGCCATATGTGCCCTGAATGTCAAATGGAAAAAAGAAATGCCTTGCCGTTTCAAACTTCTACATCTGTCTTTTTACACCCGTTGGATCTAATTTTTACATATGTATGGGGGTCTGCGTCCCTACTTTCCATAACTGGTGCAAAATATTACGATAGTTTCCTTGATGATTACTCCAAATTCCTTTGGTTATTTCCTTTCAAACTAAAATCTGATGTTGAAAATATCTTCTTAACTTTTCAAAAATATGTAGAAAAACAATTTGATAGTAGAATAAAAGTCATTCAATCTGATTGGGGTGGGGAATATTGTCGCCTAAACACTAATTTTCACCACCATGGAATAAATCATCGCCTTGCATGTCCTCGCACTCACCAATAAAATGGCTCCATTGAACACAAACATCGACACATCGTCAAAGTTGGTTTAAGCCTGTTAGCTCATTCCAATTTGCCTATGATATATTGAGAAGATGCGTTTCAAAGCGCTACCTATATCATTAATAGACTTTCAACACCTGTTTTGCGTCATAAGTCCCCATTCGAAATGTTGTATATTAAAATACCCGACTCTCATTTCACGTGTGTGTTTGGTTGTGCCTGTTGGCCAAATTTACGACCGTATAACAAAAACAAACTAAATTTTAGATCTAAAACATGCATTTTCTTGGCTATAGCCTTTGTCATCAATGGTACAAATGTCTTGATCTCTCTACAGGTAAAATCTATATCTCATTACGTTGTATTCGACGAATCATTCTTCCCTTTTTCCAGATCCCCTGTCTCTGCAAATGCCAAACCCTACCTTTCCAATTTTGTTTCTCTTCCACAGAAAATCATGATGCCCGTAACACCCAATTCAACAATTTTGCATCCTAATCATATTCCACATGTACACCATTTGCTCCTCTTGTTGTGATTTCTACAGGTACAAATCCAAAAATCACCTCCAACAGCAACAGATGTGACTTCTACTCCATCAGAAACAACAGCAGATCCACTTGATACCTCTGCCACAGAACAAATTCCACATGATGATCCACATGCAGCTCTTACAAACACTCACTCCATGATCACACGGTCTAAAAATAACATTCATCGTCCTCGCCAATCCAATGATGACTTCATTAGATATCCACTACCACAGGCATTGACAACAACAATTGTTCAAACAGAAACAGAACCAACTTCCTTCAGCAAAGCCTCAAAATCACCACAGTGGCATGAGGCTATGGATATGGAATTCTCAGCTTTACTTCAGAATGGGACTTGGTCATTGGTAGTCCCTCCCACAAGCGCAAATATTGTTGGATGTCGCTGGATTTAAAAAATAAAAAAGAATGTTGACGGAACTATTGAACGTTATAAAGCTCGTCTAGTTGCGAAGGGGTTTCACCAGCAAGAAGGAAATGATTTTTATGAGACCTTTAGCCCAATCATTAAGCATGTCACCATTCGGTTAGTGATATCTATTGCAGTAACATATAAGTGGCATATTCAACATTTAGATGTTCAAAATGTGTTCTTGTACGGTGACCTCGATGAAACTATGTTTATGCTTCAGCCACAAGGTTACGTTCATCCCCAACATCTACATCATGTGTGTAAACTCCACAAGTCTCTTTATGGTTTACGCCAAGCCCCTCGCTCTTGGTTTTCAAAACTGTCGACCCAACTCCAGTCAATGGGCTTTAGTGAAAGCAAGGCAGACACCTCTTTGTTTATTCTTAAGGATTTGAATTATGTAATCTATTTTCTCATTTATATAGATGACATCTTGATCACTGGCTCCAGCACCACCGTCATTTAGAATATTATTAGTACACTACAAGTCTCTTTTGTTGTCAAAGATCTTAGCAGTTTGCATTACTTTCTATGAGTTGAAGCACTGTGGTGCACAGATGAAATTTACTTAACTCAGCGTAAATACATTGC
Organism: Salix exigua; assembly: GCA_032356905.1. Lineage (NCBI taxonomy): Eukaryota > Viridiplantae > Streptophyta > Magnoliopsida > Malpighiales > Salicaceae > Salix > Salix exigua. The sequence goes on along the minus strand of CM063603.1, from coordinate 19,558,288 downwards.
TGAATTGCTACAAAGAACAAAGATGGAACATGCCAAGCCTTTTTTAACAAACTTTCGTTTATTGACAAAAAGAGAACAAAACAGAGAAAAAGCCTCTGTAGGAGATTGCGGCTAGCTGCCAAGCAAATCTAAAACAAGAGCCCATGGCTCAACCACCCTTCATGGACCAATTTAAGACCATACATATTTATGCCCCCCTTAACCAGCCCATAGAAATCCTTATATTTCCAAGGCTGATTCAATTACAAGAGTCCATAACCCATTTCCTATTTATTTCTCACGCCCGCCATCATCCCACGAGGTCTTGTGAATTTTCGGCCTTTGCTACTGACCCCAAAACGAAGGTCTTTGTCTTGGGGTCCTATTGCCCTTGATTAAAGCCCCATAATAGCTTGGGTCATCATCTTGGATGTTCCAAGTGGCCCTTACCGTGTCTATGACCGGACATTTAATGGCGCCATGCATGAGGTGACTTGAATTAGCTCAATGATCTCTACACCCGGTTCAGTGGATCAGTGCGATGGCTTCCTCGCACCGATCCATGGCTTTAACATGTCGACTTACTTCTACAAGTGGGAGTCCATTTGAAGATGTCCATCTCTATCGTAGTGTTGTTGGCAGCCTGCAATACTTGTCTTTTACAAGACTTGACTTAGCATTTTTGGTTCACAAAGTCAGCAAATACATGCACAAACCTCTGGACAATCATTGGATGACTGTAAAACGTATATTCTGCTATCTTAAGCACTCAATTTCACCTAGTTTATACATCACCAGCTGCGTTGATTTCACCTTGCAAGATTATTCAGACTTTGATTGGGCTGCAGACAGAGATGATTGTCGATCAGTTAGGGGCTCACTACATTTACATGGGTTCTAACTTAATCTCTTGGAGCTGCAAATAATAACCCGTAGTGGCCTGCAGCAACACTGAGGCTAAGTACAAAGCCCTTGCTAATATTGCTACTGAAACAGTTGGTTCAAATCGGTTATTCATGAACTTGGTCTACATCCACAGTGTAGCCCCACCTTATGGCGTGACAACATTGGGGCTACTTATCTCACCTCAAACCCCAAATTTCATGCAAGGACCAAACATATTGAAATTGACTTCCATTTTGTCCGCGATAAAGTCAGCAACATAGAGCTCACAGTTCAACTTATATCCAGTAGTGATCAGTTGGCTGATGCCCTTACAAAACCTTTGCAACCAGTCAAATTCAAACAAATTCAAATCAATCTGAATGATTTTAGACTACCCTCCAGATTGAGGGGACGTGTAGAAGAACAAGTAACAACCACCGATCTTAGGGATGAAGATCAGGAAGATGATCCACTAGAGGTCCTGTAATTGCAGCAGCAGATAGCAATTCTAGCAAGTCCCGTGGTTGTAGCAGCAGAGAGTAATCCTCTGTGAAGACAACAACAAAAGATTTGATTCTGCAAATTCAAAATGTAAAGTTGTTACACAACAATAGACACGTTAGGTTCATAATGTAAATGTTATATATATAGCAGTATGTGTATAGAATATTAATTAAATGAAAAACAGAGTTAAAAATTCAATCACAATTGTTGTTATCTCAAATTCTATAGGCCTCGGCATACCAAGTAATTGTAGATTTTCAATTTAGGGCAGGATAATATCTTCATGCACCAATTAAAAACTAACAACATTCTTCTTGTCATTACAATAAAACTTCTTGTTTTTTCTTTCTTCTTAAATACTTAATTTTTTTTAACACAATCAACAAGTAAGGTGGATATTAGGGATTTGGAGTAAGGTGGATATTAGGGATTTGGAGTGTGAGGTGGGCATGTGAGACCATTGCTATCTGAATTTCTTCCACTATAAGCTTGAGAAGGGATAATATTATATGATTTAATTAAAATGCAGTGTATAAAAAATAAATATGAATTTAGCCAGTTACAGCCACAAAAACAACAGTGAATTCATTCATGGCCTACCGAACTCAATTACAAACACTAACTGTTCATGTATTTGATCGTGTATGCTTCCATCACTGTCAACATCATGTCTGTTCTTACCAGTAAAATTCATCTTGATATTAAAAGATCCTCGTATCAAGACAACAAAAACAAAATACCAAGTTAAAACTCAAATAAAGTCAGCGTAGATGGATCGAATTGAAAAAACAAATGATTTGAACAAACTTGAGCTTCCCCCTTGATTCTGGCAAAACAAAGAAATGAGTATTTTTTTTTTTTCAAATCCGGGTCCTGAAACTCTAATTGATTTAAGTTAATTAAATTAAACTTTGTTTGGAAAATTAAAAATTAGAATTTTTTTTTCTTAACACCTCATATCCTCACATGCAAGCATGAAAAACAAGTTATCAAGAATAGTCACAAATCAAAACAATGTCAAATAACCAAATGGAAAAAAAAAAGAAATCAGGAGACTAAAAATAAAATAAAATAGGAACTATACAAAAAATCTCACAACCCACTATGCATTATCGAGGCCTCTTATTTTTATTTTATAATAAAATAACTTCTTAAAAAGAACACAATTGATTATAATTTTGTGGGCATAATTTAACTAGGCTAGTTAATTAGCTCTCATAGTTTTAAAAATATATTGTTAATTTACATTATCTTAAATCTATTTATAATGTAATACTTTCATTAATCTATAATTTTCAATGATTTTATGTTTTTTTTGAAAAATAAAAAATAAAATTATTAAAAAATGGAAATATGATTAGAGAATAATGTATTTCAATTATATATGTATATATAAACAAATCAAGAGTAATTAATAGACGTTGATCAAAAGATTATTTACTATTTTTTTAATATTTCAAATATTAATTAATTAACTAACCACTTGACTCATGTTCCACCGTAGATCAAATATGTTTTCCAACAAACAAATCGAATACAGATTATTATTTTTTTTGCATGAAAAATCCTAAATGTTGATCAAAAAGCGTATGCAAACACATAATTAAATAAATTAAAAACTATATATAAATAATAATGAAACAAGTGATTGACGATAATAAAAAAATAAAACTGGAAAAATCAAGATATGAGTATTGATCAAGCTATTTGATCTCGCAATATGGGTCATTCAATCGATTATTTTTAATGATTTTTATTTATTTTTTATTCATTAAAATAATAATAAAAGTAAACACACATATTACATTGAAAAAAATGCAAGGTTGTATGTTTTAGAAACATTATTTACAAATAAATAACTTTTATTTTTTAAAGAATAAAGTTCATATACATAAAACATGGAGAAAAAATCATAGATGAATCATAACAATGTCTTCAAAAATTAAATATATACAAAATAATTAAAAATAAAACTATATTCAGAAAAGAAAAATAGGAAAATAACATGGAATGTATATTAATTGATAAATAAATTAAAATTTTATTTTTAAAAAATATATCAATGAAAATAAAAATCAAATTAAAATATAAAGAAAGGGGCAACACTAGTCTAGGTGTCGCAAGGATATTTTAAGGAAATAAGAAAAGAAACAACTTGGGTTATAGCCTTTATCAGGTTTGATGTGTTGATTTTATTTTAATTAGACGATAAAAGTATAAAAATGACAATAAATATTTAATTTTTTAATTTTTTAAATAAAGATAACTTAAAAAGTCTTTTGAAGGTATGAAATTGAATAAAAAGAGGACAAGAAGAATGAGTATGGGTCAACTCTAGATAATGTGATAGACATGTAAACCACATAATAAGAAATGATTTAAACTAGATTAATTCATAAAACTTGTGGGTTAGGTCATAATATTGTAATAATATAATATAAAAGAAATTGAAGAAAAACACAAAGTCAATATTTTTTAAAAATCATTGAATGATGAATCATGAAATAAAATAGCAAAAACAATATAAGCATGGGTTTGAACTTTTCAAACCCATGATTTCGGTCATTAGACTAGAAACACCATATATAAAATAAAATTGTGAAGACCGATCCTGAAAAGATAAAATATTGTGGGATGAAATTAGAAATAAATATTGAATTACAAAAAAATATCTGAAATAAAAAATAATAATTAAAATAATAAGGATGAAAATCAAAATAAAAAATAAATTAGAGGAAACAAAAAAGTTTTGACTGGGTAAATAAAAAACAATCCTGAGCAAAAAAAAGAGACCAAATTGGATAAAACAATGCATTTAAGACTTCAATCATAAAATTAAAAACCAATAAAAAATTTTATATAAGAGCTAGGGAAAATAGAAATAAATGGGACAAAGATTTAATTGAAAAAAAATAAAACAAGACAAATTAGAATTAAATGACTAGATTAAAAATAAAGAGAAAAGTTAGGGACAGAAATAGAAATAAAGAGAGTAATGATTGAAATTAAAATAACAAAAACAAAGAGAGTCAACCAATATTTGTTTTCGGAGAGGAGAAAGGAAAAAATTACCCGTAAGGTAGCAAACTGCCCCACACTTGCAACGATGTTTCCATCAACATTGCGGAATGTGAGGTTTGGTCACTAAGCTCCACACGTGTTGAGGTGTGAATTACACATGCCAATAAATTTTTAGATTTAAATATTAATTAATCAAGTTAAAAAGACCAAATTATCTTTCATGATTATGAAATTAATAATAATAAAAAAAAAAGCAATGTGAAAGGATAAAAATAGCCTTCTAACACTTATTTTTTTCTTGAATTAAAAAGTAAACATGTCTTCACTGTGTTTTAAGAAGAAAATGATAAAAATACCCCTTGTCAATATTTTTAATATACTAGTCATTGCCCCCCGTGCCTCGTCGTGGGCGGCACTATATTTTTTCAACTCAAAAAAATATTAATTGTGTGAGATTTTCTTATAATATAAATTTAGGAAAAATAATAAATCTGAACAGAATTTCTGTAAAGTGCAAGTTTTCTATAAAATAAATAAATTTTATATCGATATAAATTTATCTATTTAGTAGGTTTCAATGAAATAATAAGCATAAAATTATCAACATCGTTAAAAAAGTAAAAAGATTCGTTAAAAATATAAATTGTGAAAATATCTGCAATAATCAAATAAAAAAAAATAGTTAATTTTCTATCTACAAAAAGAAGAAAACATAAATTGAAAATCCAATAAAAACTTTTATATAAAAGCCAAAGAAAAATATAAATAAAAGGTACAAGGATTGAATTGAAAAAAGAAGAAGATAAATTAGAATTAAATAACTAAATTAATCAAGTTAAAAGGATCAAATTATCTTTCATGATTATGAAATTAATAAAAAAAAAAAGCAATATGAAAGGCTAAAAATAGCCTTGAAAACTTATTTTGTTTCTTGAATTAAAAAGTAAAAATGTCTTGACTGATTTCTTAAAAAGAAAAAGATAAAAATACCCCTTGTCACTGTATATATATATACTTGGACAGCTTTTTAGTGATTTTATAGTTTTTTTTAAAATAAAAAAATATATATACATCCCATAATAAGTTTTTTAATGACTAATGAGCCATAAGAATTGATAAAAATTACCCAACATCAAGACAATATTCTTTTTAAAAAAGAAAAAAATAATTTTATTATATCAACATTTTTTTTTATCTAAATGTATAGTGTTTTTGCCATCTCTTTTATAGTTTTGTAATTTTAACAAACTATAATAACGAAGTTGTCATTAACTCAAAATAAATCATTAAAAGAATAAAAAAGGGTCAACAACAGAGAGAAGTACGGCGCGTGGAGGGCTCATCTCCAAATAGACAACAAGAGAGAGGTCCAACATGGACGTTCTTGCAACTTTATTTCCTCGACCTCTCCTCTTCTTTCAGAATATTCACAGACGGAGGTCGTAGACGAAACCCTCGAGCAAACAACTAGCTATACTTCCACAAAAATGGAACTTTTTCTACTTCATCAAAAACACACTCTAGCAATCCTCAGAACCCACGAAAGATATAGCTTTATTAACTCTCTTCTAAACCCCGCCTCTAAATTTAGCTTTAGATGTCTCCAAACAATAGAAACCTCTCAAAACCCATATAAAGAACCATTCTCTTCAGCAACAAACCTGCCTGATTCTCTATTGGTGGAGAAGATCGCCTTCAATCTAAAGCATGGTAATGTAAATTCTCTGCTTTCTTATCAACTTCGCTTGAACCCATCAGTCATTGTCGATGTTTTATGTCGCTGTAATGGTGATTTGCAACTTGGTCAAAGGTTCATTGACTCGTTGGTATTAAAAGGTACAAACTTTAAGCATTCATCCGTTTCATTGAGTGCTATGATTCATGTTTTTGTTCGTAGTAGAAGATTATCTGATGCACAAGCTTTGATTCTTAGAATGATTAGGAGAAGTGGGGTTTCTAGGGTAGAGGTTGTTGAGGCTTTGGTATCATCAACCTGTGGCAATTGCAGGACTAATAACTTGGTTTTTGATTTGTTGATAAGAACTTATGTGCAAGCTAGGAAGTTAAGGGAAGGGACCGAGGCGTTTAGGATTTTGAGGAGTAAAGCGTATTTTGTGTCTATAAATGCTTGTAATAGTCTTCTTGGAGGGTTAGTGAAGATAGGTTGGATTGAATTGGCATGGGAAGTGCATAGGGAAATTGTTAAAAGTGGGATTGAATTGAATGTATATACATTAAACATCATGGTCAACGCTTTGTGTAAAGATGGTAAATTTGGTGATGTTAAGTCATTTTTAAGTGAAATGGAGGGAAACGGGGTTTATGCAGATATGGTGACTTATAATACTTTAATTGGTGCATATTGCCGTGAAGGACTTTTGGAAGAAGCTTTTGAGATAATGAACTCTATGGCAGATAAAGGTTTGAAACCGAGTCTTTTTACATATAATGCTATTATAAATGGTTTGTGTAAAAAGGGAAGATATGCAAGAGCAAAGGAAATTTTGATTGAGATGCTGAACGTTGGGTTGAGTCCTGACACTACTTCGTATAACACATTGCTTGTTGAGAGCTGTAGAAGAGATAATTTATCTGAAGCTGAACAAATTTTTGGTGAAATGCTACGTCAGGGTGTTGCTCCTGATTTAGTTAGCTTTAGTTCCCTTATTGCAGTTTTTTCTAGGAGCAGGCACCTTGATCAGGCATTGGTGTACTTTAGAGATATGAAGAAATTTGGTTTGGTTCCAGATAATGTGATTTACACTGTTCTTATGCATGGTTATTGTAGAAATGGCAATGTGTTGGAGGCTTTGAAGATACGGGGTGAAATGCTGGAGCAGGGTTGTGTCTTGGATGTGGTTGCATACAATACTATATTAAATGGGCTGTGCAAAGAAAAGATGCTCACAGCTGCAGATAATCTGTTCAACGAGATGCTGGAAAGGGGCGCACTCCCTGATTTTTACACTTTCACCACACTAATTCATGGCCACTGTCAGGACGGGAATATGACTAAAGCACTAAGCGTGTTTGGGATGATGACCCAAAGGAATGTCAAGCCAGATATCGTGGCATACAATACATTAATTGATGGGTTTTGCAAGGTGGGTGAAATGGAGAAAGCCAGTGAGTTATGGGATGGTATGATCTCTAGGAAGATTTTCCCCAACCACATAACATACGGCATATTAATAAACGCTTATTGTAGTGTGGGCCATGTGTCTGAGGCCTTTAGATTGTGGGATGTGATGATTGAAAAGGGTATTAAACCCACCCTTGTTACGTGTAACACTGTTATAAAAGGCTACTGCCGATCAGGTGATTCATCGAAGGCTGATGAATTCCTGGGCAGGATGATTGCTAAAGGAGTTGCTCCTGATCATATTTCTTATAACACCCTTATTAATGGTCTTTTGAGAGAAGATAACATTGACAAAGCTTTTATTTGGATTAATAAGATGGAAAAAGATGGTCTGTTGCCTGATATTATCACATATAATGTAGTTATGAATGGCTTCTGTAGGCAGGGCAGGATGCAAGAGGCTGAGCTGGTCTTACGGAAAATGATTGAGAAAGGGATAAATCCTGATAGGTCCTCATACACAGCTTTGATAAATGGACATGTCACCCAGGACAACTTGAATGAGGCATTTCGATTCCATGATGAAATGCTTCAAAGAGGATTTGTCCCTGATGATGTTTTCTAAATTGATCACCATGCTGATGCTTCTCATTGTCGATACAGGCCATGAACCCTGGACAACTTGAGAGTTCAGTTTCATGGTAAAATGCTGCCAAGCAGATCCATTCAAGCATATAAATCCTTGTTATTCAGTTCGTACAGCTTTCATACTTGGTGGAATCAGTTGTCTCTTTGCCAGGTGGGATATGCTAACTCCTCCTATATTCTTCATTCTATTTTCTGCAATATTCTATCACAACCTTGTCACTGAAATCCATTTATTCATTTGCATGTTCTTGTTAGATGTGCTCAGAGATTTTAAAAAGCAGAGGTTCATTTCATTATTGTGAGATGCTCTGTTTTTGTTCAATCATAGATGCTCTTGACAAAGGCGAGGTCTGAGTGGTTTTGAATGAAAAAATATGTCGAGTTGATTTTGAGTGGTTTTATAGATTTCTTCCCTGCTCTCCACCGTGTCCCTAACTTCTTGCCATGTTTTGTATGTCTATTTTTCAATTTCAGGTGGAGCAAGGGTAATATCTTGACTCGGGGTATTAAGCGTGAGCCTGAGAAATGCCATGATTTGCCATGGTGCCATGAAAAGAGCACACAGCAGTGTAGCAAGTACTCAAAAACCCTGGTTGTGGTTTAGGATCTAGGTAATGCTAAGAATAAGGGTGCTAAAGTTGAAGAGTCTGCTTTAACTTGCACTCCAGGAGATATAAATGGTTACCAAGGGCTGTTAAACCATTTGTCTAAAAGTTTAATTTACATAATTGCTAAGTTATTTTAGTGTGCACTGAAAATATGTAATTATTGTAACACTCTCCGCGGCAACCATTGTATTTTGCTTTTTATAAGGGTACCATAGTATTTTATTATTAAAAAAATATAAAAAATATCCCTGAGTTCAAGGATAAAATTACAGTGTAAAATAGTAATTTTACCATTAAAATAATGATTGATATAGCTATCAGTTAAAGTATGAATTATTCTTAAGGAGATATGCAGGCCCTCAAGGCAGCCCAGAAAGCTCATAGGCCAGAGAGAAAGAGGTCAAATCCTAGTTTTGAATGGAAAAGACCTCCCTATAAGGTTGATGCCAGAGGAGAAAAGGCAAGTATGACCATATTGCTTTTAGATAAAATGATGAAATCTGAATTCCTAATTACAATATACATTTTTATTATAATAAATTAGAAATATGTTGTTTACACTTTAACTTATTATCATCTTAAAAGTGAGTCTCATATGCTATATATATAAAGACTAGGATATCTCAACTACATTTATTTTTTCTATACTCCCGAATTAGATTAATGTGATATGTGTCGGCATGCACCGTCCCCTTATTACCCCTCAGTTTCTCGAGAATATTTATGTGGTTGCCTGCTATTTTATAAATTAAATGATCATGAATCATGGAATTCGCGAATGATCATCTATTGTTTTGCAGAATTTGAGTTTTAACATTTGTTGAATGCATGAGTTTGATGATAGAAAATACATGGCGTGTTTAGTATTGTGATGCATATTACTTTATAAAAACATTTTTTTATTTAAAAATATATTAAAATAATTATAATTTAATTATCAACATTCATATATCAAAACAAATAAAAAATACAATTAAAAAATATAAGTGATCGCTTTCGTTTTTCTCCTGTAATTGTTCTCTCTCACTTAACCTTTCCAACGTGTAGATATTGGCCCGATTGAATTGGAAAAAACCCGACAGGGTTCTTAAGAATATAATTTTTTTTACTAGATTAATGTAAAATAAATAACCCCTTTAGGAATATATTAAATACGTCTCTATTATATATTTCCGCTGGATAAAATAAAATAAAAAAGATTAAGGTCGATAGAGATGGTCATTTCTTTCTTCAATTATAAAAATCACACATGATGTTGCTGGAAATGCATGACCTCCACCTTTATTTACAACTTGCAAGCAAACCTACAACTAGCACCTCATAATAAGAATCAAAACAAGAAGCTACGATCTAGATAGCAACTTTACATGTTTCAAATACCATTCAACGAGCTAGGTCGATGTCACGTGATGAAATTGACTTCATTATTGAGACTTGTAAGCTTCAAATAATTTGCTTAGCATGTCTGAACTTTGAGAAATCAACTCCGTTCAGTCGCCGGAACCGGCGAAGTAGGGGCGCAAGAGAAAAGATAATTTGCACCACTCGTTTATCCATTGATGACAATGGCAAGGATGGTGGCCAACCAGCCTTGTTAGACTCACAACGCCATCATGCTTTTGGTCGACAGCAATCAGATTTTAAAATTCAATGGTAAAGTTTTTAATAATGATTGTATTTATCCACTTATATGTGTTCTTCAATATTAATTCCAATAATTCATAGGAAAAAAAAACTCCAAATGATGTCACATGGCAAGTATAATAAGCTTGACTTTTGAAATGCTATTAATATAATAAGACCATGCCCATCCATTTTATAAAGAAAGTCGTATCCCGATTAAAAATAAATAAACATTGAACGTGTCAAAAATGAGATGTAAATGTCAATTTTGTCTCTAATAATATTGCTAATTTACCTTCTTTAATTATAATTATTTAATTAATTATGCTTAGATCTTCGATCTGTCGCATAGGCAAAAATACAAGAAAGAAAAGGTCATAAGTACTCATAGTTCATGAAGCATATCAATCCACGTGTAGGATGTTGACCACATCACTTTCTAGGTCCCATGAATGAACCTCGATGTTGGTAAATTACATTAACATTGCACAAGGTATTCCAAACAAAATACAAATGATGTCGGCATATTCTTGAGATGATTCCTTGAAAGCTTCCCCCTCCGTCGATAATGAAAAATGGGTGGAAATTCTAGTTATCATAGGTATGATAGATAATAATTGATGTGACACGATTTCTTTTTTAAAGTTGTTTAATGTATTTTTGAATAGTATAGAAATCAATTTTCGTTTTGTTCAAAGTGGTTACAGTGAAGAAATTTGTGTTCATCTAAAGCGGAGAAAACAAAATTGTTCAATATTTGCTAAGGATTAGTTTGATTCATTAGAGTTAATATAAAAATAAAAATAATTATTATTTTAGTTTTGAAATTGGATTAAAAGATATATATGAGGTATAGATCGGGTTACGGATCTAATTAACTATTGATTTGAACTAATAGGAGGATACAAATAATTAATATTATCATTTTAAAACTTGTCTCGGGGTTAATATGGAGCCTAGCTTAGATCACAGGTTAGTCGGGCTATTGACCCGAGTTAATATAAAGATAAAAATAGTAATTAATATAATTTTAAAACTTAATTCGAGGTCAGTCTTTGATCTAACATAAAGATAAAAATTACTACTACTACTATTATTATAGTTTAAAACTAAATAAAAAAGTTGACCAGAGGCAAGACTTGTATCACGAGTCAACTTGAACATTATTGAAGGTCAATATAAGAATAAAAAAGTTATTGTCATAATTTTAAAATCAAATTAAGAGGTTAACCCAGGGCAAGACCTAGGTTAAACAGCGAGAAGATCAACCTGGGTTAACCTTTTTTTTTTCTTTTTTTTAGATTCAAGGAAACCTCACCTCCCGGAAAATATACCTTGTGGATCCAGATGAGCAAGTAAAACTTCGATTGTCCCATGTTTTTATAAGAAATACACGCCCTGACTCAAACTCGATACCTGTTATGCAGATCTCAAGCAATATGTCATCACGTCACGTCCCTTGAAAATACATGGGTTAACCTAACGCAACATAAAAATTAAAAAATTATTATCATAGCTTTAAAAACTTACTCGAAAGTTGAATAAAAGTAAAACTTAAATCACGGGCTAGAGGGTCAATCCAATTTCGCTCATATCAATATACCGATAAAAATGATGATTATTATATTTTCAAAACTTGGTTTGAGGATCAGGGAGGCTAAGGCTTGAGTCACAAGTCGTAAAGTTCGACTCGATCTCATCTAAATAAAACAAATCAAAACAACCTTGTTTTGACAAAAAAAAAAAATCAATGGATTTTTTACTTGATTTTTATCTAAGGTTGGCTAGGTTATAAGTCAATCCAATTTTTTAAACCGGGTCAAGTCAGACCAATCATTCATTTATTTATTTTTAATAAAAAATAAAACTGGTCTAGACGTTGGGTCAGGAAAGTACCATCTAATATCCACCAAGTATAAAATAAAACAAACTATCCAGTTAAATCCAAAGCATACCAACATAAAACAAAACAGTTACTTATCTAGTCCAGTTATATCCACTCCGATCAATATCATTCAACATATCAAACAACAGAGTAGCTGATAGTAGTTGGACAATTGGCGCGATCTTATGATAAGGAAAATAGTAGGAGCCTAACATCATTTTAACCTATGATTTCAGATTGAATTATTAGTATTTACGTCATCATCGTATGTATGGAATTATTGAAATTAACTATATTTATGGGGCGAGGCTGCTATTTTTAGCAATAATTGATTATTTAAAAGTGCTTAATTGTAATTTTAGTGAGAAATTATATTCATTTTCGATATAAAGGACACGGGTGCTCATAATAGAAAATGAAAAATGTAAAGAGGTAAACAGAATCGATTAATAAGTGACTAGATTAAACACACTTTTCGTAAAGGGTGTCATGAAAGAATATGAAACATCAATGATATATCTTAATAAGAAATATAAATATGAGTTTTAAGCTGAGTCAAGATAATATATTATGTATATAATTAATGTACATGGATCATTATATGTATAGATTTTTGTTATTATATATTACATCAGCAATCATATAATCTGATCGTTGGCCAGGAGTGCTAAGAGACGGAACTACCTACGTACTTAGGTTAGCGTTAAGGGTGTGAAAGCTCACATTTTCGTTTTAAAAATCTTAATTATTTTTAATTATACCCTTAAATTTAGACTTTCTTCTTAGGAAGTATGCATTTTGCATCCTAAGAAACTATATATGTTTTGCCCGTATAGCCTTTCATTTATTGTTTTATTTTTAGGATCATACTAATTTGTTTTTTCAGATTGACATCCTGCTTTAAAAATTCTAGTTCTGCACCTGTAAGCTGCAAACATGATGATAATGAGAGAGTTCAGTAAACATTTTAGCAGAATGGGAGGAGATGGGAGTACTTAGATTCGAAATATACAAAATTCATTTTCAATTGTGGGAGTCCGTCAACACTATATAGTCATAAATATAAATACATGTATGATTAAATTAATGAATTCAATCTTTCATGCATGTGCTCTTTTTTTTTTTCTGGTTCAGCAGTACCCTTAATTTCAACTTTACGTTCTAACCACCTTCATAGTTGACCATAGACGGTGCTGCATTTTCTATAAGCCTCCAGTTGTGAGGCGTCAGTGAATCCACACGGCCATGATCACGCATATAGCTCCACGTACGTAATTAAGATGGAGATATTAATTATGATCCAACCAAAAACTTCATAAAGTCTTATAATTGAGATGTAATGGTCGTTTTTTTAATTAGATGGTGGCATCTGATCAAACCAGGAGCGAGGTCCCTGGATGCCGGCCCTATGAAGAAGTAGGTAGAGGTCACATGGTTATAAATGATGAAAGGCATGGATGGTCAGTGTTCAAACTTCAAAGTTCTTGTAGCTGGCTGGCAGACTAGCTAGGTCTAGAAATATATCACGGAAAATTAGTAAAAAGGTGAGGAACTTGTTACGATCTTTTGCATCTCTATCTGTTTTTTCTTCTCGACGGGAAACTTGTTGAAGGAAAACCCAAGTGAACAAACAAGTTTCTCTATAATTGTATTTTCACATCCTTTTCACTAGGTTAAATACGCTCATTTCATGCTAGAAAAGATAATTCGCGTTATCAAAATTATAAATCTTTTTTCTTTTGAAATAAAATCAATGTAACAAGGGAAGAAACATATGAATGGGAGGTAATTTACCGTATTAAGGAACCATCTTATTTAAAAACTTAAATTTATAAGTGAGGTCTCATGATATGATTTATATTATTTTCTAACACACTCCCTCAAATGAAATCATTTTGGACTTGAAACTTGCACGGACTCACATCACCTTATGCTTAATTTTTATCAAATAGAATGAGAGTGGTGAGATTCGAATTCGTGACCGCTGGATCAACAAGACTCTGATACTATATTAAAAAATCATCTAACCTAAAAGTTTAAGTTTATAAATAAGGTCTCATAATATAATTTAAATTATTCTCTACTAGTTATAATATATAACACGTAGAAATACACCCAACCACACAAATTCTAACTAGTAAATTGACTTTCTCACCAGTTTTCAGACTAGGGTTTATTTTTTTTGAAGTCGACATAATTAACTTAATTTGCTGTCTAGGGTTGGCCAGGATGACTTTTCGATGAGTTGTAACGACAACGTCTTATGGAACACAAAAAAATATGTATATAGTCTTATATATAGATGTTCAAAGCCATCATGGCTGACCACCGACCCCATCAAAATCCCTAGAAGAAACAAACCTAGACTTTCTCTAAGTCAATCTAGCTAAATCCAACTTTGTTTATTTAACCCCTCCTCTATCTTCTCTTCTCCTCCCAAAAAACTAACAATCCAAACTTCATTGGTTTCTCTCTGCTGTCTCTCTACAAATGGGAAATGCAGTCTCTCCATGTTTCCAACAGGGTTCAAGATCTTCATCTGTGAAGCTAATCTTCTGGGAAGGAACAACAAGAATCTTAACAGGCAGAACCAAACACATAGCTGGAGAGATCATGTTCGAGAATCCAGACATGATGATTTGCCATGCAGATTCTTTCTTCATTGGTCATCCTGTTCCATCCCTGGCCATTGATGACGAGCTCGTGCCTGGCCAAACCTACTTTGTTCTTCCATTAGATCGATTTGCATTCAATGTTTTGTCAGCCTCTTCTCTTGCAGCCTTCAGCTCCAGCCCTAAGCGAACCCCTATAAATTTCGGCGAGTCTCCCTTCCAGTACATAAAGGGTGCAGACGGTAGGGTTTTGATCAAGGTTGCGCCGGAATTTATCGCAAGACTTGTAAATAAAGGTGGAGATCAAGATCAACCAGCTTCTACTGGCCCTACTGATAGTTTTCTCTGTAGCACGCCAGAGTTGAAGAAGCATTATGAACAGTTGGTTGGGTCAAAAGAGCAAACATGGTCACCTAAACTCGATACCATATCAGAGTACAAGATAAGGTACTCTCCCTGCAGGTTTATAGGGTTGGAGTGGAAACAAAAAGAGAAGGCATAATTAATTGTGTTCTTGGATCAGTTCCATATATATATATGTAGCTAGAATATGCAATTAATCAGGACATAGAGATAGATAAAACAAATTCATTAATTAGCGATTGCCACGTCTAATACAAAACCAAAAAATTGGTATTTTTCGGCATGTAATTTGATTAGTACCAATTGTACATAAAGTCTGATCAGATATGGTTGTGTTTTAGAGCATGTACCTTTTGCCTCTTCAATATTGTTCTTGACTGTTATTGATCTGCTTATTTAAGCAAGTCCATTCCATAGTTAACTACCAGTATGTTAAGGGATTTTATCTAATAAATACTTATAGTTATAATTAGGTAACTATTTCGGTTACTATTTTCTAATATTTTTGTTTTTTTATTTGTAATACAGACATTTATAAATTGAAAAAGGTTTTGAAATGAAGGAAGAAGAATTCTACAGTAAAGTGTATTAACACTGGAATTACAGTCCTTAAAAATTCTTACATATTCTTGCATGTATTTATAGCTTTATACAGGCTTTGTATATTAAATACAGAATAAACTAGAGATTGCAAATTTGAATTTCAAATGTGTTGAAGTCAGGTAATCTCCATAATCTTCTCTGCAATCAATTAGTCTCCGAGATCTCCTCTGCAATGATCTTATCTGCAATTGTGACTATATTCAAATATTCAAATGTGTTGCAATTAATTAGTCTCCGAGATCTCCTCCTCTGCTGTCAATACTCTAACCTAAATGAACATTCAGTTTTTCAAAAGTTGTTATATATATATATATATATATATATAAAGAATTAGGTCACTTCTTCCTTTTATTTCTTTCTTACAAAAAAAGGCAATAGAAGTATAGAACCAAAGACGGCTTAAAACTGTGGAGCATGCATGGTACCGATTAAGTTACAGGAACATTTAAGCATCGGGGAGGTAATTTACTGGTAAAAGTTTAGGATTAAAATGTTTGTTCCTCCTATGTTTTTAGATTTGAATTTTATGGTTGTTAATATGATGATCATTATAAGTTTATATGATTATTAACTTTAAAATTCATATAATTAGTCAAGATACACGTAAGTTGACCCGAACATCCATATTAAAAAGAGTTACAGATAGGAGATTATTTTGAATAGGTTATCTTAGAACCCCTATATCTTGTAAAATCCTAATTTTAAAAGGCATATCTTGTAAAATCAAAGTGTTTATATATATATATATATATACTAGATAACGCTCACGCTTCATGCAAGTGCAAAATATTTTTTCAATGTAAAAATATTAATTATGTGTATTTTTATTAAAATATTTTTTCAATGTAAAAATATTAATTATGTGTATTTTTATTATAATATAAATTTAGTTAAAATAATAAATTTGTGCAAATTCATGTCAAGTGCAAGTTTTCTATAAAATATATTAATCCTTTCATCTTCGAGTGCGTTTTCCAACCCTCGTCATCAATTAAAATAGTGTGCTTTCCAGCCCTATTTTCCTTTCATCTTCGAGTGAGTTTTCCAACCCTCGTCATCAACTAAAATAGTGGCTTTCCAGCCCTATTTCTCTTTCATCTTCGAGTGCGTCTTCCAACCCTCGTCATCAACTCAAATAGTGTGCTTTCCAACCCTCGTCATCAACTAAGATAGTGTGCTTTCCAGTCCTATTTTTCCCTTCATCTTCGAGTGAGTTTTCCAACTCTCATCATCAATTAAAATAGTTGCTTTCCAGCCCTATTTTTCCCTTCATCTTCGAGTGAGTTTTTCACCCTCGTCATCAATTGAAATAGTGTGCTTTCAGACATTATTTTCCCTTCATCTTCGAGTGAGTTTTCCAACTCAACTATAAATTAGGATCGTATGCTGCTTATCCATTCCTTTCCTATCTTGAGCGAGTTTTTCAGATCCTCAGCAGTCATTTAGGATCATGTGCTTCTTAGTCATTCCTTTCCTCTCATTTGAGTGAGTTTTCCAACCCTTAACTATAAATTAGGATTGTGCACTTCTCAGTCATTCCTTTCCTCTCATTTGAGTGAGTTTTCCAACCCTCAACTATAAATTAGGATCGTGCACTTCTCAGTCATTTCTTTCCTCTCATTTGAGTGAGTTTTTCAACCCTCAACTATAAATCAGGATCGTGCGCTGCTTAGCCATCCTTCTCCTCCTGTTTTAAGTGTGTTTTCCAACCCTTAACCATAAGCTAAAATAGCGCCTTTTCCAACCCTATTTTTCTTCCTTCTCGTGTGTTTTCAAACCACCAATTAAGATAGTGCATTTTCATCCCTATCCTCCTCTTTCTCCTTTGAGTGCGTTTTTCAGCCTTAAATAACCAACTCAAACAATGCGCTTTCCAGCCCTCAACCATAGATCCTATATAGCCTGTTTTCTAGCCCTATCTTCCATTCCATCATCTCCACCATTCTCATTTCTGGATGAATCAACAATTTCTTGGTCTGGTAAATCCACTTTTCTTTTTCTTTACAACGTTTACGACATCTAAAGTCTTTTACAAGACTTTGGTCATAAACATTGTAAAGAGGGGGGGCAACTATCATAACCCAATTTTTGGGTTACTCCCCAAAATCTACCAAAAATAACAAAAATAAAATAAAAGGGGTCGACATGGGTAGAAAAATCAATGTGCAAATTTTAGTTCTTTTCGAGAGTCTAATTGTATATCTTTTGTTCCAAAAATGAGAGAAAATACAAATTTAAGGTAAAAATTAAGTCAAAAATCATAATCATATTTTTTTATAGGCCAATTTGATTTAATCATGGGCTAATTCAAAATATCATTATGTTTGAAAATTAATTTAGGGTCTAATTGAAGAGTTTAATTAAGTGCAAGGACTTAATTATGCCTTAAATTGATCAAATTAATTTTATTAAGGGCTTAATTGATGAAAAATGAAACTCTTGAATTTTATTCGGTTCAATTGATAATTTTGGAATTTTGGAGACCCAATTGAATTTTTTTCAAGCTAATTGTGCAAATTAAGCGTCAAATTGAAGTTTAATTGTCAATTGAGGGTCAAAATGCACAAATCAAAAGAGAAGGACTAAAATGAAAAAGGCGCGCAAAATTTAAGGTTAAGTTGAAATTTGACCAGGGGTATAATTGCATAAAATTACAAATTTAAATTCAATTGAGGATGCAAGTAATACAATTACAAATTGAATGACCAAAGTGTATTTGTCCATTAACCATTGTCAACAACACGCCGCCGACCAGTCACCAGCAAGCTGCAACAACTTGACTTTTCCTTTTGCCATTAATTACCCACCGAAAGCAAGCCTCCATGATCCTATAAATAGGACAGGAAAACCGAGAACCAGGTGTCCAAAAAGGAGGAGGAAAAACCTGCAAAAAAATAAAAAACGAGAAACCTCCATCATCTCTCTCTCTCGGCCGTTTTCACGCCGGCGTCTCTCTCTCTCTCTCCATCTTCGGCAGTCGACCACCGGGCACTCTCCCTCTCTGCTCATTTTTTTTCTTTCTTTCTTCCTCTCTTTCTCGGTCGACAGACCTCTGTCTCTCCTCTCTCTCTTTAAAACAGCCCCGTCTCCTCTCTCTCTTCGCCTCCACTCTTCGGCCGGCCAGTTACCACCACCATTAGACCACCCATATCCTTCCTTAGCCTCGCCGAAGTCTTCCTCTCGAACCCATCAAGCCAGGCGTCTTCTCCAGTTAAAGAAACAGAGACAGCCCCACCATAACCAAACAAACCGGCGACTTCCGACTCCCATTCCGGCCGCCACAGTCCCCCGTTTCCAAAACAACGACGACAGGAAAGACCACCTCGAGCTCCTCTACAAGTCCAGTATAATCAGGTAACCATATCATTGATGTTGGACACTTCGCATGAACAATGCACATGCACTGTTCTTCTTCTTCGTTTTCGTTTTAAATTTTTGGATCGGTCGGGTTGACCCGACCCCACCTAAGATCAACCGGGCTTCCAGCCCACGATGGCTGGAAGCCCAACTCGCTACAATGCGGGTTGTCGACCACTAGTGCCGTGAAGCCCAACCCATTGCATATATGGGCTTCGACTAGTGAGTGCTGGAAGCTCACTGCTCAATAAAGGTAGACAACCCATAATAGAATATAACTCTATGCTTAATAAAAATATATATAAATATATATATATATTTATATATACTATATGAAAGATATATATATATATATATATTATTACAAAAAATCAAAATACAAATGTTTTTGTGCATACTAGCTGAATCCCAAAACTTTTCTCATTGTATTTTTCATAATAAAATATGTTGCATATTTTTCCATATTTTTTAAAACGAAATTTCGGATATCGTAACCGGTTTGCGATTATCCATTGGTATTCGGCCAAAATGTCAAAATAATTCAACAACCTTTCGGTTCTAGCTTTCGTGGTGTAAATTTACATTGTTAAAATACACCCGCAAATAAAATATTCTTACTACGGTATAAAATTACATTGTATAATACATCCGTAGATTAAAATAATTTTAACTACGGTGTAAAATTGCATTGTAAAGTACACACACGGACAAAAATGTTTTTTTTTCAATGCAATGTAAAAAAAATAAACTTAGGAAAAACAATCAAACAACAATGCAGCTTACCTTAGGTAGGGTGCATTGTGGGTGATGTGTCTTCCCTTGCACAATAAGTTTCCTTACCCTGCACTCTGCAGACCAATGGGTTCCTAGTGACCTTAATACTAGGTGGCGACTCCCAATATTTATAGTTGTAAATTTTACGACTATAAAATTACCCCATCATTTTCACTGCGCTGTTGTCCCCCGAATCCCGGATGAAGGCGGGCACAAGCTGCGTCCCAAAATCGCCGTCGCGACAAATGCATGAGAGATTATTTTGAATAGGTTATCTTAGAACCCCTATAGTATTAGCAAGCTAGTTTAAAAAGGCATATCTTGTAAAATCAAAGTGTTTATATATATATAAACACCCTGATTTTACAAGATATGCCTTTTAAACTAGCTTACTAAAATTTATTATAATATGGTTTGTTAAACATATATATTTTTAAGAAAATCATAAGGCTCATAAATACAAGTTTAAATCTATATGCATTAAAAATACATAATTAATGACAAACATGCTTTCAATATAAAAATAATAACATGAATAGTAAGCATATTTTAATTTGAAATTGATATACAAAAACCTACCATGAATACTAATAATAAAATTAATTATGCTTAAATTAAAAATATTATAACCAAAAAAAGGAAGGAAGTTTACACCAATTAAAGGTTTAGTATAGCACGTACAACTCCATGGACCACAATTGATAACTTTAAGGACTTAATTGAATAGAAGCAAAGTTTAATTGATTAATCAAGGGCTAAATTGGTCAAATCTAAAGTCAATGACTAAAGTGGAAAAGCCATTCAAATCCAGGGTTAAAATAGGTTTTCTGTAAAGGGTGAAATTGCAAAATTAAAAGCATAAGGTGCAATTGAAAAATACCAAACCAAAAAAACTCTAATTTTAAAGGTTAGCCAAAACAACGTCGTTCCATGAATATTGTACATCTTCTTTCCTGATTTTGGCTTATCAAGAATGCATCTTCATGTGATCTGATACAATGTTTTCGTCCACCCCCAAAGCAGAAATCACCATCATTTGACTTGTAAATACCCTCTTTACAACCCTATGATCTTGAAATTAAATTATTATATCCTATATTACTCATTTATTTCTTCAACATCTTATCCCTAATGTACCTTCATTGGGTATTCAATGGAAACTAATCGAGTTAGCAACTTTAAATAATTAAATGTAGAGCTACAAACATTCAAATCTAGCAAGAAAGAGTTCAATGTAAACGTATGTACATCCTCTATCAAACCTAATTGGTATTTAGTCATGATGCATTAGAATTGCTTTGACAAAATAATGAAAGTGACCAACCTCGTCAATCCCAAATGGGACACCCATACTCATAAAACCACTTTTCATGTTCATATTTAAAAATGATTTGGAGGGTGTTTATCAAAGGTTATAAATCATTTTCTCAAGATCAAAAGGCTAGAAACTTGTTCCTTTGTCCCCCAAGATTTTTGCAAAACCATTTGAATCTAAAACCATATTTTTTGTAGAAAATCAACAAGGCAATTTTAGTTTGATAAAGCCCTAATTGGGCCTATAAAAAGGCAGGTGATCAAATAAGTGCAAGACAATAACAAAGGAGGAAGCAAGGAAAGAAGCAAAAAGGAGAAATGAACAAAAGTAACTTGTGTTGAATTTTGGAGAAAAATGCATTAAATCCAAATAAGGTGTGAAAGCAAAAAAGGTATACTCCCGGAACCATAGAAGGTGGAGTCCATATGGTCTGCCTAATTACTTAAATGCATTATCTCATTATGTTTTAATGTTAACTATTGATTTTTTTATTGCATTATGTTTGATTGATTGGCCCAAAAATTATTTTTCACATCATTTTGTTGTGCTTAAGTTTATGCACTTTAATTGGTTGGTTTGAACTATGTTTATTATTAAGAGGTAACAAATAATAGAATCCTAGCTCTTAAATTGACTAAGTATGCTTTTCAGTTGTTGACAATAGGGTTTTTAAAGGCATGATTTCTTTGTCTTTCTAATCAAAGTAAGATGTTGAAGTTGTTTTAGTATTGAGTAGTATGACTAGTATTTATATTGGGGTTTCAGTTTGGTACTGGAACATATTTATATCAATTTGGAAAATTTGAATGAAAATTGAAGTCAATAGAACCTTGATTATTGATATATGTATGATTTCGATCATTGTTATGTTTTTCTTTGTTCATAAATTTCTCTAATTTAACTTCTATGTTGTTAGGATTTGAGTTGAATGTTCGTAATGTTATTTATTTTTTTGATGTTTAATTTGTTTTGAGTAAAACATTTTAGTATTTTGTGTTCCAGTCTAGTTTGATTCTTTTTTTTGTTTATGGTTTATTTTTTGATTAACCCTCCTATGTCAACTCGATTGGATCAATTAGTTAGGCTAAATGGTTGAGTCAACTAGTTGGGTCAATCAATATAGTTGACTTAACTGAGTCATCTTGAAAAAGTTAACCCAGTAATAATGGTTTGGTTGTTCGGTCATGTTTTTTGTGTTAAGTTTTTACCCTTGATGTTGTGTTTCAAACAAGCTCTTAGACCTGTTTGGACAATTTTGTTTCTAAGAAAAGTGGTTTTTCTTTGCCAAACATGACAACATAAAAGTTCAAAAAATAAAAAGTAGAAAAAATCTAGATATAAAATTATTTTTGGTAGTGTTGCATACGGCCAAATATCTCAAAAATATATTAATTTTTAGTCAAAATAATATTTTATGGTTTTTGCATACATGATTTCAATAATGACTTTTATTAAACTCTTGAGAATTTAATCAATATTTTAAAAAATACAGTCAACCTGCCTTTGATTCATGAGAAATACTTGGTAAGTATTCTAATAAAATATTGGACCTAATAGTAGGCTGGTATTTAAAATATCAGAGATTTACTCGAAAAGCATTTGAGAGTTATCTTAAATATTTAATAATTTTAATTAAGAATATTTAACTATTTTTTTTTTATTCATGAGAAAAATAAGTAATAATATTGATAAGAGGCTAGACATGTTGGTAGATAAGTAGTTAAATATCATTAATTTACTTGAAGAAATTCTTGAAGTTAATTTAAATATTCATTGACTTGAATTAGGAATATTGTGGCCTCGGTAATCATATCTTCTTGGCTCAATCTAGGTACAACATTATTGGAGTATCAATCCAGGCCCTCCAAACAATACCCGTTTAAGAATACGATTATGAGCTAGTATAGCCTTGTACAAAGTAAAACAAGAAAAATATGAAATTTAGTTTCCAAACATCCTAAATTGTGAAGGTTGCGATTGAAAAAATTATATTTTTTTAAAAAAACTCTAATCTATGAGGTTAATCAACTTCTAGTTATATAATTATAATAAACTCATAGAAAGTAACAGAAATAAATTATAAATCTTAATCCTTTAATAGAAATAATGTAAAAAACAATTGATCAATGCAAGGGAAGTATTTTGTTCTCAGTTAGTTTCAGTTAATCTTTCTGAATATTTAATGATAAAATTAAAATAAAAAACAAAAATTGCAAATATTTGACATTAGGTTTCAAAAAAAATAATTTTATTATTATTATTATTTATTTTATTTTATTTTTAAATTATATTTTTAATTTATTTTGATGTGTCAAAGGGGAACTAGAACAATGAATCTACATGATGGAGATGGTTTTAGGCAAACACGTATATCTTTCTTTCTATAGTGCATCCTAAAAACATGGATTGCCATTAAGAAAGCCAATCATCAGCCTTTGAAAAGAAATGGATAATTCAATGTTATTAAAAATTAATTTGAATATATATATATATATTATTTTGATAAATTTCTAAATAAAACAATTTAAAAAATAATTTGAACCATACATAAGAAAAAAGAGGAAAAACAAATAGCGCATGATTTACAACACTGATAAAATCAAAGACCATTGCCTAACATCCACAAAATCCACGATCTGCTGTACCCGTTGAAAAATTGTGGTTTTGAGGATTTATCGTTCTGCCGAAGATCCTCGCCTCATACTAATATCTTCTTATTACACCATCTGTGGCGACAAGTGATGCTGTCAAAATCCGAAGTGCCTACCTATTTCGTTGCGAGTGGGCTTGAAGCCCATGGTTGAAAATAGAACGGGCCCAGACATGCCGTAGAGCCCATGGGCTGACTCTAGACTGCCACACTACCTTGAAGCCCATCCAATTAAAATTATTAGATAACTTATTAATAAAATGATTATTGAAGATTTATATAATTATTAATTTAAAGAGCTCGTGATTAGTCAAACTAACCATTAATTGAAAAAAATGACATCGTAAAATATTTTTTAATAGACTCGTAGGATGAAAGTTGCTTCCTTGCAGCACCGCGTTTCATCTCCATCGCATTCACCAACCACACGTGGCGAGTCCTAATTTGCTTATGTCAACGAGGACATAGAATGAAATGATGTAAGAAAATCCAAGGATTAGGATCTGCTGGTGAGGACTTTAAGAAGAATGTGATCGTCTTAGGAGTAGATGGAGCGTGCGCAGAGGAGTTTCAAAAAAAGAAAAGGAAAATAAAAGATTTCGAGAGGAAATGCTGTCACCCCTTTTGCCATATCTGGAGGAACGACCGTCCGTGACTCGCCCTCTCTTTTCTTTTTTGTGCAGCCATGCGCCTCGAGACACGTAATACGTGTCGAGTCGAGGTCTTCAATCGTAGGGCTCTGAACTGTCGATCATCCTACACCGCTCTTTTCCAGTTTCCCTCCGCAAATCTCCTGCTGCACCCACGCGCCGAGATGGGTCACGAATCAGATTTCTTCGGATGAAAAAACCTCTTTTTATATATATACCTGCTTCGACGAATATATAACTCCGTGAGCATAAATTATAGCAAAAATAATTTAAGTTGTTTTAAATTATAATGTATGGTTAACAAAAATTAAACAAATAAATGCGCTGTTTGTAAAATTTATAAGTTAGAAATTAAACAAATTGTTTGGAAGTGTTTTTTCATTCAGAAATACACTAAAATTATATTTTATTATTTTTAAAAAATTATTTTTGATGTCACAATGATATAAAAACTTTTATTTTAAAATAAAAATAAAAATAAAAAAATCATTTTTTTCCAAAATATTTTCCAAACACATTCCTAAACAAAAATCGTTCTCGTTCTAATTCCCCATCCAATATCCTTTTCTTAAATGAGAAAAAAACCCAGGTATTTTTTTTCCTGTTTTATATAAAACATGACCACACCGCTCCCATTTTTTAATTAAGAAACCATGTTTAATCGCCCCGAGTTGCTTAGAACGATGATGGCGCACCTCTGATTCGGAGGAGCGATACTCGGTTTCAAATCAAAGCTTACTTTGCACCCGTTTGACAACGTGGTGCGTTCCACGTTTGCCAAACGGTACTCAATTTTAATGTTTGGTAAACCTTTATAAACAGAAGTTGCACATGGGGCCCACACAATTTTTGTATGAAAACAGAGTTTGCAAATAAGCAGGAATTACCTGCTTTTCCATTTCTGCAAACGGCGATTCAAACCTTCGATTGTGTTTAAATTACCGTTGAAAATAAAATACCCTAAAACATACTCACCATCTACCTCTGTCCCTCACCCTCCCGTCCTCAAACCCAACAGACTTGCAAATTTTATACAAAACCATCTCCTAATTCTCGTCCCTGACTGCCTCACCCTTACTTCACCATCTACCTCTCGTTCCTCTGCCTCTGTTCCTCACCTTCCCGCCCTCAAACTCAATAGAACTACAAATTATACACAAACCCATCTACCTCTAATTGTTAATCTGCTCCTTGTCACAGAAGATCATAAATCAGTGAATTAAAACAAGGGGCTGCTGGTGTGATTGTGATGGTGTTAGATACAAATCCATGCCCATGTCTCTCCTGCTGGTGTGATTGTGATGGTGGCTAAGAAAAGGAGGAGGGTTGTTGATGGTTTCTCTGAAGACAGAGAGTGTACCAGTGGTGGGAGCATTTTGCGTCAATGAATGGCTTTTCCATGGGCTGAAAATTAGCTTCAAGGCTGATTTTATTACCTTCTCATCTAACAAAACTCCTCCTCCCTAAACCTCCCGTCTCTTCTTTCTTCTGCAACCACTCGTGTTTCCCTTCTCTCCATAAAAAAAACACTAAAGAATCCAATTTTATTCCTTCTCGTCTGTGCCTCCTCCGTCTCTAACCTTTCTCTAAAAAATCCAGTTTTTGTGGTTGGTCCTTAGATACAATATGCTTCAATTTTTTGTTGCTGGAGAGGGCCAAGGGAGAGTGGAGTAAACGGGAGGGAGGCTAGCTAGTTGTGTGGGAGAAAAAGAAGATAGGGTTGTGGTGGGGTGGGGTGGGGTGGGGACGGGTGGGAGGAGGGTTTTATATTAATTAGTATTAATAATTATTATTTATAATACTTAGCATAGAAAAATAATTATATTAAATTAATAAAAAAAATCCAGTTAGCTTAATTACATGCTATAAATTTTAATTTGTAATTAATTTGATTGAATTATTTGTAATGAAGTGTATATTAATTAATTATGTTTGAACTTATCTTGAATAAATAACTTAAAAAACAAAACAAAAATGTATTTCTTAATTATCATTAAAAAACTAGAGAGAAAAGTGGGATAAAAATAATTGATAAAATTTTTTATTATAATTATTAAATTTACAATATTTAAAAATATTATATATATACCCTTTTAAGTAATTTTACAAGTTAAAAGCAGTTTGTAAAGTTTGGAAACTAAACACCCAAAACTGTTTTTTCTTTAACCTTCAACTTAACCACAGTTTTAATAAAATAATTAACTGTTTTTTTTGAACCACAAGAAAAAACATTTTTTTAAACTCTGTTTTTTCAAACTAAACCGATAATCACAATACTAAACAGAACCTTTACGAATAGCAGACGTCAAAACGGGGTATGGTGTACTCAGATGAGCATCCAGGTTCAATGGCACACACCAAAAATTTAAAGCTTTTTAATCGATGCATCAATCATGGATCCAGTTCTTCTCTCATTTCCTGTCGCATGAATCTAAGACACTCCCAGATGAGACAAAAGTATCGTAAAATAAAATCGATATAGCTGGACTTTCTTGAAGGTTATATGTTTTTGTCCCCTTTTTGTAGCCTCTGAGGTTCTTGTCTTCGTTTAAAAAGAAAGTGATTGACCTATTACAAAATGTTTATGTTTAAAAAAAAAGAAGCTCTAATGCATCACGATACATTATTCATGTCGTGTTAGAGTATAAATATACTTGACTATTTATAATGAAAAATTATTTATTTATCATTTTTAAAATATATTGGATTCATCACGATAAAAATCCATAACCCACAATCTCATTAAAGAGCTTGAGAATCCTTCAGAGTTGAAAGAGAGCATGGATCTTGTAGATTGTTGGACTCAAAAGAAGCTGGAAGATGATGGGTTTAGTTGTTCACAGGCCTGTGCATCTATGTTCGGCTGAGCTCGAAGATGATAAGGTTGACTGCTCGCAATAAACCTACATGTTTGGATTCAGTACTATCCTATTCCTAAGCCTAGAAATTATGGGTTTGAAGCTTTTTAGATCGATATGAGCCTGTACTCAACACTCGACCAAGCTTAAAGATGATTAGTCTGGTAGCTCACGATACCTCTAAATATCGAGCTCGTCACTTGACTACGCCTCAAGATGGTGGTTCTGATAACTTTTAAAACTATCACGTGTTTTGACCTAGAAAACGACTAAGCTCATAAATAACAAATCCGATAGCTTATCAAATTCATGAATACTTGAATTTGGTGATTGGTCAAGCTTGAATAGGATGAGTTTAATAGCTCGCTAAACTCATATACATTTAAGATTAGTTCTTAATTGAGCTGGAGATATTAAGGATTTACCCTCTAATTTTCAATTCTTCTAATAAAACAGTTTTTTTAAAGATAAATATCCATCCATCACCTTGGTCTGCCACTTAATAATAAAAGCATCGCCCCTCATTACCGTATGTATTAATTAACTTGTCGATACAGCTAGAAAATATTGGAAAAAAGAGGCTTGGAGTAAATCAGGGCACGAAAAGATCTGAAGAAATAATGTGTGTTTTATATTAAGATATTTGTTTAAGAATATATTAAAGTGTTTTTTTTAATACTTCAAAATTATTAAATTGAAATTATAAAAAACACTATTAATTGAATAAATGAGGGCATGAAAAGCTCTGAAGAGTTAATGTGAAGAAAGCAGGAGCGTGTTCATGGAGAAAGCGCGTGCGCGTGACTGTAACTCACTGTTGAGTCGGAGGAAGCAAGAAAACAAAAGGTCAGTAGGGAGACTGTCAGACTGGAGGGAGAGAGAGAGTGTTTCTTGAAACAGCAGTGACAGTATGGTGTAAGGATTCTTACAGCTTCGATAGTCCTTGTTTTTTAATACTTTTATAAAGAAAATATATTCAAATATTTTTTATTTTTTTTAAAATATATCCTCAATATTAAAATATAAACAAATAATTAAAAAAATGTTTTCTAAGAAAATAAAATCTAATGAAACTTGTTTGGAAGTTAGTTCCAAACGGCCTCGTATTGGTCAACGTAGCTTCTCCTACTGCTCAGAAACACAGGGCTCGAGGGAAACTAAGCCTCGGCCTCGTCATGCGGGTCACCTCCTCCCTAAAAGCTGCCCCTCTGCTTCTTCCCTACTTCCAACTAGATCTGGAAACTGCGCTGGGTCACCATATCATCACCCTCGTTCGATGCATGTCTCTGTGCGTCTCTAGGAAAATTCATTCTCGGCAGATTATCTATGTATATTATGGACAATTTCATACATTTGAAATTTCTAAACATTAACGTGTAAGAAATAAACAAAAATTAAAATCAAATTGGAAAAAAAAGAAGAAGATAAACGATGGGGTGGCTGGTCGATGCTGGAAAGAGAAACACGAAATCTCACTGATAACATACTTGTTTTAGAATTTGTCCCCTTTGATTTGTATTTATTTGGAATGTGGCAGTATGTGACTGGCTCTTTCTACCTGGATATCGGGTGACACAACAAGAATTTATATATTCATGAAAGATCGCTACTGGCATTGTAGATACACACAGAGAAAACGTTCAGAGAGTCGGTGTGTGGTGGCGTGTTTAGAGGTCTGAGAGCGCCGCTTTCTTTTCGAAAAAAGTGTTTTCGCGCTTGTTGGGTGGCTGACTGTGTGGCGGTGCTGTGATCTGTAAATAGTTTGTCTGTCTCATCTTTCTCACTCCGTTTACTTTCGATTTTACTGGTTTTCTTCCTCTATTTCTCTGCCACGGAGAAAGTCTTCTTCTTCACTTTGCCTGCCATGTCTATATCAGAACTCACCCTTTATTTTTATATCACTCTTCTTCATCATCATTTTAACAATAAAAGGAGTGTCTGTATTTACGCCTCGGTGATTATTTAAAGTTTCTGTACTGAAAAAACATCAAATCATTTGTTTTCAATACAATGATTTCAAAATATAAAAAATATTGTTGGAATAGGATTGTCCGGTAGTTTATCAGAAGCATCGAGCCTCACTACAGCTAATTGGAAATGGAGGGATAGGATATAGAGGCGTTGTGCGATTGAAACTGGACAGTGTTTACTGTTTAGGGACAAAGAAAAGCTAAGCCATTGATGTGCCGCAAGTCCTTGATTTGCTGTCTGGAGAATTCCCCATTAGAGATTGACAGTTTTGTTTTTCCCAAGGTATTTGGGAAATAAAAGCATTTATCTTTGAGAAATGCATGAAAAACATAATATTATTTTAAAAACATAATTTAAACGAGGTTAAATCGATATATTAAACGAAGTTTAAAAACATAATTTAAATAACATAATATTATTTTAAAAACACGCTATCAATATATTAAACGAAGTTAAATCGACCCCATCAATTAAAACTATGCCATTTTATTTTCATTATTTTAAAAACATAATATTATTTTAAAAACATAATTTAAAAATATTGTTGAACGCGACAGCTGCTGCTAGGCCTGGGAGCTTGGCCTAGTGAGCTATCTCAATGGGGCAACCTTGCTATGTCACTTTTAAGGATGTCGAGTGAGAGGATTTCTATCATTACATCTAAGGCATGATTAGGTTTAGCTATACTCATGGGTTCAAACATGACACATGCACACAATGTCATTAATTTTATAGATTTTTACTTAGAGGAATTATTTCATAACATAGAATGTTTAATTAGAGAAGTATACACTCCATCAATTCAATCATGTGTATTAAAGTTTCTCATAACCTACTATGTCTTCATTTTTTTATGGATAAAATGAATGGAATAACCTTCGAATACAACTCCAAATGACATCTTGTCTTTCCTACGTGCAAAAATTATTCCATCAAAACGATCCAAAATTCACAAGCTCTTGATTCACCATTGTCTTGGACTACATTGCATGTTAATACCTTCAAATTGTAAGGTCATTGGGTGTAGTAAACAAGCTTTGAGATGTTGAAATTACTATCTTTAATTGATATATAGCTCCACTATATTTTATTGCACGGTGAGCACAATATATCATTAGATACAATAAAACCTTAAACTTGTAGACAACAATTTCTATAAGCTTATTAAGAAGTTTATTTTTACTTCTAATAAATATAAATAGAGAGTTTGCAGAGAAAAAAAGAAGGAGAGAATAGGGTTATTTTCTTATAATTTCTATCAGCATGAAGCTGATATTTATAATGAAAATAACATATTTTCAAACCATTATTTCTTTAGAGTTTAAAACACACACCTATGCTCATCAATATGTGTGTAAAATTCGAAAAAAACAACTCTTCATTCAAGTTAAACTAGTCTCTCAAAATCTTCCCTTCCAACATTCAAATCTTTTAATTCGATATTCCCGGTATATTATAAAACATCTTACCTTTTCAATGCTAAATAATTTTGTCTTCTATTATCTAGAATACAATCTATATTTTAACAGCAAAATGTTAGTGTACTTGTTATTTATCATTGAATTCCCTAAATACAAAGGTAAGAGTACCTGCATGTAAATTATTTTAATATATTTTTAAATAATAAAACATTTAAATAATAATAATAACTATAATAAAAAATAGTCATTAGTTTTCTACTTCATAGTTGAGGGATTGACCAAGATTGCTTAAGATGGAGGGAACAAGACAACTTCTTCGCAAGAACCAAGGGGGAGCTCGGATCGTGCTAGGGATCTATATCCGAGAGACGTTGGAGATGTCCCCGATCGATTAGGCTTTATGCTGCTCCCTTAATACTATAAAATTGAAACCCTAAATTTCAAAACACATTTGTAGACGTGAGAAGGCCCCATCTTTGTCCATCAAGACGTAGCAAAGAGGAAGAAGCCCTAAAGTTTGTAGTCGTCACCACCGCCGAGGGAATAACATACATCTCAGGCTCCACATTCCTTCCATCATCATCTTTTTCTAGCTCTATGTCAAATAACTGGCGTGTTGTATGAGCAAACTGTCAGAATACAAGATGGAAAGTGTAGAAATTCAGAAACAATTTCCAAGTTTTAGCTTATATTATTCACTTGATAAGAGCCAATTTAAACCTAGGTTAACTGGATTATAACCCTAGATCTCTTATATTTGTCAATGGGCAACAGTATTTTTATTTAGCAAGGTATTGATGACTTTTTATATAGAAATATAGTATCATTGTACACGTATAAATATTATGAATTACTTGTCGGGTCAACAAAGAAACCACCGGTTGGATCATTAAGTTGATGAGCTTAAGATTTCAATTCGAGTGTGATAAAATCACCGGTTCGCCCCCGGTTCAAAATGAAAAGGTTTTCTTGTTCTTCAAAAATAGCTGCAAAGTGGGAATGAGAAAAGAAGATGAAGCATAAGAAAAAGGAAAAAACAATCACTCCCAAAAGAAATGATTCCCAAAGGATAGCATAGATTCGGCTCATGTGTACGGACGAATCGTCGTGGTCGGTGATTAAATTAATTGAAGCGACTTAAAGAAGCCGGGTGCAGGTGGTTCAGAGAAATAAACAAGTGGAGTGGTGTTTTAAAGATGTTACAGTAATTATTTTAAAAAATATATTTTATTTGAAAATATATTAAAATAGTGTTATTTTCTAGAAACAAAAGCAACAAATCATTAAATTATTAATTAATTAAATGATCACCGGACCTATTAGTCATGGTGATTACAATTAATAAATGATTACCAAGCAAAGAGAGGAGGGGCCAGAGAAGAGCAGGGGCACGGCGCTCAAGGGAAAGGCAAGGAATAATAATAATGACGGGACCCTCCGACCAAAATTAACGGAGGTGGCGTGATGTCTCTACTAAGCCGTACATTTGCTGGGTCCCCAATTCATCTCTCATCTCAAGTCCTCCAATAATTTCCCCTCGGCAAACACCATCTCCACGTTAATTAAGTTATTAACCCCACTACCTACCTTTCTGCGTTGTTGTTGTTATTATTACTAATAATAATAATTACTTTACTTTATGTTTAATCTCCATTCTGGTTTTCAGAGGAACATTTGTTTTGGTTAAGAGACAATCTTAGGACGAAAATCGTATTTTATGGTTGCATAAAAACAAATTAAATTTCAATTATTTCAATTTTTTATAAAAAAAAATACATGTTCTGATTTAAATTCGAGATTTACATATGATATCATAAGCTATTTGCTAATATGATAGGATCACATACCCTATGAATTTCACTTCGCTGCATAACACTTGCACACAAATCTAAATGAATGTTCGTGGGAAGCATTTCTCTGCCATGTAGTGATACTACTTCTCATATTCACTGAAATAATTGAGTCCATGATGCGTCGAATGTTATTTTGTCATCTTCCCTCTAGATATATGTAGGTGGCCAGACTATAACAAGGATGAAAGTGAGGGATTTTGAAACTATATGCAAACATTTTGCTTTTTAGTATGCACATCAAATCAGCAATATAGTGACTAGTGAGTGCTAAATGCTTCTCTTCCTCGAGGCAATGATTATTAGCAGACACCTCCCTACGAAGGATAGCAATCTTGCCACTATCATTACTCAACGAGATCTTAGGAATGACCTCGATAATCTTTGCCATAAACACATTTACTATATATAATCTTGCTTCAACGGATCAAAACTTGGCAGAAAACGATGCTACAATCATGCAATCTGCAACGAAAATGTCCTGCAATCAAGAATGAAATCTCAGAGGACACTTACCATGACTTTGCTTCAAGGGTAATATCCAGAAGAAGAAGTTATAGCAATAAAACCTGCAAGTATTGGATGCCTAGTCAAATCTCAAGTTGGGTTTTTTTTATATATATTTTTTATCTGAGAGTTGAAATGCAGGAAATATGCTGCTGGTGTAGCGATGCTGACTTACTGAGTTCGCACTCGCACATCTTGCTTGATCGCGTATGTCCAACATGTGCGTTTCATGTAATTGCAATTCTGAAAACAAGTTCTCATCAACGCTGTATTTTCGAGAGAGAGAACACTCGGAAAGATGAAGGCATGGATAAAATCTGAAAATCTTGTGACCATACATGCTTCGGCTGATATTTTAGCTAGGGTTAGGGTCCAAAAGGAGGCCTCGAGGAGCTCTGTAGGATGTTGATTTGTATGCAATGATTGAGGATGACTGTTTCTAATAAGGAGGTTTAGCCGGAACAAATCTGCGATACAGGAAATTGCAATTTAACAGTTCATCGAATGGCTTGACATAAATCTAAGTGATTATATCTGAGAATCGCCAAAATGTTGGCTAGTGGGCTTGCAATCTTTTCTAATTTCGGAAAGCTTGACAGCTGACAGCATTCTTTCCCGATTTTAAGGGTGATATTTCTTGACAGCACCTTATTTTCTTTTCATAGGGGTCTAGCTAGGAGAAGAACTAGGTTACACACCACTCTCTTGTTTCAACTCGCAACTTCCATAGCTATTTCAATAGAATTGCATTTTTCCATATGGCTAAAAATGTTATTTACTCTCTTTTTAAGATTATTTATCAAGAAAAAATAACATTTTTAGCCCTCGGCACCAAAGGACAGCATGGTGAGAGAGGAAGAAAATCTAATATAAACATGTTTTTATAATCTGAAAAAAAAAACCATGAACCTTGAATTAGCCCCCGACGTGGATTTACAGGGTCCCAAATGATTTGATTTATTTAAAAAACACATTGTTTTTTGGAATATTTATCTCGTATTTGGTATCGCATGCTTTTACCATGCAAGAACTCCAAATTATTCTCTTAAAAGCTCATTTTCTTCATCATAGATGATCATGCCCCGAAATGATCTGGCCTAATAGGATGGCCTGGGTCTAATGGCTCCATATTCTACTATCCCAAATTATGTAATAATTCATCTCTCTGTTGAGTTTCTTGTAACCGTGTCTCTCAATGTATCCTCGAATTATTCAGTGTTTCGTAACTATTTTTCTCTGTTGACTCTCTCGCTTCTTTCGGACCCGTCTGAGAGTGTGGTGCAATTGGTGTTTTGTCAAAATTTAAAAAAAATTCATTTTAAATGAACATGATTTGATGTTTTTAGATAATTTTGATGTGTTGATGTTAAAAATGATTTTTAAAAAATAAAATAATATTATTTTGATGTGTTTCGATACCAAAAGTACTTTGAAAACTTACAAGCAACCACACTCTCAATCAATCCTAGCCATGTATGATATGAATCACCTCTGGAGTTCTAGTCAATTTCTTCTTCTAGGTTGAAAGCATTTGCATTGTTCAAACCTCTCTCTCTCTATATATATACTAGTCAAATGCCCGCACTACGTTGCGGCGTAGTGTGGACGGAACAAATAATTTTTATCACTATTAAAATTAAAATATAATATTTAAACATGTAAAATTTAATATAATGAAAAAAATCAACATACTCTATCATAACAACAGTAACATTGAAGTCTTAATTTCTAAAATTATCATCATTGTTATTGTCAAAAACAATAAATATTATTAAAAAAACCTGAGAAAAAAATTAATAAAAAAAACATGTAAGAACAAAACTAAAATTATTATTATTATTTTAAATATTAATATTATTATTGCTTTGATAACGTGAAAAAACGAAATTAAATCAAAGGCTGAAAAGAAGCATAGAAACATTAACAAAAGAGCAAATAAAAAATAAAATAAATAATAAATACAATAAAAATTATTGATTGAAAAAAAATATACTTGAGAAGAAAAAATCATGATGCACATAAATCGAACTGGACACCTCTGTTAAGAAAAAATATAAGTGGCAAAACAAAATAGGGAAAAATGTAAGAAAAATAATGGATTCGAGATTAGTTGTGGTGCGCGTAAGTTGGCTCGGACATCTTAGTTATTATTTTTTTTTTTTTGTAAAAAAAAAACAACCATTTATTTAAAAACAAACATTCATTTTTTTCAAAAGAAAACGGTTCTTTAAAAAAAAACAAATCAGAAACAACAACCAGTTATTAAAAAACAAAAGACCATTAAAAAAAAATAGTTCTTAAAAAAAAATCCAAGTTTTGTGGCCGGAGCGATTCAAAACCAAATAACTATAAAAAATTAAAATAAAAAATCAAAAGTATAAGGACTGAAAACAAAACCAAATATATCATTAATTTAAATCAAATGAAAAAATTGAAAAAATCAAATAAAGTATAACATCTATACATGTAAGGTTTCATAAAATGAAATATATCAACACACCCTATTATAACAACAAAAATATTGAAGCCTTAATATCTAAAAATATCATTATTACTACTATTAAAATAATAAAAATTATTAAATTACCCCGAAGAAAAAAAATCAAAAACATAAAAAAAAGGAAGCAAGAAAAAAAAACTAAAATTATTATTCTTATTGTGTTAATAATAGAAATATTCAATCAAAGAAAAAAAATAGTCAATAGCTTTAACAAAAAAAACAAACAAAAAATGAAAAAAAATAAAATTATAAGAAAAAAAATTGACTTCAAAATAAATAAATAAAAATAATAAAAATTCCAAAAAAAATCATAAGAGAAAAAAAAATCAAACAAAAATGAAAAAAAAATATAAGCAAAAAAATGTAAAAAACTATATAATTCACGCTAGCATGGGTCGAACCCTTGCACTTTTAAGAAAGAGAGATGGTTTCCAGCTTGCTTTCCAATGAGCCATAAGTACTTTGGTGCTTTTTTGTGTACAAATATATATTAATATTATGCTTTCATGTCACTATTCTAATCCACAGTACACATGCGTTTTGCGCTATAGGAAAAAACCTACAGTAAATATGTCACGCGGTTTATTGTATTTGTAATATATATAGAAAATAGCCAGACAATTTCTTCTTCTAGGTTGAAACCATCGAAACATCAACCATTCAATAAACATTACTCAGGGGATGTCCATATTTCTCTCTGAAAAGAATTATTATCTTCTTAAAAATAATAATCAGATACTGAATCTCATTTATTTTGATCGAAAAGCCCAGGCAAAATACAACTTGTAAATGGATATAAAAAACATAAAAGCACCCAAGCTTTGAACAGAAAATTAAATAGCAGTCCAGAACCTGGAAATATTTTACAGATAACCTGAAATCACATTGTCTCCTCCTCTCTAACCTAGTCCATGCACCTCTTCTCTCACTTGGACTCACTAACTCGTTGACGAAGTTGTATTTATGCGTTTATAAGAGCACCATCACAGAGATTAAACATGATTAACAATACCATACCTTTTAAAACTAGCTATTAGCATGGCCACCTAGCTAGGTTCAATTATTCTTCATTCTTTCTTTTTATCTGTCTCGTTTGGGAACTGTTTTGTGGTCAACGGTCAAGATGGATTGGACGGTGATGAGATTGGATTGTATTTTCGATTTAACGTTTTGATATGACCAGGTTGAATGTGATGGCCAAGCTGGCTCCCTTTCATGCATCACTACAAAATATCAACATTTTCTGGTGCTTGGCTTGAGTGTTAGCCACTCCTGAATTGGAATCCACTCCGCCCTCGTCTGCTTTTTCTTTTTAAGGATGTTTGAATAAATTAAATTGCACCCTTAACTTGGCTCGTTGCATTCTTTGTTATGGCATATTTGTTTGTATACTTGATATTGGTTATAAAAAAATTTTATTTAAAAAATATTTTTGATAATATCAAATGAAAATATCTAAAAAATCAGTAATTTAAAGTGAAAAATAAAAAAAAATCAATTTTTTTTTCAAAAATATTTTTAAAACAAAATGACAAATAAGATATTAGTATTAAAATATTGTTTATAAGCTAGCTCTTACATAGCTTATTACACCCAAAAAGTTTTTCAAGTCATTATTCACATGTATTTCAGGCTTTCAGCAATTATTTGTTGTTGTTGTTGTTGTTGTTGTTGTTGTTGTTATTATTATTATTATTATTTAAGATTTGAATATTTGGAAATAATATAAAAAGTTTTTTTTTTGTGTGTGTGCATGCATCAATCATGATATGGATGTTTATTTAAATTCACTTGAAAAAAATTAATAATTTCGATGCATGATTAAAATTTTAGAAGGGAATGATAAAGAAAATAGGGTTTGAGGATGAGTCGTTAAATGTGTAAAAATTCGTTAAGGTGTAGAGTGTACTATTAAAGTGTCTACTAAAGCTTTAAAAGATATTCTTTAAGAGATATTAAGTAACTGGGGATATAATTAGAAACCCTGTCATGTATTGATTAGTCTATGATATAGACTGTTTATTTTTATATATATTTTTTAAAAATATATTATATGTTATTGTTTCTAATTAATTTTTTATATTTTCAAATTATTATGCTGATGTTAAAAATATTTTTTAAAAAATAAAAAATATATATTATTTTGATAATTATTTTCATAAAAAAATATTTTTAAAAACAACTGCTATTATATTAATTTAAAATAAGGGTGCAAGAGATTTCAAATTACGGTGAAAAATACAAGAATAATTTTATTTGGTTTCCATGTACATCGCATATATAATATATTTCAAATTGTGATAATAGTTGTTTATTAAACTAATTTTTATTTAAAAATAATATTTTTATAAAATTTATTTTTAATATCATTATATCAAAACAATTAAAAAATATTAGAAAAAACAATATCAAATAAAAAATAAAACTTTTTGAGAACAAGCAACAATACATATTTCCCATATATATATATATATATGGATGTTGAACTACAGATGAAAATTAAAATTACTTGGATTTAA
Organism: Salix exigua; assembly: GCA_032356905.1. Taxonomy (NCBI): domain Eukaryota; kingdom Viridiplantae; phylum Streptophyta; class Magnoliopsida; order Malpighiales; family Salicaceae; genus Salix; species Salix exigua. The sequence continues at coordinate 19,520,103 of CM063603.1, read as the reverse complement.
GTTTTTTTTGTATGTTTGGGAGTGTGACTAATATTATTTTTTAAAATATTTTTCTTTCAAAAATACATTAAAATGATATTTTTTATTTTTTAAAAATTATTTTTATTATTAAAACATGAAAATGATCTAAAAACACCAAAAAAAAATTAAAACATAATATCAAACATGATCTTTTGTCCTATATTGATGATTGGTGAGGGAGTAGGGCACAAAATTGACCAGAACCTGGGGTCATATGGGCAATGGCTCCACTCATAGTTATCAATACCGCTCCTGGTCGTCGTTCGGTCGCCGTTCGGTTTTTGATTGGAACGAACGCTCCGGCTTCGAGCGCTTCGTGTTCCGTTTCGGTGTCATACTGTTCATATATAATTAATTATATATATATATATAAAAAAAAATATATATATTAATTTAATAAGCATAATTTAAATTTAAATTTTTTTTATTTAAAATATTTTAGTGTTTTTAAATTATTTTGATGTATAAATATCAAAAATAATTTTTAAAAATAAAAAATAGATTTTAAACCCGAACGAATCAGTGCGTCCGACTGAATTTGGCCGAATTTCCGAACGGATCGGATTAAAACCGGACAAAAACGACGCCGCTTTTGTCCCGGATTTGTAAATGGAACGGAACGTTCCACTGTTCCGGCCGAACGGGACGGGATTGATAACATTGGCTCCACTTAACAAAAATAAATAAAATATATTTATCAGCTATACATTATAAAATGAAGATTAACCCCACATAATAAAAGATCTTAAATACAAAATGAAGATTACACAAAGTTCTACTTGTAAGATACATATAAAAGAGCATTCAGTGGACTTTCTTCTTCGATGCAAGCTAGGACGTGCGCTATATTTTGATACTCATCAGAAATATCAATCTCTCACTGATTTACCTAAAAAAAAGCACGAATTGAATTTAATTCTGGGAGAATCTTGCTTTATATTTTGTCTTTGTTCATCGGCTTTAATTCTTTGCTTTTCTTTTCTCCCCCCACCCTTTTCTTTCTGATGCATGGGAGGTTTGTTTTACGTGGGAGCATATCCTGCCATGATTGATGCAGTTAAGCTCGATGAACCCTATTTAGATTAATACGATAAATCTTTATCATATTTCATTATCATTATCGCAGCTAACTTATCCTTGATTATATGCTATGTTCTTATACTCCATGAAAAGCTATAGATCATGATGATGGCTCCTGCCTCGTAAGGCATAGGACAATATCCTCCTCGTCATCTTCCAGTTTTCGATTCACAACTCTTGGACTTGTCACTTTCCGCCGCAGTCCCTCTTTAAGCACATGTTATCTCTTCAAAAGATCTTAAATTTCTCTAGTTTCCATGTTATCCTAGACAGCTAACAATCCATTAATAATTTAAGAGTGGCGTCCTTCTTTTGGATGAACCTCACCTCTTATTGTGCTATGCACAGTTTGCTTCTTCCTTTTTTTTTTTAATATTAGGTGTCTGTTTGTAAGTGTGCCGACATATGTTTTTTAAAATAATTTTTATTTAGAAATACATTAAAATTATATTTTTTAAATTATTTTTGACATCAACATATAAAAATTATCTACAAACATTAAAAAAATTTAATTTAATTTAAAATAATAAATAAAATAAAGATATTTTAATTTTTTTCAAAACGCTTTTGAAACGCAGTTTCAAACATCTCTATATATATACATACTGCTTAACTCTATAGAACTCATCACCTATCTCCAAGTTTTTTTTTTTATAAAAGGAAAAAAAAAAAAAAGGCCATAGATCCGTGTGTTTATCCCCAAAATTATATTTCACTCGAGGGCAGACGTCTTGCCCAAAAGTCGCACTAATTGCTGGTGCGAGGCAGGACTGGATCAACACGGAATATTTAGCTGGTGAAAAATGAGCTAGAAATTAAATGATATTGATGATCAAATTTCCGTACTACAGCAACATTTAAATCTCCCAGTGAGTCTTGGAAAAACTGCCACGTGGAACCTCCATGCTAAGCCTCATCATGCCACCACAATATATTTCACATGTCCTGACAACTACGGGCAGCAATCACTATGTTTTTAGAGGCAGCTTGTTATTACGGTTCAAACTGCATTTTAATAAAAACACAGTTTGCAATTATTTAGTTTAAGTTTTATTGTAATTTTATTTGTCATGGGACCTGTTAAAAACATTGTCGAACCACCATTTAAAAAAAAAAACAGGATTTTGAAGCTTTTGTTACGTTTCGGACCGAGTCTCTGCCTGTGTTTCATTTGTGTGTGCGGTGCAAAAACAATAATGTACAGAGAGTAAGAAGACAGTGGTTGTGGGTAAAAAATTTGTAACATAACCACCCTTGCTACCATCAACTCCCTTGCTCTCTCAGTTGCAGGTTTTTCTCACTAGAAATAGTCATGGATGCAACTCTCTCTCCTCCAGTAGCAGCAGTCATCGACGAGCACCAGTAGCTCCTCCTTTTGCATCGTCAATCTCTCCTCTTCACCGGAAGCACATGTAGCATTGCAGTCTTCTCCCCCACCTCTGGCGTCAAACAGCAGCGCACAAACTTTTAACGCTTCTCTCGGCCACTACAGACCACCATTTTTAATGCCACAGCTACAAAAAGAATCATCTCGGCCTCTTTTAGCCATTGACATTGACCGTTGAGCCTCTCGTCACCGTCGGCCGTCGACAATTATTCATGTGAATTAATTCACGTTTCATTGTTCATGTTTTAAGAAGATGTGCACAGTGCAGTGCATCGTTTTGCTTGCAACTAGACCTCTCTGGGCTGGACCTGCTCTCGGCCCACCCAAGTCCAGTAGAGCTGGGCCGACCCATTTAGCTGAGTTAAACCCAGTCCATTTAAAAAAAATGATTAACATCATATTTTTTTTTAAAAAAAATATATAGATAGAGATCAGTCTTGATGAAAAAGGAAAGACACGTAATTTCATTTCACTCCACCCCCTTGTTGCTTTTCGATTGATTATGGATCCAAAACTTGCAACTGGATTTGACATTGGAATTATATCACTACAACATTTACATAAAGATCTTGAAACTCGCTATGGATCACAAATATTGTTTCTGATGATATAACATCAGATGTTGTTCCTCGATCAAATAGCAAGGGATTGTAGAGGCCTTCACGTATGAGTTTAGTTCGAGATGTAAATGCAAATACTTTGATGGGAGAATAAAAACAAGTGTCTAATTTACTTAAATTATTAATTATATTTTATTACTATGATTATTAAATCTACAATATTTAAAAAACAATGTGTGTGTGGGTGTGTCTTTTAAAGTAATTTCATAAGGTAACAATAATATGAAAAGTTTGATAACACAACACACAAAACTACTTATCGTTAAACCTCAAACTTAACCACAGTTTTAACTGAACACTTTAATTTCAATTATGAACAGCAACTAAAAATGCTTTTCATGAAACTTGTTTTTTTAAACCTCAACCACAACAACAAACGCAATGTCAAACACACACCTAATCTTATCATTTAATTTTTATTAATTTTGCTATCAATTAACTTTTTATTTTTATTTTAATTGTTAATGTTATTTTAATTGAGAATTAGAATTTATCATTTATTTTGTTTGCTTTACCCAGGAGTAGTGCTGCTTAACATATTAAGATGTGTTGACTTATATATATATATATATTAATTTTATCATTTAATATTAGGTTGTCTGAGAATTAACTTTTATAATATATTTTAAGTTGTTTTCTATTAAGTTATTTTGGTTTCATGATCAGAGTGAGAGTCTAAATTTCAACCCCAGTTAACTTGACTTTTTTGATAAAAAAAATTCTAAGAAGTTATTTAGGTCTCATGACCCCGGTCACGGGTCCTTTAATATTGAGTTTGCCTTTTATTGATTGGTGTTGTCTCGTAACCTATATCATGAATTTAGCGAGTCAACCCGATAGAGAATTTTTTGTAACCCCCCCCCATTTAATGTGTTTCAGATCATGATTTTTTTTTAAGTTATCACAACCTCATGACTCAAGAATAATGTTTAACATGTTAATTCGAGCTAACTTGCTCTTTTTTATGCCATTTTTATTAGTTTTTTCTTACAAATCTCATGTTCAAAATTAGGTACGACAGGGTAGATTGAGGATTAAACTTGATAATTTATTTTGATCTACTCTCTATGAGGTTATCCTAGTCTCCTAACGAGAGTTGTAGATTTGATAGGTCAAATTTAAGGTTATCTCCATCTCATGACATGAGTCATGGATTTGCTAGATTGAATCGAGTTACTTTTTATGTTTTTTAATTGTTTTTTTTTATCTTACCTTCAATTAAGTTAATTATGAATTGAACTTTGTAATTTGTTTTAATTTGTTTTCCATGATATTATCTTGGTCTTATGACCTGGGTCGTCAGTATAACATATTAACTCAGTTTGCTTTCTTAGGTTAGTTTTGTAATTGATTTTTTTATTCAATTATATCCTTTAACTTTTGATTAATTGAGAATTAAATTTCATAATTTGTTTGGATTTAATTTTTATAGGTTTATCGTAGTTTCATAACTTGGATCATGAATTTAACATGTCAACTTAGATTGATCAAAGTCAATCCAATATTTTTTTTCTTAATATTAAAAAATTTATCATAGTGATTTTTTTCCGGAGTTAAGCTATGTTTTTATATATTGTTCAGGTTACTTTTGAACATGTAAAATAAACTAAGTCATGCATACAAGATCAATTCCCACACGATTATTTTTTCACTAAAAATAAAATTAAAACATTGACAACATTTGATTATTTTTTTTTACATTTAAGAAAAATCCAAACCAGCCTCCTGTAGTACATAGTACATGTCAATAATATAATTATGCTCCAATACTAATTTCAATTAACTAATTCAACATGAATTTTAATCAACTAGTTTTATGGATGATTCCTACTTAGACTAATATTTTAATTAATATCTAACATATATATAATTTGATATGAGATGGTTTGGATCTAGACTTTATGATTAACGAAATACTATAAAAATATATTTTGTTAAAGAAGTTACCCCCTCATGCTTTGCTACGTTAAGCAAAGCCATGTTACTGAAACAATAAAGAGAAGCTAGGCTAGATCCTCCATGTTAATGTGTGGAACTCAAAAGAAAGTGCTTTCCAAATTCATGAACACTTCGAAAGAGAGAAACATGAAGGTGCTTTCAAAAAAGAATGTCTTGAGAGGAGATTCTTGGCCCCATACGGCATGCCAGAGGGCCTCGCTTTCACTTTCCTGTGCCCTAAAATTTCAATTATTATTGCCGTCTTCTTAAAATACAAAAGTTAGCATCAAACCACGCTTTGAAACGACTAATTGAGAACACACGTCTATCGTTAGAAGCGATTTTGTTATCTCGGCTGCCTTCTCCCCACCACTCCATCTTCAAGTGCGGGTCCTAGGATCTCATTTTCCCAATTGCTTGTGATCTTCGTCTAGTCTTCACATGCATGCTCCCCAAGAAATATAATTCCGGCAATAATTACTCTACTTTACTTCCAAGAATTTCGCATTTGAGGCTGTGGCCTAGCAGGGAAAAAACTTGCTTATTTACTTTGCATCTGAGTTTGATCCTTTTAGTACATGTTTGTTACTCTGCGATGTTTTATTTGTTTTTTGGACTTGCAAGGTATTAAGTGAATTAAAGAATTAGTTGTGATGCGTGTAAATTGATTCGGACATTCCAATTATATATATATATATATATATATATATATTGTGGGGTTAAAGTTTAGATAAATACTCCATATAAAATCCTCTAAATAGGATAGATCCTCCCATTTAGAACGTGGTTTTTAATTTAGATGCCATGATAATCTTAAGTTGAAATTTAAGAATGCTTGATGTTATAAGACAAAAAGAAATCTCCATCGAGCCAAGAAATCTACACAATTGCATGGTGTTAGGAGTTCCGCTAGGTGGAAATAAAAAAAAAAGAAAAGAAAAAAAGATCACAGATTATCCATCCATCCAAGAAGATGGACTCCGTCTAGACATAAGCATCATATAGATTCCTTGAAAAGTAATCAAGTTATGTGGACAATAAATTATAGGGATGCTTTAAAATAAAATACTCAGTCAAATTTCAAACCACATGGAATTTTGTATAATATGTATTTTCACATCATTGCAGCATATAAAATTTTCTGCAAGGAGCAAGGTGAGCTTTACACTCCACAAAAGATAGCGTTGAGCAGCAGTGTTTCGGCCTTCAATAATTGCGTATGCTACAAACAAGACGACAGTTTTGAAAATCTCTCCCGTTTATCAGACATGATATCCAACCCAGTCGACACGGCGACTAGGATTACATACATGGATTTTGTCGAGGGGCGATGAAGAGCAAAGTTTTCTTTTTCTTTAAACATACATACAATATATAAATACTACGCCTGGTCGCGGGCGGTATCATATTTTTTTCAACATAAAAAAATATTAATTTTTTTTTATAATATATTTTTGGTTAAAATGATAAATTTGTGCAAAATTCCTGTGACGTGCAAGTTTTCTATAAAATATATGAATTCTAAATCGATATAAATTTATCTGTTTAATAGGTTTCAACAAAATAATCAACATAAAATTATCATCATCATTAAAAAAGCAAGAAAATTATCATCATCATTAAAAAAAATTAATCATATCTTTAAGTAAAATAGAAATTTGTCAAGAGTGGGACTTGAACCCCCAACCTCTCGAACATAATTTTTGTCTCCCGCCTCATAAACCCGCTTGGCCACCTCGATATTCGTTCATCTTTCTCGAAAATATATATTAAATTTAATTTTAATGTGGATTCGCTAAAAAGAAATGTGTTGAAAGTAGAATTCAAACCCATGCCCTTGGAGGAGACCTTAATCTAACGCTTTTTAGACCATCTCGGCTATCTCAACAACCGTTTATCTTTCACGAAAATATATATTAATAGTAGATGTTATTGTGGATTAACACAGTAAAACTAGGATGTGTTTTATTGTGTGTGTGTATCATGACGTAGGGAAAACACTGTAAATTGCTACAGTGTAATGAAAGATTTAAAAATAAAATACAATGTAACCGACATAAATTAAAATTTCAGAATGATAAGTACAAAAAATAAAATAAATAAAATAAAAATAAAATCTAAAAGCACAAATACATAAAATATGGATCATTTTTGTCCAAAAAAATACTAAAAGAATATATATGTATATATATATATATAAATATAATATAATATATATAATATATATTATGTATATATATAATATTATATATAATAATATATTATAATATTATAATATATATATTGGCGTGGGTAACAGTGTTTTCTCACGCCACTGTTCCCCAGGCCTTTATATTATAAGTAATGTGTATATATATATATATATGTGTATTTCGCTCATTCATGGGGAAAAATCGTAAGGATAATTAAAATACTTTTTTATGAAAAAATATTCTTGATATCAACGTATCAAAACAATTTTAAAATATTATTTTTTAAATTGAAAATATATAAAATAATAAAAAAATAATTTTTTAAAATCCTTTTTAAATATGAAAATAAACTTACTCTAATAACTACATGCAAGCTTAAAAAAGTATATTTTACTGTAAACAACAGTATCAACACGGATGCTCAATCTTAACATGACCTCCAACGCACCCTTAACCTCACCACGAGACCACACAATTATAACAATCACCACTTTGAAAACAACTATTATATAAACCTAGTCACGTGTATAATAATTATGTTGGAAATGCCTCTTTAATATTAAACGAAGGCCCACACCGACGGACAGTTCATTAGGATTAAAATTGTGATTCAGTTATTTTTAAAAGTTATTTTTTTTTGTTAAAAGATATATTTAAATGATATATATTTTTAAATTATTTTATAATTAAAAACATTAAAAATATATAATTTAAAATAAAATAAAATATATATTTTTTAAAATGTAATGATAAACGGAGCTTAAAATATCACATAACTCAAGCAAGTAAGCCTCTTTTCAAGCTTTTTCTTCCAAAATCCAAACAAAAACGTTTATGAAAAATTTAAAACCATGACAAGCTGAAGATGTTTTTTTTTTTTGGTTTTTTGATATTAATTGTTTTTTAATATATTTCTTTACCTAAATTTTGATATTAGTTGTTTTAAAATATATTTGCTTACTTAAAAATATATTTATTATAACATTTCTTTGACATGAACACATCACAATAATATAAAAACATAGAAAAACTTATTTTGAATAAAATCTTTATATAACATTTCCAAAACATAAAAATAAACAGACTAAATATCATTGTATTTGAATTTTATGAAAGGCTTTTTGAGTGGTGTTAAGCTTCAAACATCTTTCAATCTATATAATTAATAATATAATAATTTATATTGTAGTTAAGTTCAGCTGCTAATACGACTGACACCACTACACCAAACCAGCTTTTAAAATGGCACCAATCGATCAAGGAGTCAGATTGTTTCTCTTCACATGGATTTGATCTGATCTCCTTGGTTGTATGATCGTGGACGTGCGCCTCAATCAATTCTCAATGAATCACAGGTTTGAATGCACGACTGATCATATGAATTAAAACTGGCCTTATCCCATCGTCAACGCTGGAGCTGGACAAAAGGAAGGACTCGTATCCTGCCCTCCTCGTTCCACTCGCGACATGGTATGGTCCACGCGCAGCGTGAGAGAATGGAGAAGGCATGGTGTGGTGAATGGTGATCACACTCCAAGGGTAAAGAAGAAGTTTCCCAGGTGAATGAAAGGTGTCATGTGACTTTTGAGCCTCATAAAATTACAAAAAACTAGAGAGCAAAAGTCTTTATACCCTTTGATCTCTCTCACTCTCCCTCTCCTCAGTAATAATAATAATAATATTAATCACTATCTCTTGGATCATCGATCGAGAGAGAAGAAAGAGAGGAACCCACCACGTTTTTTCGCTTTCTAGGAAACCATATTGAGAGAATTCAGAGAGAGAGAGAGAGAAGAAATTAAGAAAGCTGAGACGAAGAAGATGATGATAATCTTATGAGAAGAGAGAGAGAGAGAGGGGTTGTCTGCTACTAAATGCATTCTTTTCTTCTTCTTCTTCTCCGCCTCACCAGTCTCTTCTGCTTCTACTTAATTCTCACCGCCCCATCGTCCAGACGAAACTCAGCCATCTCTCCCTCTCAAGCCCTAACTTCTTTTCTTTTTTTCTGCTCTCAGAAAAGCTAAAGTGACTGTTGTGTTCAGTATAAGCTATTGTCTGTATGCTACTACAAACAGAAACCCCAGAGCCTAGCAGCAGCAGCAGCAGGCCACAGCTGTGGTAGCAGCCAGTCCTACTTGGAGAAAAATAAGGGAAAAAGAATAACAAAACCCCCACCCCAACAAACGAGATCTCTGATACAATTTCAGAGTTCTTGACCCCACTTCAATCACATAACACCTACATACACACATCCATAGATTTAGTTTCTCCTTCTAAAAATCTACCCTCCCTTCTCTCTCTTCTATAATTATCATAAGAACACGCTCATACTGGATATTTAATATATATTATATATAAATATAAAGATTGTTTCTCTTATTTCTTCCAAAATTATCAGTTGTGGCTACTACAAGGATTCGGCAGCTCCTATCAGAAACTGGTGCCTTCGCTGACTGGACCACCTCTAACTCCTCCGGTATCCGTACCGCTGGTCCAGACGACCTCTCCCTCGGCTTCAATGCCGGTCCCACCGCCGCTGATGCAGCCGCCGGACAAACATCGGGGACGACATGGCCCAGCTCATCCAGGTCCATCAACTACAACCTCCCTCCAGAAATGGGCATGTTGGGCCTTCGCGATGTCTTCGTTGTGGCTCCTGCTGCTTCTTTCAACCACCACCACCAGCATCATGAGCAAATCAATCTTTCACCAGCGGATCCAATCAATGCTTCCAATGCTACAGCTCTTGGTGTTGGGGTAGGTGTTGGTGTCATTCCACTCCTTACATCAGCGCCTTGTCTCACGCCACTAAACATGGATGATCAAGATTTGCTGAATAATGGTCGAAACAAGATTAGTGGAATCCATCAGTTTTGGCAAAACCAAGGCTCTCAATACATCAAGAAAGCTTCGAACACCACTCCTTCGATTCTTGATCATCATAATATGTCTTCAACAGCGAATCTTCTACTGCAAAGTGGAAATGGTGGTGGTAATGGTAGTGGAAATCTTGGAGGGAATTCATCATCGTCCGCCACAACTACGTGTGAGGATTGTGGAAACCAAGCGAAGAAAGATTGTAGCCATAGAAGGTGTCGGACGTGTTGTAAAAGCCGTGGTTTTGATTGTTCTACTCACGTGAAGAGCACGTGGGTAGCGGCTGCGAGGAGGAGAGAGCGTCAGCTTATTGCAACTGCTGGTGGTGGTGCTGGTTCCACCGGGTCTACTTCTGGTTCCAAGAAACCTAGGCTTATAAACTCACAAACCACCACCACTTCTCACACTTCCACTTCTAATACGACTCCTCCAAGGAGCTATGACACGAGTTCTAGTCACCAAGGTTTTTAAGTTCATCATTTTACGATTATTGTTTCTTGTTCTTGCTTTAGTTTGCTTCATTTAAACATGAGTAAGGTTTAGGGTTGTTAATGTAAACGTGAATTTTTTAGTAGGGTTATAATTGAATTATGTTTGCAGATGCAGGTTTTAAAGAGAGATTTCCGGGGCAAGTTACTGCACCAGCAGTTTTCAGGTGTGTTAGAGTGACAGCAGTGGAAGATGGCGAAGACGAGTATGCGTATCAGGCTGTGGTGAAGATTGGCGGTCATGTTTTCAAAGGGTTTCTATATGACCATGGAATTGAAACAAGAGACGGGTTCCCAAACATATCTGAATTGCATTTGGGTGGTGCTGGTGATGGCACCGGGAGACATGGGGCCTCTTCTTCCTCCCCGATTCTCGATCCTTCAGCTGTTTATGGTGCTTCTGCGGGGGGGTTGCTTGCAGGTTCGGCCTTTGGAAATCCAATAAATTAAGGTTTATCAAGGAGTAACATTCTTGTCTAATTTTTCTTAAGCCCGCTAATTATTATCAATAGGGTTTTGGTAAGTTGCCACTTAATTTGTATCTTATTAACACATGTTCTATCTTTGAAATTTTCAGCTTCTTGGTTCTAGTATTCCACTTGCCTTTTGTAATTGCACTCTGAGGATCCTCGCATGATTAAGAAGCTGCATTATCTCACTAGTAGAGAATTCCTGTATCAAATTCAGAAAAGATAATAATAAAATGCCAAATATCCTATTCTACCATGTATTAGTTCTGAATCTGTGATGAAAAAAAATCTGTTTGTTTTCTTTTCAATCTCTCCGTCTCCTTACTCTTTTGGTTAGTTAATTATTTGTATGACAAGGGTGAGATCTACAGTGTAAAGTATAGTGCATCATCAAGATCAAGCATCGTGGTATGAACTAAACTTTTTATATGTAGCAATTTGTTTTGCCTGGATTCACTATTCCACCCATGCTTTACCCATAGTAGGGAACTTACCTTGTCCTAAAACTTCCCCATGTGACTAATTCTATGATTATTTTTCTTTCCTTCGTTGTTTATTTACAATCCTGTACTTTCCTGGTTGCTGGCTAACATTTTGTTGCACTGGTTACTTCCTTTTGGGTCAGTTTGGTTCCACCAGCTAGAAGTAAATGTGGAAATCGTCATTATTGTGCGGCTTTAGACTTTAGCATGAGAAGTAGTTGCCATGTCGCTATCATTTATTGCCAAACAAGAAAGAGCATAGCATGGATGTCCTTTCCCCCCCACTTCGCTACCTGTAACATTTTTGTAATGCGGACAACCATGGAATCGCATGCACACATGAATATATGGTGTCCTTGGAGCTTCTGGTATTTGAAATGCACCCCCCCAGCATATTAAATTTGTTTCTAGCCTTTATGTCATCTTTCAGAGTTTAGCCTTTTTGAGGTTTGCATATGTCTCTGGAATCATTCTTGCACTACTTGTGTGCTTAAACCACTGTCTAGTGATTTGAACTTGCTAATACAAGTCTTTGGTGTAGATTGTTGAATTATAGTTTCCTGATGTTGTTTATTTGTCCAATTATATAATGAAGTATGCAGTGTGTAAAATATTTGGACATATGTGGGCTTTCTCGTGTTGTCAACCGGGTTGTCGTGTCATTTCTGCCCACAGGGATAATCACTATCTGGATGTCTGTTTGGCTTGTAATGATATTTTATTCCTTGAGGTGCTTCAGATATATCTGACTTATCCTTTTGGCTATAATCTCGTGGACAATTGTTTGCCAGTATAAATTTTTAAAGAGTCGGTATATATTTTAATTCATGCTTGCCCTTTTCCTCTCCACACGCTGACGTGTTGTCCCCCATTAGATCTCTCACTATAGTTTATAAATAGATAGATCTTGTCGTGTGGATCATTAACTTTCCTTCTTTCCATATTCTTATATGTAATATTATTATTGTTCTTGATAAGTTGCATGCCACTTTTGTAAATCATGTATGTGGATGGAACCAACAGCAGTCCCATGAAGATTGTTTCTTGTCATACTTTAGTAGACCTCATATTTACAGTAGATGGCACCATTATGCCTATTCGAGAGGGCCGGAAACATTTTCTGGTGCTCCTTATTTCTTGAAAGATTAGTGGTGGTTTTGAGATCTGTAGATGAACATGGCGTTACATTTTATGCCCGACTAGCACTAACGAAGATTATCTTTTGCATTCTTCTTACCCATGTTTAGATCCAGCAAGAGGAACTTATCATCATGGCCGTTCTTCGAGTTTTCCTTGTTCTTGATCAGTATTTGGAAATAAGAGAATTAATTAAGTGAAATGAGAAGAAGGGCTGTGATCGATGGTGGATGTCCCTGGTATAAGATAGACTCATAGTGATCTAAACTGCTGTCAAAATGCTTTGCATAGGTGAAAAATAGTTGCTGAGGGGTTAGGGTTTATAGGAATGCATATAGGGCGTGCATTTCTCTTAATAAATTTAAGATCTGCAGTCTTAAAATTAATAGAAAATTAAGTGCAGGGTGAGAGTGCGAGGTCTGGTTTATGTTTTGATGATGTAGTCAGATGAGTGGGCTTGGTTTTGTAGGTTTTTGTTTTTTGTGGTTAGCAGTATTTTGAACTTTATTGGAGCACGCTTATGGACTAATGCATTGCTGACTGAGGTTTGCCTGTGAACTCTTTTGGAATGCTTATCTGCGTGTTTAGAGAGTACTTGAGAGAGAGCTTGTTTTATGTTGTTTTAAAGTGATTTTGGTTTGAAAATGTATTAAATTTATGTTTTTTTTACTGTTTTTTTAGGGTTTTAAAGTATTAATGTTAAAAAAATCACAAATATTCTCAAGACATTTGTTTTTAAAATATTTTGAAAAATAAACTAGCTTACAATTTCAAACACACTATATAAAGATCTTGGACCTGTATCTTCTCACAGCACATGCGATGTTAGGGGAAAGCCATTTCATTTTGGAATATACCGATCACTGACATTATGAAAGATGTTTGACCTGCTTTTAAGTTGATTTGATCATTTGACAAACCTTGTCTCTTTGTTTTTATTTGAGGAAATATGTAATGTGGTTCCTGTTGCTAGATTTATACGACTTTTATTCAAACTGTTGATCTCTACTGTGGACAGGCTTGTGCTAGCTTTTGTGGTGCTGTGGTTCGTATATTGTCTGGATCCTCGTTCATTTCTTTTTCTTATTCAAGGTTTCTGTCGTATTTTTTTTCTACAATCATTTATGATGGTTTCATTCACATAGCCTGTAGCCCTACCTCGCACTGCTTTAAATATCTGATTTTCTTGATTCCCAGATGCCAATTTGCTGCAATTGATACTTGAAATAGTTGCCAACTTGTTAGCACCTAAGAATTGTTGGTTTGGTTTTTAATAAATCCTTCAAGCCGTGCGAGGTTCATCGTCGCTTAGAATGGTGCGTTTTGGACATGTCAACGCATATCAGACGGCCAGCCAATAGGATTGGCGCATGTGAAGGATTCTAAGTGATTTTTCTCGGAGTTGGCAGTGGTGTCGCCACTCCTTGTTCACCATTTTCTGTGGACGACGACACCAGAACTTCAATGACCCTTTTTTCAAGGGGTGCATACTGACTGCTTTGAAATTCTATTGGTAGAAGTTGAATTTTGATATTTTTTAGTGCATTTCGGGCACGCATTTCATCCCTGACGAATAATGAATTATTAACTTGTTGCCTCCCCCACCATGTGTAAAGGTTGAAAACATGGAATGCCAAGTTTAGTGCGGCTTTCTTTTTCGTTGGATGGCAGGCTCGTGCATGATTTGTATCCTTGGGATCAAAACAACAGAAATAAAATAACTGGATGGAAGCTGAAATTAAGCTGATTTCTTCTTGTCCAGGTGGCAATAGGACATGAACAAAAACAGGTTGCGGGGAGGTAAGCTTACAGATTGCATATAAAGGGATCGACTCATTTGAAATTTCTTCTCCAAATGGAGAGAAATGAAGGGAATGAACTTAAGAGTTGAAATTTGTAGACGTCTTCTTTTGACATAAGAATTCCCTCAGTTATATATATAGGGAGGTTTACCATTATATTTCGTACATCTTTACAATAAACACTAAAAAACAGAACTTTCAGTTTCATTTCTTTTTTTTGTCTATTAGGGTTTTCTGTATATTTTTTCTACACATTAATTTGTTGTAATTGCACTAGATTGACAAGTGTAAGGCTAAAAGGTTCATACAGGTTTTTGATAATTCAAGGATAACCTGTATATGATTATTAGATCGGATTCAAATTTTATTATTAGATCGGATTCAAATTTTACATGCATATTTAATTATTTATATTGGATTTACCTGTTGAAAGAACCTCAAATTAGATTAAAGAAAAATATTATTTTACTTGTCTGCAAGAGATATGATAAAACTCTGGGGCTAGAACTCAGCAATTTACTTGCATCCAATGCGTAAATCGACATCAACTACTAAGCACAACAAAAGGGTGTCACCCATAATTTCTGTATGGTTATTCAAGAGAAACCTAGAAATGTTTTTTTTTCCCAGCTACAAGCTTTTCTTTGATGTTTTCAAGGGGTGGCAAAAAGCTTTATTTTTTTTATTGAAATTTTGTACTAGTATAAACCCTTTGATTTCTTCGTCCTGGCATGGAATTTAGTTTCTGTATTTCCAATGGAGTTTGGGAATTATGGCAGTGGCAGGTTTGAGTTCCAGGCACTGCTGATGCGATCTAAAGTCGCTGATATCCAAAGTGGCAGTTTCCTGAAATGGTAATGGAATTTACCCTTCATACACTTGCGGATAGAAAATGTTGTCATTGTTCCAAATTTCTAAGAACGGTTCTTTGGTTTTATTTATGACAGTCAATTAGTATATAGCTTATTGAAAACTCCATCATTCTGCCCGCACCACATGACAGCAGTTACACCAGCAGCAGCAAAGTCTGATGAGTTCATATGTATTCAAGTATTCTGATCACTCAGTCAAGAAAAAGGAAGTTTCCCGATTGCAACCTTAGTGATCTGTGTTTAGGAATCCAATGCCAATCCATTACCATGTTATGAGATTATAGGTACGCTGTCTCTTTCAAGAATCAACCTGTCTCTTTCAAACATCAATCTATTAGATTCTCTCCATGCCATTTCTTTGCCCTACAACAGCCAACAATTTTACTTACTTGTAGGATGATACCTCACTCCCACGGTACCTCTTCAAGCTATCACCACATTGTCATCGCTACTATTTGCATGGGATATGGTGTTTAAGATGGGGGTTCCTTTTTGACAAAAAAAATATAATGATATACCAATTAAACGGGCAAAGTCCCGGTCCACGGGTGACTTGCATAAACTGGAAGAAACACTATGGCTATTATCTTGAAAGGAATAAGACGTGGAAAACGTTGGTGGTCAAGCTAATCATCTGGCATTCTACTAGAAGATATGGAAAGGTTAAGTTAGAGAGATTATGGTTTTGTCTAATGATATAGTTTCAACTTAAGTTATTCACCATTAATTTGTTATGCTATGATGTGATGTTGGTTACTCAAAAAATAAAAGCAAATTTATTTAATTTAGGGAAGTTATTCGTGCTTAAATATTGTTGTGAGATATGTCTAGGTCCACTACTTTTAGCAGGACAAATTTATTGTTTTGTGAAATGAATTTATTGTATTCCATGATTAATTAAATTTATTGTTTTAATATTGGCTGTTTTTGTTATCAAACAAGAATGTTGAAGTGAAAGTTTTGGATTTGCCATCTCAAATAATCAAACACCAACTTTGATACCATTTGTTGGAAGAGAATGATAGGTGTGATAAAAACTAAATTTAAAGAACAAAGAAAATTTGAGGGAAAATATATCTTTCATGAAGTGTTTTCTGAAAATATACACACCACTAGCTCTTCTCCATAACTCTCTATGCTTATTAGTCATGCTTTTGATTTCCAGACTATTAATGTACATTAAGTCCTAGACAATTAAGGGATTAATCTAATACAGAGAAATCCTAATATAAACAGGAATTATATTATGCTAACTGAACTGGTCGACCGATTCAGATAACTTTCAAACATCAGTTTATTTATAACAAAAACTCCTAGATGAAAAAACAAACAAACTCTATTAGGTTTGATTCTTGTACGTGAACTTGACCAGTTTACAGAGATTCAGGCTTGGAATTTTGGATAGAAGCTGCTCTCTATTTTGTAATAGTTGTTTTGCAACAAATGAAAACACTCGAAACAGGGAGAAACTCCCATCTGAACCAACAATATTAGCCAACCGAAACCTTTCGAGAAAGAATTAACGAAGCATGCCTGATTGGAAGATGGAGAAAACTAGAGGTGTTCAAACACAAAAGAAGAACATTAATTTATAGTCTTATTCCATATCAATATATTAAGGGTTAGCCTAGAATATTGTTAAAGTTCCTTCATGATGATGGTATCATTCATACTTTTGGTGCTCATATGCAATGTACATGAAATGCTGTAAGAACCACTAAGCAGTATTATTATAATTAACTTGATTTTTAGTGCTCAATTACACTCCCATTTTAAACTTGTATTTTATGTAAACGTGCCATGGAATCTCTTATCATGTCCCTGTTTCGTAATCACTACCTCGTAGTAAAGTGGATCGAAACTTAGGAGAGCAATATTTTGAGGAAAAGCAATATATCATGTCCGTATTTCGTAATCACTACCTCGTAGTAAAATGAATTAAAATAGAAATATTGGTAGTAAAAAGCAAAAGCAAACCTCGATAATATGAGGAAAATCAACAATAAACAATTCTCAGAAACCTAATACATCAGAAGACTAGGTGCCCCTTCAGCTAGCCATTTTGATTATCAAAACCAAAATTCTTCACATCTAATCAGACATAAAAAATAAAAAAACAACCCATATCTTTTGAAAGTTATACCAAAAGGGAATTAGGAGCTAACAACGTCTAGAACAAAAAAAAAATGAAGCACGCTTGTCCTTAAGGAAGCTGTGTTTATTCAGTCTGTTTGAGAGCATCATAGCAGTTTATGCAACCATATTTCTAAAATGTATATAGCTTCACTTTCAAAATTTCTGTCTCTGAAATTTAGAATATATCTAGCGGCCTGAAACAAAAATGAGAGCAATGGGCTAAAACAAGGTTTCCTTAACAAAAATGGAGAATTGGATACTCAGACATGTTACCTCAAGTAAAACACCAGCAGTCTCCGGAGTTGTTTCTGTTTGGGTTTGCTGCTCTGCTTGTCTGCTCCCTCCTCCATATTTACTTTCTATGGTTTTGTGAGAGAGCACTCCGTCTGAGGTTTCTCTGCTCCGCGCTTTGAAAATTTCCTGATTTCATTTGAAGGCCATGTTGGAAGATGGGCTTTGAGCCCGGTTACGAGTTATATTTTATTTTCGTAGGAGGCTGAAGAAAGCCCATGAAAAGGAGCCAGTCAGCCCAAGATCACAAATAACGTGCGCCAGTGGAGGTTGCTTCTGTGATGTGTTCGGTGTGTGTTTGGTCAGAGTATTGACTATATATTAAATTCTTGTCCTATTTAAATTTGATTTTATGGAAGAGTTCTTGTCTCGCCATGGGGTGGAAGAGGCTTTCCCAACGCCATGGATAAAGGTCATTATTTCTCATTTTTTATATTATGTATTACGTATTTACCATTCATTGGTGCCATGTGGGCATATTCTAATCACATACGTTCTCCTTTCCTTTTCTTTTTTTCGAGTAAATGATATAAAATTATATTTTTATGATGAGAAGTAATTTTGTAGTAATTTACTACTATTTCTAAGATTTGTTTAAAATTGTTTTTTAAAATTTTTAACATAAAAATAATTTAAAAACATTTAAAAAATATTAATTCAAAATAAAAATTTTAATTTCTTTCAAAAATATTTTTGAAACGCAATATCAGAATTTAACATCAATTGATGATTTTTAAAATGTATATTGATGTATTCATGAATACAAATTCATGCTTTTTTAATAACTAGGTTAACCCCCCAAAATTATAAAAATAAAATTATAAATTTGTTTATGATTTTTTTAAAGACATGTTATTCAATTTATATTTTTTTACTGAGTTTAAAAGGTTGAGTTGATGATTAAATTTTTATAATAAAATAAAAGATAATAGGAGACTAATTGGGTTGTTAGTTAAATGACATGTACCATCTAATTTAAAACAGAATTTATAAAAAGTTTATAGGTACTAAAAATAATTTTGTAGATGTATTATCGACCACCTTACCCCCATTAATTAAGTATAATAAATCAAATTACTAAAAATAAAAAATTAACTACTTATTCAATATATAAAACTTGCTACTAAACTATTTAGAGCTTATAGAACAGCAGTTACGACTTACGAAAGCACGCTATAAAAAAATACACGTGGTGGTTCTGCTTGACACGTGTTTTTGAGGATGACTTTGAATCGTAACCTCATACGTGGAGCCAATTATGATATGTGAGGACTAATTAGTCAATTACATGATCTCGGTTATCAAACTAATTCATCGCAGTAAGCATGTTCATCGCAAAACCCCATCAAATTGCTTTGATTTGATAAATACAGGCACAGTAAAAGTAAAAAAATTATTATCATTTATAATAGTATATAGTGTTGGTCATGCATTTCAAAAATATTTATAAGAAACTTAATTTTTTTATAACAAATTTTTATTTAAATTATTTTTTTTTAATATTTTTAAATCATTTTTATATATTAATATCAAAAAAATAATTTTAAAAAATATTACTTTAAAATATTTCTTGCAATCAATCCCTCGTGTGTAAATATTCATTTTAATTTAAACTGGTCAATTTTTTTTATCAAGTTAAAAATAAACCGAGTGGTCGGGACGTGTCACAACCCTAGAAGTTTGGAAAGAGAAAGAACCCCACCGCCATATAACATATATCGTTGACAAAAACACCGTCTTCCTTGACCCTTTCGTTCCAGAAGAGGGTCCTCCCTCCTTCCCTCCCTCCCTCCCTCTCATCTCTTCTCTTCTATCCTTCTCTGTAGGCACCTGGACAGAGTCAGTCTTTTGACCTTTCCTTTCTTTTTTTTATCTCCCCCCCTCCATAAATCCTTCTCTGTATAAATTCCTTAGATTATATTTTTAATTTAGAAATTTAGATCAGTACAGCAAAAAAACTGAAATTAACTTATTTTTTGTTGTTGTAAACTTAATTAAATTTATCAAAACCGATGACCTCAGTCATCAACATCGAAGGTCACCAATCACTTCATTCCCTTCAAGATAAGGTACTTCCTTTCTTGACCTCTTAGGTCCAGTTCTGTCTTCTTTCATTCCTTTATACTCTTTTCAAAAAAAAAATCTGAGTTTTTTTTATTACGGAGAATTAAAAAGAAATTGAAGGAATTGATGAATCCCATGTTATTTTTTTTGTTTGTAATTGCGTTCTTAGTAAACAGTGATTGTTTTCTGATCGAAAACAAAACGTTAGCAATTCTTAGTAGCTGATCCATATAATATTATTGCAAGTACGTTGAAACCGTTAATTTTAAAGTATTGCATTTCCTTTACAGCTTGTACAGCTGATTTTATGATATTCAGAGACCCTTTTGGTAGTTTTGGCTGCCTGGGGTTTGTTAGTGTGTTTTGGTACAAGTTGGTTGGCTTCTTGGGACTTTTTGAGGGAAATGGATGGTATTTCTGAAGTTATTGGTGAATTGAATTTATCGGGATTTTTGTTTCAGGGTGAAATGGAAAGTAAAGTGGAGAATAGCGAAAAGGCATGCGGGAATCATGGTGGGATTTGTGCTATATGCTTGGATAATATAGTGCTTCAGGAAACTGCTCTTGTTAGAGGTTGCGAGCATGCGTACTGGTTAGTATGATTGATCCTGATTTACAGCTTCTGTTTTTGAAACATGACTGCTTTGGTTAAATTTGATGCGCTTGAATGGTTTGGTCGAGGGACTTCTCTAGACATTTTGGCTTCTTGACCAGACCGTCATCTGTTGGTTATTTTTTTTAAAAAAAATTCGTCTTATTCGATCATGGAGGATGATACCTCATATATGTTTCGTTAAGATTAAGAACACGGAAGCTGGAAATGTGCTCTGCAACAATACAAGTGGTTCAGTTTGAAAAATGATGCTGCCATGCTCTGGAATTAAACAATACAATATTGTATTAGGGATAATACGTAAAGCTTGAGAAAGATAGAAACATATTATATAAGTAAACTTTTTTTTGGTACGTCTTTCTTACCACAATGCAAACAAGTTTCTCCTATTTTGTCCAAACGGCTGTGAATAAATATAAAGAGAATGTCCGAGGAATCATACCAGAAGGTGCAGCTGATAGTTCATTTGGTTTTCACTGAAGAGGACGGTAAATAATCATACTGGTAAACCAGAGCCACTGGTTGGTGGGACTTCCAACTTCTAAAAGAGGAACCATTGTACATTGTAGTGTTGCTCCTTTTACAGCTGTGCTGCGATTAGGCCTTTGCTCCAGTAGTCATAAAATGTAGCGTGGCTGTGTAGGTCGTAGGCTCAAAAGGAATCCAAGCAAGAGTTCCAACTAAGTTCCTTCCTGATTTTGTGTTTATATTTTAAAATCCAATTGATTTATTGCTATGTTTTGTTTCTCCTTAGCGTGTTTGGGTTGCAGATAGATAGGGCTCTGTATTGTTACTTATGAAAACAAAATGCTCAGTGAAGCTTGAAATTGCACGATGGATCAAAATGTATGGATATGGGGGCTGGGATATCACCTATCATTCATGACACAAGATGGATCCAAATATATGGCTGCCTGAAACGTTTTGTGTCCTATGGCCTTCATTTTATACTGCCTTCATTTTTAATGCATATATTATACTTCTTCCTATAGCATGTAAGGTAATTTTCTACTTTTATTTGTTCTTTTGTTTTTTAAAGAATGTTTGGTGACTTGCATCTGTTCTATGAGGCTCACACTGCATCACTTTTGAGGAGTAAATTTAAAACAAATTTTCTTACAATGTTGCTTTATGAAACCTGGTTTATATTAGTCAGTTTGCTGGAATTAATAGAAGAGGTTTGTTTAATTTTAATTCATCTCTGCCAGCTAGTATCAGATAGTTTCCAGTCAGTTAGGTTTTTTCTTCTGTAAACTTTCTCCATTCACATGCTAAGATTTGCACTCTTATACTTTTTCATAATTCATTCATGTGCTAGCTACATGCCTTAACAGTCCCATTTCCAGAGCTTCTGTTTATACCAGAGTTCCATCTGCGAATGATGTATGAATTCTTCATAACATGCAATGTTTTGTAGTTCTTACAGCCATATATTGATGGTGTATTAGGTGTAGGTAGGAGTTTAAGGCAGTTACATTTATGCCCTGGCTCATTTCTGCAAGTAGGTTCTAGCTCTGTGTTAAAATCATTTGGTCTCTGTCTTTGCAGCTTCATATTTGTTCCTTGTTAGAGTATAATATAATCATATTATGGGGTCTCACCTATAAGCTTAAGTTTTTAGGTGAGATAGTTCCTTAACAGGTATCAGAGCCTTGTTGACCCAGCGGTCACGGGTTCGAATCTCACCATTCCCATTCTATTTGATAAAAAAAATCAAGCACAAGGCAATGTGGGCCTGTGCAAGTTTCAAGCCCAAAGGGCTTTCACTTGAGGGGGGTTTTAGAGTATAATATAATCATATTATGGGGTCTCACCTATAAGCTTAAGCTTTTAGGTGAGATGGTTCCTTAACATTCCTGCACTTTTATTGTTTGTCATTTGTTTATCACACCTGCATCTGTTCTTTATGCAGTATAAAGAAATGTCTTTTGAACATAGTTTCGCTTCGTAGACCTGTTATTTTTATAAATCTCTCTTTATCCTTTTTATGCAGAATAGTATTTCATTAGTTTTGAAGTGGGCTTTGCTGAATATGATGCTCCATGAGTTCTTTGTTTTGGTGTTGAAGAATTGCACAATGATTCTTATAGATGTCAGAAATTGAATGATCCACCTATTATGTCATGGTGTATGCTTATATGGTGTTCCTCACTAAGAATTAGTCTCAACATGTTGAATTTATTAGCTTGACATAATTGCGGAAGAGGTTCCCAAGGGGCGTGGCGTGGTGGTAGAGGATTTGTGATCTGTGCAGTGCATAACAGGTCTCGAGTTCGAGTCAAGGCATGCACCCCTTGTAAGAGCTTGGGGCAACCGTGGTTTTACTCGCTCACTTGGGCTCACAAGTGTGTTTTCCGGGGGTTGGGGTTTCCTTGTATCCAAATTTTTTTTTGCAGAAGAATCGTGGTTGATTATAGCATATACCAAGCACCAGTTATATGTTGATGATTTCCTCTAACATTGATAGCATGAAAAACACTATTTAACAAATTTCAACAATGCATGACTTCAAGCAGTTGATATTCATTGTACTTTCTGCTATTTGTTTTGTGCAGTGTGACGTGCATCCTTAGATGGTCCACATACAGTAAGAATCCATCTTGTCCTCAGTGCAAACACCCATTCGAGTTTCTCAATATTCACCGTTCTCTTGATGGCAGGTTTGGATCTTTTACAGTCATGTATTATACTCTGTATGGGGTCACTTAGTGGATAATTTGATCAAAATACATAAACTTGACGCATGTAAGCTCATCAAAAGAACTGCCATTTTGTTCCCCATGTTGCCACAGCAAGCCCTACTTGAGGTCATTTTAATATATTATTGTTTTTAACAGCATCCATGATTACATGTTTGAGGAAAGTGTTTGCCGCCTCCTTCAAGCCTCGTGGTTCATGACTTTGCCAGTGGAGGTTCATGAAGATGTTTATGAAGATCCAGAGGAATTCATGACTTTGACTATGGAGGATCATGAAGATGCTTACGAAGATCCAGAGGATTATTATCCATATGAATTTGAGGATGGGGATGATGATCTAGATGAAGTGTACTTGAGCAGATCATCCAATCTTTGTATTGGAAATCGGAGGTGGGGAGATAATGGCTATGTTAGGGCAGGGCGTCAAGAAGCAAGGCCAGTGTATCAAGCAGATTTCAAGGACTCAGGGGCGGGCTCTTCAAGTGAACCTAATAAGAAGAAAGAGGCTTCAAAAGATAGAACCGGGAGACGGGCGAAGAGGACACTCAAGCGCGAAGCTGCTGACAAGGCTGCTGCAGCAAAACATCAGCAGCATCTGGCTAGGTTGGGCAGGAAGTGATTCTCTGTCCATTTCTGTCTGATTCTTCGTAAGCCAGAAACAGCTAACCTTTCGCGTGTACAGTATTTCCATGCTTTAACTGTGGAATAATGACGGTAGTTGGATAGCATCTAGGAGATGGGGGTAATTTCAGGTCCATTATTCTTTCAAAATCTAACCCTGTTTGAGTCAACTCACAATGAAGTTCATAAGTTCATGTTGCGGTTGCTTTGCTTACACCGTGTATCTCTTAAACTTGTCATCAACTACAAGTTGACTGGGATTTGCAATATTCCAGAGATTCTATTGCATTGTTTGCATGGCAGTTTGGGGACTCCAGGTCGAGCCTATAATCAGATGGACGTTCCTGAGCTGCGGCAATCAGATCGAGTCATCACTGGGATTTCTGTGCAACAGTTTCTATTTATTTCTATGGTTATAGGTGTAACAAGTGAGCACCTAGGATGTAAAATTTCCGATTACTGTAATTATTATTAATACAATGACTTGATTAGTGTTTTTCTAGTATTTTATCTGATAACGAAATGATGAGAATGTTTTTTTTTTCTTCTCACTTCATAAATGAGAATGAAAAATGAAAGTCAAATATAGTTTCATTTTTATTGGAAATGAGAATATATTTTATATTTAAAGAATGTTATATCTTACTAATTACTTTCACATCATCATAACAACCATCTACCATTATTGGGGCACCATCTGCGTCACTCTTCTTCAATCACCACCACCATCCTAGTTGCCAATTATTAAATGACATGCCAATTACTTTCACAGCAAATTTACTTTTGGTGTCAGTTTTATGTCACTATGAAGAAAATATGAACAACATCACTTGCTCAATCCATGCACTGAATTACTTGAAAAGATAATAAAATTAATCATATTTCCATCCAAGTTATAAGAATCTTGCTTTTAAAATAAACATCTGTATATAGGTAAGAACTTTAAAAAATATTCAGTAAAACAATTGTGTTTGAACTCTTAAGGGAAGCAATTTCATTGACAACCAAACGAACACGTTTTCTATATATTTTAACGGAGAGCTAAAGCTATAAATGGAAAACAAAACTGGAGATAAAAAAAACATTTTTTCTTACAGTTAAACATAATCTTAATCTTCACGAAATTCTCGTGGCAATGATGCTTTACTTGAGCTTTCTTTTGTCTGCAGCAAGAATCAAGACTGAGCGAGGGATGTTGGTGGTTGGAAATGATGGGTCCGGTGAAGGAGTCCTGCTGAGCCTTGAGCTGCTTTTACTAGTTTTCCAGCATTAGTGTCTCCCGGCTTATTATGAGTAAGGACCTCGTTTTAATAAAAACGAAAAAGAATAAATTTTAATTAATGGATAAATCTGTATAAATACAATCTTGTATTTCCCATTGTATCTGGTTTCGTACGAGCATTCCACCACTTGTATAGCTACAACTATTTTGTAATAATGGGAATACGAGATTGTCTTGAATTAAAATTCAAGTGGGAAATACATTCTGAGGTCAAAGTGAGGCCACCCATCATCCTTTCTTTTAACCACCAAACCGAGGAGGAGGGGGATCGATGGAATCCAAAGGGTCCCAAGAGCCACAGAATTCTACCCACGATTTGCGTTCTTATTATTGCTCGACTTTCTAATCACTGAACCAGGCCCTCCACCAGCTATTGGATGAAAGCACATTGCCACCAACTCCCATGATTATCAGATATTACTCGAGTGCCTGTTCAAACTTTTTTTTTTCTTTCCCGGAAAGGAAAGCAAAAAACTTTGCATTTTCCTGTGAGGCATGAAAAGGGTCTTCTCAATTTTCCGAGAATTTCTTCTTTTCAAGTTGAATTGATAGTGGGAGTCGAGACATACTCCCATGGCTGTCAAGAAATTGCAAGCTGTGGACTTCATTTCAGTCCACACGCATACCATCTCGAGTTTGAATCATGTGCTGGCTACTATGAAGAAATATTGCTCCCCTAAATTACTGTGCTAGACTTTGTAGCCGATCATGGCGATCCCCTTTT
The DNA here is from genome assembly GCA_032356905.1 of Salix exigua. Classification (NCBI taxonomy): domain Eukaryota; kingdom Viridiplantae; phylum Streptophyta; class Magnoliopsida; order Malpighiales; family Salicaceae; genus Salix; species Salix exigua. Next base: position 19,494,307 of record CM063603.1, on the reverse strand, counting down.
GAACGTATGAATTCAATGTTAGGAAAGTCACTTTTTCCCTTTTCTTTTCGATATTTTGGATAATTTTTTGCAATCAATAAGAATAATATCTTGGTATATGCATGCATGCGTGCTTGAGTCTGTATATTATACGTAGAACAAGGAAAGATAGATTCATGTATGTATGCGAAATGTATTGCTTTATAGCTACATAGTAAATCACCATGTCAAAACAACTTCCCCTCACACACAAACACGCCTGCCTCCCCCAGGGTAGATTCCAATAGAATCAAAGAGGAATGGAGTTAAAATCAATGATGGAGGTAGGATTTTTTTGTTTAGGGGATGAATGAACGGAATATCCTGAAAAAGTCATTCACAAGTATAGAATACTTAGTTCAGAGTAGCAAATCTGGATCCATTTTTGAAAAAAAAGAGAAGAAATAAGCAGATTTTTTCTTAGTTTCGACGTCCTAAACTTGGGCCAATCCTGTCATTTCATTGTTCAAGATTAGGATTAAACATAAAACAATTAAAGGAGCTTGATCATCACATCACTTATACTCTAATGTCTACAAAGTAGCGTTCAAGGGAAGCAGGTGCAAGGTTTGAATAGTTTGCTGGTGCTTTAATATTGATTAGTTAACCTCGTACTTTTCTGCAAGGCTTAATTTGTATGCATATATAGCTGAAAGTCTATAGATGTTCTCAGAAGCACTCAAACCTTGGTTGTTTCCACAACCTGCTGGCATGGAATAATTTTTGAGACGATTTCTCCCCATAAAGCTTGAAAATAGTAGAGGGGTGACAGAAGGGATTATTTTGTCTGAAGCTTGGGAGAGCATCTGTGAGAGGTGGAGAAAATGATAATGAAAACTGGGACCAGAAAGTGGGACCTCCAATTACCTCAGTTGAGCAAAAGTCCACTGGAAGTGGAAGCTGCAATGTCAAGCAACGCAAAGCCTTCCAAAAATCTCAATCCCCCACCCACCACTTCCTATAGAAAAGAAGTAGCAGGAAAAAAAGTGGCGTATGAGAACAATCCATGACATCAGCAGCAGCAGAAGCAGCGACGATATCATCCCCATTTTCTTGTTTTTCTTCCTTCTCTTTTGATTCTTACCTAACACCTTCATCCACACCCACCTCTTCAACTTGCACATAGCAAACTCTTTTATTCCACCGCAAGTCTCTCTCTCCCTGTCTCCATTTTCTTTTCCTTGAATTCATGTGTTGATGATGGTGTCAGCACCAGCCATAAAGGGATTAGAAACTAGAGAGAAAGGCCTCCGGGGCGTTATGAGTTATCAATCTGCTCCCTGAAACAGCCCTGTTTTGTTTTCTTTCCCTTTGAATCGTTCCTCCAATTACCAAATCTTGCGTTTAATTCCATTCATTTGTCTCCCAAAACTTATTAAGAAAGCTTTCTTATCAGATGGGATACTCACATGGGAACAAGATCTTTCAATATATCATTGTTTCATAGATTGTTCTGTGTAAGCTCTGTTTTCTTCTGTCCTCTCATTTATAGGAGGAGCCTTCTTGCCAAACCTGAACCAAAGTAGGGGATGGTATAGAAACTTCCTTGAAGCATCACATTGAGTGTTTTGACTTTCTTGTGATGGATTCTTTCGATCAATCAACTGGGTTCAGGTATGATCCAAACTCAAACACGATGGGCGATGCAGATGGAGATTCTGAGTTCTGTGGGATTCTTGAAATCTATGTTCATCATGCCAGGAATATTCACAACATATGTATCTATGATAACCAAGATGTTTATGCAAAATTCTCTCTCACTTGTAATCCTGATGAGACCCTTTCAACTAGAATTATCAATAGAGGTGGAAAAAACCCAGAATTCAATGAAAACTTGATGATGAAACTCACTCAACTTGATGCAGTCCTCAAATGTGAGATTTGGATGCTTAGTAGAGCTAGAAACTACTTGGAGGATCAGCTTCTAGGATTTTCTTTGGTCCCTATTTCACAAGTTTCTGGAAAGGGAAAGGTGACGCAAGACCACAGCCTCTCCTCCACTGACCTCTTTCATTCTCCCGCTGGCACTATCAAATTGTCTCTCTCCTTAAACACATCTTTTCCTGTCAAGCCGTCAATAACACCTTCCAAATCTTCGATATCATCAGAGGTTGTGATTCTTGATAGAAAGATATCAGAAGTTATTCTGGACCCAGTTGAGTATTCGAGAATTGAATTTCCTGATATCAATGTTGTTAGAGAGAATCAGCTAATGGTCTCGGAATATTTTGATGGATTGGATTCCAGGCCTGGCTCATTTCTTCACCTCGGTGCCTCTCCGAAACTTGCTGTTCATGACTGTGAAATGAACATAAATTACCCCGATCAGAATCAAGGTGGTTCCTCTTCACCTAGTAGCAGCATCCAAAATTCCAGTTTCTTGAGCTCTACGACAACAAGCCTGAGCGATGACAGGAATTCTTTTGATTCGCTTGATAGGAAGAGTCGTTTAGGTGGTCAATTCTCAAACTCTCTTAGCGTTTCGATCACCACGGAGGCTAATCATAACTCCTGTGCTTGTCCTGACACACCAACATCAAAGAAGGGAAATGAAGTCCGTGACGAAAAGGAATCAGATTTTACAAGCAAGGAGGAGGAGATCAAGAAGGAAGGAAACATGATCCCGGTTAAATTTAGTCAAGTATTTTCATCCCCTCTAGGAAATATCAATCTCGAGGCCGAGCAGTCTGCAATGCAGCAGCAAATAGTAGAAATGTACATGAGGAGCATGCAACAATTCACGGAATCCTTGGCCCAGATGAAGCTACCTATGGATCTTGACAAGCTGGAATCTGAAGATCGTGGTGATGTGATTCAAAGTCACAACAATAAACTGGAGCTTGAGAAAAAGAAAAAGGACGGAGGGCGAGTGTTTTATGGCAGCCGCGCTTTCTTCTAATCCATAACCCCCTCCCTTTCCGCTGCACATGCTACCTAGCTTTGTACTATCAGGATATGGAGTTGAGTTATCGGCTTCTTCAGTGGTATTTATGATTCTAGATAATCTTATTGTTTTTGAAATTCCTTTTTTTTTCGGTCACAACATTTTCTTCTAATACCTTTCATTTCATTAACCTTCACAAACGCATCCCTGAGATGTGTTCTGCTATATCTATTTGTGTCGGTGGCTAGTAAATCTTTGTTTTTCAAGCATTTAGGACAATATTTCACATGTTTTCAGATATGTAATAATAGCTGTATCCCTGTTGAAGGATTGCCAAAAATTTGTATGCTGTAGAAGGGGATCTTGATCCCACAATTAGCAGGTTGAGCTTACAGAATTTTGTAAAATGTCAAAACAAATTTATGTTCATAGAGTGACATGATAATGCGGGCACTGCCAGCCTTTCCTGATATGTATCAAGGCATATCTGTGTATCTTGGATAAGTAGGGTTGTGGCCACATGACAAGCAGGCCAATGCAACAATCTGGTTGTCCCTACGTTGATATCATGAAATATCAGTAACTTGTAAAAAAAAATCTTAGAACGATACGAGGGTTTGCATGTTTGATTTTAAATTTAAACTTTAGTTTGGTTTTTGATATTTAAAAATAGCCGTAAAGTAACCATTAAAATATAGCCGTGAGTAAAATAGCAATATAGCCGTTAATATGTTAAAATATAGCTATTATAAAGTGATTTTTTAGTTTTATAATTATTGATCCAAGAATTCATATTTTTAACAAAAAGAAAACTCTTTTGGAGATTCTTTGACTAGCACAGGAAACAACTTTATAAAAAGGAGATATGTCTTGCTTAGCTGCTAAGTATTCCCATCACTCATCCATGCTAACGAGTTCTTAAAGTCATCTGAGAATCTCCTGCAAATTTTTACTGAAACAATTTGGTTAGAAACTTGGCACTCTCTTAACTCTTTTCTCATTCTGTGGTATATATATATAATCTTTTATTGCTCGTAACCTTTTTTATTCTTTGATAGAATGCTCTCAATATTTATGTTTTTTTAATATTATGACCTGTGCCCCTTTATTTTCCATTTTCTGAAGTCATGCCTTCCATGCTAGACTCGTTAGCACTAACCCTCGTAAGAAAATAAAAAAGAGGAGGAAGAAAAGAGGGAAAATAGCTTGTGGTTTGATGGATTCTTCTTGTTCATGCATGCTATCTACTACAAACATGAGGATGTTTATGGAGTATGATTCTGTGTTTGAGTTCCCAAGTCATGATCAAGGGTTGAAAAGCTTTGCAATATCTGTTGAAACCACTAAATTTCGTGGTGGATATCATTGTAATGGTGGGGCAGATTAAGATCATTTTCCACACATTGTCAAAGTTAATATAAAAAGACTCGGAAAGAGTAGGAATCCAAGGTGAAATTTGTATATTCAACTGTTCACAGTTTTTAGGGTTCGTTTTGTTTGTGCATAAGATCTTGTGGATCCATGGTAATCTATTTCATAGAGCCGGTTAGGGAGGATGGTTCAAGTATTTTTCGTGTTGAAATATATTAAAATAATGTTTTATTTTTAAAAAATTATTATTGATCAACGATATCAAAATAATATAAAAATACTAAACCACATTCATTTAAAATAAAAAAAATTCATTTTTTTTAAAAACAGCGTTTAATGCAGGGTGCACTTCTTTTTTTTATCTGATAATGTTCACCTGACCCATAAACTCTTATCTGTCAAGCTTCCTCCTCTCCGTGATTAAGGATGGTGATTCATTTTTATGGGCTCCTCGGACCAAACGTATAAGCACTCAAGTATGAGTATAGTCTGGGCTCACGCAGCCATGAGCCTTAATTTAGACTTGTAGTACCTTGGTGGCCCATCACTCCAGACCAGTGCACCCAAGATTGGGGCCCACATGCCTGATTGGCCCAACACACCACTGGGCATTGGCACCACTAACCGGGAGGCGGGCGAGTCTATGCCGTCATGGCATAATTCCTTTTAGGTTAGATCAAGAGTTATTGGTAAGCCCATCTAACCTCTTTTGTTTTTTTTCAGTGTTTGCACTTTGCAATATGTAAATTGTGAATTCTAAGTATACATCAAAACTAAAATTATTTTTGAAAAAATTAAAAAATATTTTTTTATTTTTTTATTTTAAATTAAAAAAAATTGGGGTATTCGATCATTTTTATATGCTGATGTCAAAAATATATATATTTTTTTAAAAAAATCATTTTGATATATTTTTAAACGAAAAATATTTTTAAAAGCAACCTACATCATACTGTCACTAATTAAATGCATTTTCCATGTTTTAATTAAAACATTTCCGTTGATGCGCCATTTGAGAGTGGATGGTATATTAATTTTTTTATATAGGTAGAAGATTAGATATTAATTATAAAAACTGATCTAAGAATACTTTTATTGTTAAAATGAAAGAAAAATAAAACTTGATCTGAAAATGCTAACCGTTGAAAATTGGCAATTTTCGTTCTATACCACCATGCTGGCAGGCATGGATCATGCCCAAAAATGTAAAGATTGTCGATTTTTTAGTATTTGAAATGCTAGATAATATTTATTTGATTGGATAAGACTAGATTAGAGATTAAATAAATAATTATTTTATACTGAAATGATTTTGATTGGAGTAAATAATTTATTTTATTATGTGTTGATAGACACCAAACAAGACTCAACCAGTCGTATGACTAGACCAATCCGAATTTAGAAGGAAAAAAAATCAAAGAGTTAGGGTGTATATGGTATTGTATTTGTTTTTATAGTTGAGGTTTTAAAAAAACAATTTCATGAAAAATACTTAATTGAAATTGAAGTGTTTGGTTAAAACTATGGTTGAGTTTGAGTTCGAGGTTGATGAAAAACAGTTTTGTGTGTTTGGTTATCATGATTTTCATATTGTTGTCAACTTGTGAAATTACTTTAAAAACACACACACATATTGTTTTTAAATTTTGTAGATTAATAATTATAATAATAAAATATAATTAATAATTCATTAAAAAAATAGTTTTTTGTTTTTATTTTATCATCAAACTATTTGCAATTTCATTACGAACTAAATCGATACGTAAATGCCTCTATGATCCCTTGTTATTTGATTGAGGAACAACATATGGTAACAATATCATTAGTAACAACATCTGCGATCCAGTTGTAGATATATAATTTCAATGCCAAATCCATTTGCAAGTTTATGATTCATAATCAATCAAAAAACAACAGGGTTGTGGAGTGAAACGAAGTCACATGCCTTTCTCTTTCATCGGGACTTATCTCCATCTACAATTTTTTTTTTTAAATTAGACTAGGCCTAACCCAACTAAATGGGTCGGCCCGACTAAGTTGACAAAAGACCCAACTCTGCTGGACTTGGGTTGGGCCGAAAGGAGGTCTAGCCCAAGTCCATCATATATATATATAAACAATGTGTTGCACTGTTCACTTTTTCACGGCTTCTTAAAACATGAACACTGCAGCAAATTTTTCACATGAATTAATTCATGTGAACAGTAGTGTCCAATCGATGAGAGGCTCAATGGTCGATGCCGATGGGTAAAGGAGACCGAGGTGATTCTTCCTGTGGTAGTGACGTTGAAAATGGTGGTCTGTGGTGGCCAGGAGGAGCGTCGGAAGATCACGCTTCTATGTCGGGGCTTACTGCTCGTGCTGGAGGTCACGGTAAAGCTTTTGGAGTGGAGGAGAAGCTATCAATGATGAGGGGGATGATGGTGGTGTCTCTAGAGCTACCCCCGACTGTGGAGAGAGAGTCGCTGTTGTGGAGAGAGAGAGAGCTACTGTCATGTAGAGAGAGAAATTGTCGATGGTGTGCCAGCGATTAGTATTCTTCCCATTGTGATGTTGCTTCAAGCTGCTAACCAGGACCTGCAATCCATGAAACGCGGGCAAAAAATGAAACATAAACATAGACAAAAACATCAAAATTCAGCTTCTTCTAAACCACGGTTTCAGTCGATTTTTTAATGGGTCTCATAGCAATTTAATTCATGTTTTCTCATTACCAAATGCCACAAAACCTGCTTTTGCTCAAAACTCTGTGTCGCAATACCAAATAGCCACTTAGTCCGACTTACCCCCAAATAAAACTTAGGTAAAAAGCCCAATGATTCTTGTTTTCTTTTTTTATTCAAAATATAGTTGTTTTGATTTATTCTTTTTAATTTGGGTCTCGCGTTAAAGCTCATGCCACCTGATCTAAAACAACCCAAGTTGATCACTCTCACCAATGGCTCAGACCTTTTCTGGGGTCACCAACTCATGGTGAAGCTCTGACTCCTGATCTAAGTCGGTCCAAGTTGTCATTCTTAAATTGACATAGGTTAATGATCAATCTAACCTAAAGATGGCCTTGAGTCAACTTTCAAGTTATACTTGAAAACTATGATAAAAATTACATTTATACATACACAGATCCAATTAATGATCAACCCAAGACTTATCTCTAGTTGATCCCCCAGTTGGGTTATAAATCTATAATATTAATTATTTTTATCTTTATATTGACAATACTCGATGATAACCTAACCCATAATGACGAAAGTTTTGTTAAAGCGAACAGGTTTTATTAAAGCGAACAGAGCATTGACAGAGCGAGTTTTATTGAACTGAACAAGGCATGAGTTAGCTACAAGTAGCAGGCAAGCAAGCTTCGTTCGAAAACAAGAAATATAGGAGGGAAAACGAACAAAATGAAACAGCACTCTAGAAAGTATTAGAGATAATACAAGAAGCAAAAAAAATTCAAGCCCCAAAACTCATTGGAAGTGCTCTGCAGCTTCAAGCAGGTTTCCCGGTGGGCAGAGGCTTCTCTGCATTGGGTGGAGAGGCGGCGGAGGCTTGATCTTGATGGTGTCGAGTAGTGGGAGGATTATGTTTTGATGTTCCATCGTTGAGAGCTACAGTTGTGGTTCCAGTTGTATTGCTATGACCACCTGCAGTTGCCTGTCCTAAGTCTAGGAAGGGCTCATCGCCGGTGAGTATCTCTGGTGGTACGACTTGAGATGCTTGGCGTCTATGGCGAGACATGGGTTTTCGCTGGTCTTTGACGTTCGTTTGTGGGGTAGAGGGAGTGAGTGTTATTTATTATGTAAATGGCTAATTTCTAGCTAGGAAGGAGAGGACAGTATTTTCAAGTTGGGAATGGTGATGCCTGAAAGATTAACACTGCTATTTTTTTAACTGGGTGATGAATAATTAGTGTTAGTATTTTAAATAAAGGATCGACAAACGGTACGTGGGACATATTATATATCTAAAATATAGTAAAATGCTAATTCACTGGCCCTCGTAACGTAAAACTTTAGAGTTAGAAATGGTGCCATTGTTTCCGAGGACCACGATGCATGAATGGAGCAGCCATGGCATGACCAATACTATCTACATTTTTACCAGATGCATGCATACTAATAGAAAAAGGGAAAGAATCCATCCTCTTCAACTACAGAGATAAAAATGCTGCAAAATTCGAGGACATCTGCCTGTGGATAACATCAAACAGCTACCTGTCAAACAATTTGCTGGTATTTGTGCTGGATCTCGAATAATATTTTTACTAAAGAATAATATAAATTATATAATAGGGGATTACTTAAAAGTTTAAGTTTTTAGATGAGATGATTTCCTAACATGGTATCAGAATCTTGTTAACCCAGCAGTCACAAGTTTGAATCTCACCACCCCCATTCTATTTGATAAAAAACAAGCACAAGATGATGTGAGTCTTGCAAGTTTCAAACTCAAAAGACTTTCACTTGAGGATGTGTGTTAGAGAATAATATAAATCATATTATAAGATTTCATTTAAAAATTTAAGTTTTCAAGTAAAATATTTCTTTAATAATTTTAACTATGTGTTGGATAGAAACATACGGTCAGGGGACAGCCACTGATACTTTGGGCTGCACGTTCCTTGTCAAACGCAGCAGGCTCACTCACGGTATTCACAGAAAACTCCAAGGTTTGTTCTGTTTATTTGTTACGTCGCAATTAATCAGTAGATGCGCCCATGGATTTCTGTGGGATCACAGATATCCTCATGGCCACATTCATGGTAGGGAATCTGTGCATGTAATCCCCATGAATATGGCATCGCGCTCTGATATGTGGCTTAATCGCAGTTGATATAATTGAGGATAAGATTGAAAACTTCTTTTTTTCCATGAGCTTCGTTAAAAAATATGGACACGACAATATGGGACATAGGAGCTGAAGAAAGTAGTATGTGTGTTCTCATTAATTTAATTGCTAAACTCAGTTGACATATGCCACGAGATTTCATATGAAGTTGTTCCCTTCATGCTCGTTCTTTTATTATCATTGTTAAAAAATAATATAAGTTATATCATAGAATCTTACCTAATAACTTAAATTTTTAGATGATATAATTATTTGATATGATATCGTAATTTTATTGACCCAACAATCATATCATAAGATTCTCATTTTCTATTCAACTCTACCCTACAACTTGAGATGAAGCCATGGCCTATTCAGCCAAAAAAGAAGTTATGACCAGGTTCACTAGAGTAAGTGAGGACGAGGATACGAGAATGAACGAGGATTGATCAAAACCAAAGGACAGAGCAAAATAATATAATAAAAAGGTTAGGACAAATCCATTTTTGATAGATGTAATTAGTTGAATTATTTTCAAAAGAAATCGATTTCAATGCTGACTGCTAGCGAGCTTTGGTGGAAGAGAAAACTGACGCTGAAGCCAATTTTTCATCAGTTTTGAAAGATGGTAGGCATAAATATAAAGCAGGTGTATGTGGGGTAACGATTAACCGAAGCACAATGCTGTCTTCTCTCACCATAAATCACAGCTTTGATGTCGTATTTTAGAATCTATTTGTTTACCAGGTGTACCATGTATGCATCTCGTATTGTCCCGTGCAATTTTTTTCATTTGATTAATCGGTTTTTTTTGGGTATTTAAATGTTTGAGTTTAATGAAAAACAGTTTCGTGTGTTTGGTTATCATGTTTTTTATATTGCTGTCAACTTGTGAAATTATTTTAAAAAACATATACATGCACACACATATACATACGTGTGTGTATTGTTTTTTTTAATTTCATAGATTTAAATATTTAAAATAATTCAAGTAAATTAGACACTTGTTTTTATTCTTCCACAAACTACTTGCAATTCCATCACGAACTAAATTCATACATGAACGCGTCTGTGATCCCTGATTATTTGATTGAGGAACAACATCTGGTAAGATATCTTCAGGAACAAAATTAGGATTTCTATCATATTCGGTAAAAGTCATATCATCTTGTAATCTTCTTCTAATATAGTTATGTAGTGTCATTGATGCAACCACAATCTTCACTTGTGTTTTGTCCATATTTTCCAATCTTTTTTACAATCATCCTACTTGTTTTTTAATTGTTATTTGGTCAATGAATGACCAGTTCGTTCTTTGAATGATATGATCATAAATTTCCATTTTGTTTTATCAAAATACATTGTAGGCCGCATTCTTAAATCAATGGCCCTAATACATATGTCGCAAAAAGTATGCAACAATTTCTTTATCCAAACAGCCTTGTCCATTAAATTATTTTGCACAATTTGGATAACAACAAAAAGTACAGGAATTATATTTGTTAATTAAACAAACTAACCTAAAAAACCTTATTTAACAAAATTTTACAACAGAAATTAATTAACAAAATTACAAAACTTCAACACACATTAATTCATCAAAAACATGGGTTCACATCAATTTTATGAAATTTATCTCATCAATTTAACAAAAATAGTAAATGAACAACAATTTCACAGAACAAACAGTTATAATTTGTAGAAACAAACAACAAAAATGAGCAATAACACATGGTTGAGCTTCTATCACAACCATGGTTAATAGCATTTTCAGCCAAATAATTCAAGTCAAACCATCAACCACACAATAAAATCTGAGAACTATTATCAATCATTTAACAATTCTATGAACAATCATCAATCACCCAATAAAATACAAGAACTATTATCAACCATTTAATAATTCTACGAATAATCATCAATCATCCAATAAAATCCAAGAACAATCATCAATCACCCAATAAAATACAAGAACTATTATCAACCATTTAATAATTCTACGAATAATCATCAATCATCCAATAAAATCCAAGAACAATCATCAATCACCCAATAAAATACAAGAACTATTATCAACCATTTAACAATTCTACGAATAATCATCAATCATCCAATAAAATCCAAGAACTATTATCAACCATTTAACAATTCTACGAATAATCATCAATCACCCAATATTTTTATGAGCCACTAACAATCATTCAATGATTTTAAGGGAGACCTTCTACGGGCTTTTGGGGAATGGATGGTGGATGTGGGTGGTCTATGGGCTGAGGGAGACCTTCTGTGAGGGAGAAGGCTGAACTTCCTTCATGGTATGGCTGAGAGAGTGTTGCATGTGGGTGTGGCAGAAGGGGAAGGGACGATGGATGTGGGTGGTCTATGAATTGAGAGAAAGATTTTGTGAGGGAGAGAGTGAGAAGGTTGAAGGTTGGCCTTCCTTTACGGTGTGGCTGAGGGAGTGTTGCAGGTGGTGTGGCTGAGGGGGAAAGGACGGTGGATGTGGGTGGTTTGTGGGCTAAGGGAGAGGTTCTGTGAAGGAGAAAGGGAGAAAGCTGGACTTCCGAGGGGGAAGGGATGGTGGATGTTGTAGGATTAGGACTGACCCTCAAGACTCTGTGAGGGAGAAAGGGAGGTAAGGGGAGGACGAACGTAAGGTGTTTGCATGTGAAGTTATGCCTCTGCAACATGTGGTCACTTTATGTCGTAGTTGCAAAAGCATCTCTCAGCTGTTTTTGCAACTGCGGTCGGACCATTACTTTTTTTGGTTGGACCCACAATAAAAAAATTAGGGGACTTGTTTGGTAAATATTATATTTGGCTCTGCGGTTCAACGCAACCAAAGATTGAACTACAGAGCCAAACACCATCTTAAAGGTTTCAAGTTTTGGAATTCCAATATAAGGTTCTAAGCTCAAAAATTATTGAAATGAGTTGGAAGGTTGGTGAAACGAAATTTTGACAACTATTTCAATAATGGTTTATATGGAAAATAAACAAGTTTTATATTTCTTGAATGGAAGATTGATTTTTGTTGAATATCAAAACATTTATTTATATAATAGGAATGAAACTTAATTGTAAGAAAATCTCATTGCATATCATATTTTTCTATTACAAATCAAAAGAACTAATCATAGCTATAAAAATAACAGCAAATAAAAAATGATTATGCTTCCTGAGTTATATATGGTTAACAATTCTCTTTCTTGAATCTAAAATTGTAAACTCCTAATTTATATCTTGATTGCTCAAACCTGAACATAGAAAGTGTTTTTGTTAGAATGTTTGCACTTTGTTCTTCAGTTTTGCAGTAAAACTACTTCACTTCTCCTTTATATTGCAACTTGGTTGTCCATAATTGCATGTGTTTCTTGTTTTTTCATATGTAAATATACTATAAGCTTCTTGATCCAAAGTGTTTGGTTTGCAATAGTACTATATGCTCTGCTTTCGCTATAGACTGAGCTATGATTTCTTGATTCTTTGAACATCATGGAAAAACTCTAAAACCAAAATTGAAACAATAACTTGAGGTGTTTCTATATTATCAATACTTCATTCCCCATCATTAACAAATAACCATGAAGATTGTGTTTTTTAACTTGATTGATTCTGATTCCATAACGAATTTTGCCATTTATATTTCTATGGATTCTTTTGCTGTTTGAAAATGAATATCATTAGCACGGTGTATATACCTGGATAGCAAACTTACACCATGCATGATATTTGGTCTCATTTGTTAAATATATTAGGTAGCTTATCAGGCTCTTGTACAACCTTTCATCCATCTTTTCAGCTTCATTTTCTTTGCAAAACTTCTAATTTTGATTTATTGGAGTTGTAGTAGATTACACCTCTCTATGTTGAATTTCTTGATAAATTTTTTTTTGCATATTTATGCTGGCTTATGAATATCTCATTTTGTTTTTTAAAATATAAATATGCTAAGAAACAATGCCATTCTTTTAAGGTTTGTCATTTCAAAAACAACATTTATTTCTTATTTGGACTTATCAATCAACTCTTTGTTGTTTTATGTGATGAGTAAATCATCAACATTTAAAGAAACAACATGTATTTTACCACTAGTTCCCTTGGTATATAGAGTGGATTCAATTAGGCTTCTTTCAAAGCCTAATTAAGTTTTCAAAATATGCTTCAATTTTGCTATACCAGGTTCTTGGAGATTGTTTTAAATTATATAGGGATTTTTTTAGTTGATATACCTTGTTCTTTTGTCCTACAATAGTAAATCTTTCTTGTTGCTCCATGAAAAAAAAATTCTTCAAATATCCATTCAAAAACCTAACTTGATATTCATTTGATGCTTTTTATATAATAAGTGTAAGTAACATTCTTATTGTATCGATCCTAGAAACTGGAGCAAAAAAATTTAAAAATATATACCTCGCACATTTAACTATATCCTTTGACAATAAGTCTGACTTTATACTTGTTTATAGAAAAATCAAAATTTAATTTGGTTCTATAACCCATCTCACTCCTGTAATTTTTTATGTTGAGGTATGTCCATCAATTCTCATGTCTAGTTCTTTTCAATCATCTTTAACTCTTTCTTTATTGCAACTATTCATTTATGATTAGTTGAAACTTTTTCACAATTTGTAGGTTTAATTGCAGCAACATTGCATATTTGATAAATGTCATAAACTAATCTAGTTCCTCTAACATATTCATCATCTACAATATTATTTTGTTCATGAACTTCAAATTGCTTATCATCCTACCAATTCTAGTTGTTAGACTAAACAAATTGAATATCCCTGTTAATGATTACTTTATTCCTTCATGGTAAAAAGATCTTGTGAGCTTTTGAAACAGAACTATAGCCTTCAAAAATTCTAACTTCGGCTTTCTTATCCAATTTGTCTCTCTTTATTTAAGGAATATAAGAGAAACAAAAACAACTAAATATATTCAAAATTAAGCAACTTTGGTTTGTAGCCATAATAAGCTTCAAATGGTATCCTTATCTATAAGTTTTTTTTTGGTAATCTACTTAGCAAAAATAGATAGTATTAACTGCTCCAACCTAAAATTTTAATTACAAACGTTTATCATAAAGTAAATGCCTTGTCATCTCCATCATTGTCTTGTTTTTTTCTTCACAACCCTATTTTGTTGAGGGCTATATGATGTTATTAATTGATGTTGAATGTTTGCATCTTTATAAAAACAAGTTAAACCTTTTATAAGTATATTTAGTCCTATTATCATACGTGATCACTTGAATTTTATAGTTACTTTGTGTTTCAATCCAAGCTTTGAAGTTTTCAAATATATAAGCAATATTTGCTTTGAGTTTCATAAAGTAAATCCAACACATTCTAGAATAATTACTAAATAAAATCAATATAATATTTATTGCCATTTAGAGATTACTAGCTCATTGGTTCTTCAACATTTATGTGTATCATTGGTTCTGCATGGATCTTCAAATCTTGCTTTGTTGAAAAGGAGGCCTTGATTATTTTTTATATTGATAAGCATCGCAAGTAGGAGAATCCTTTTTCCAACTTAAGAAATTCTTTTTTCCAACTTAAGCTTTATAATGATAATGCCCTATTCTCTTGTACTATAGAATTGAATTATTGTCTTCTTTTTTTTTAGCTTGCTCTTTATTCATAAAGTCCAAGACAAAGCTTTTGCCTTTCATTTAAATGTTGAGTATCTTTGTTCCTTTTGCATCTTTAATCACTCAATTCTTGTTTTCAAACAACTCCTTATAGCCTTTATTTAGTAGTTGAGAGACATTCAACAAGTTATAATTAATTTTAGGAACATATATTACACCTAAAATTAACTTTAAACCTAAGTGTCCTTCAATAGCTATTATTTCTTTCCCTTCTATTGTCTTGTGGACTCCATTTCCAATTTTTATTTTGGTAATAACATAATCATCAAGCTCTCTAAAAAGCTTTCAATCATTAGTCATATGATTTGTATAACTACTACTTTTATAGATGTTGATCCTCAGTGTTGACTTCTCTGTATTGCTATTAAGTCTTGCATATCTTTTTCATATGCCCTAACTAACCACACTTAAAAAATTATACATTAGGCCTCCACCAATAGTTTTTTTTTATAGATGGATGCTTCTTTAGCAGTTAGGGCTAAAAGGAAAATCTTGAGTAGTACTGCTTTTGTTATTTATTTTTTTTATGTTAAATGTTGAACCTCCAGACTTGTTATTCTATTTCGTTTGTTTGTTTTTGCATCATGATTGTTTTTGAGATAGGGCCAAGAAAGAACTCTTCATTAATATATTTTTACCTCACAAGTATCATTTCTTATGATGTCTGCATTGCATTCAACAATTCTGCTAGTGTAATGCTTGATAGATCTTTTGAGCTTTACAATGATGAATTGTAGACTCTAGCTTTCAATAAATTGTTATTGGGATCTTTCAAACAATTGTTGAATCAGAAAAATCAATAGCAATGGATATTACATTGTTGACAATGCTAAGAAGGTTATTAGAATATTCCTTGATTTTTCTCTTACTCGTTCATCTTTTGCATCTCAGATTCTCGAATTAAATACATCATTTTCATCCTTTCATTTCCTTCTTATTCTTGCTTTAAAAAACTCTAAATTTTCCTGGTTGTTTTCAGAGTCATTATCCTGTTAAATATGGTGGGCAAGACTGCTACAAACAAAGTTGTTCTAGCTTTTGATCTTTCTTGCTTCCTCTCCTTGTGATTTTTTATTTATTCAATTGCAAGATTGTATGGGGTGGAGCTTCATATACTTGCTCAATAGCTTCCCACAATTATGATTAGGATGTGAGCAAAATAAAGGATGCGTTAGATTAGTGCACGTTAAGCTAACGTTGGAATCAAATATCTGCAGCCCATCAAGTAGATATACATGTGTAACTTCTCTTTGTTTGCTATTTGACGTAGAACAATAGGTGATGAACATCTAAAATCTAGCTTCATATAGCAGCGGCTTGGACAGGTCGGCCCTGGAATGAATCATGAATAAATGAGTTGTTGATCAAGCTCGCCCAGATTTTTCCATGTTTAGAATTTTGACATTCCATTCTGTTCTTGTTTTCACCTTTCATACTTTATATGCATCCACTTCCTGCAGAAAATTAGGCTAACAATTGGTATATCGTGTCCAGCAGCCATGCATTGAAGAAGACTCGGTGATACTCTTCGCAACTTCTAATTCTCCACGGGAATACTCTACCAGCTCGTTCTCTTCTGCCTATCACTCCCCACCGCCACAACCTCATCAACATTCACAATTACATTTTGAACTTTCGGTAAGAGATCTTTCCTATACCATTTGTCCTAATAGGTCAGTATGCACTTCATTTTCTGAATATATACAAAAGCTTGAGCCCATTAACATGCTTAAAGCAGTCTCTTTTGATGCGAGAGGCTCTGAAACTCTAGCTATTGTTCGCCCAAGTGGTACCGGAAAATCAAGTCTTCTCCCGGATCATATCAGGCAGAGTCAGAGATAAAGATTTCGATCCAAAGAGTGTGTTGATAAATGGTCGCTGCATTTCCAGTCCAGCTCAGTTGAGGAAGGTATGTGGATTTGTCACAGAGGAGGATAATTTGCTTCCTTTATTGACTGTGAAGGAAACACTTATGTTAAGTGCCATGTTCAGGCTGAATGAAATGAGTTCAAAAGAGAGAAGAGAGGGGTGGAGAACTTGATGCATGAGCTTGGCCTTTTCCATGTTGCAGATTGTTTTGTTGGCGATGAAGAGAATAGAGGGATATCTGGTGGAGAAAGAAAGGGGGTGTCGGTTGGGGTTGACATGATTCATGATCCACCACTTTTACTCCTTGATGGACCATCTTCAGGCTTAGACGAAAATTCAAGTGATTGAACTACTTTCATCAATGGCAGAAGAAAAGCAAAGGACAGTTGTGTTGTCTATCCATCAACCGAGCCATAGAATTCTTCAATACATTCCCAATTTTTTTATTCTGTCTCACGGTTTAGTTGTGCATAATGGCAGCCTGGAATCACTTGAGAAAACCTTAACCAGGTTGGGATTCCAAATTCCATTGCAACTAAATGCTCTGGAGTTCGCAATGGAAATTATCAATACACTAGACGATGCAAAATCCAAAATGTACACCCCTGCTCTAGAAAATAATGAACCATATTCCTACGCAATTTCCCCCCAGAAGAAATTGTCCAAACCCGACAAGGTATTGGTAGCAATTATTCAGGCTTTTGTTCCTTCTTCAATTTGTCTGAAATCATGTTTCTCTGCTCAAGATTTTGGAAGGTCATTTATAGAACAAAGCAGCTATTCTCACACATTCTTCGCATTTGTGGCCTGGCTTATTGTCCTGATGGCTAGTTCTTTGTGCTTTTCCTGAGTGCGGTCTCTCCTGACTTTATTTCAGAAGATTCACTCATCTGCACAGTTCTTGGAGCATTCTTTCTGTTCTCTGGATTCTTCATTCCAAAAGAGAACATCCTCAAATATTGGCTGTTCATGCATTATGTTTCCCTCCACAGGTATCCACTGGATCCACTGCTTGCAAATGAGCAATGGAGTATGAGACGTGAGGGTTTCTCCTGGCAGTGTCAGGATCACTCTTTCTTTTTGTCCTCCCCGGCAATTCATAGTTAGAGTTTCCACATTCTACCGGTAGATCTTAAATTTAGACCGTAAGAAGCACGAGGAGTCGAATTTGTAAAAGGGTTACCTAATTCTATAGCTTAAGATCCATTAAGTGTGTACTGAATTGAAGAAACTCTGTTTTCTTGGTGTTGTTTCCTTTCCTTTTCTTTTGAATTGTTTAGTCGGATGGTTTAATCTGTTTTTTATCAGAATTTTTTAAAAAAATTGTTTATAGTTTGAAGGGAATCTTGTACAAGTTTGTAAGGATATCCTAGGTTGAACACTACTTAGGTGGGCATGTAATATTTTACTCAAACAGCACGATTCTATCTAGCACCATGACAAAAGAGCCAAGACAAAAGTATAATGGACTTGCGATCACAAAACAACTTTTTTTTTATTTGATTTAAGAATTATGTAAGGGATTTCTGGGATTGTGTTTTTAAAAAAATTGAAAATACTTTTATAGTAATAATAAAAATAAATTTTAAGAAATAAAAATATTATTTTGGTATATTTTTAAATAAATAAAAAACAAATTTTAGCATTAGAAATGGAAAGATACAAAGAAAACATAGTCTGAAAACTCACTATCTCTGTCCTTGGCTACCAGGTGATTGTTCTTTTATCCAATCATTTTTCCTTCTTTACAAGAATGGGACAAGTTTAGAAGCACAAATTAAAATCACTAAAAATCCAAAAGGTCGCCGCATCCTTGAATCCGCCCATCACCACCACATCAGCTTCCACCTAAGTACACCCATATTCGCGGGATGTAATAACTAATTAATATATAAACAAATATTAAATTAAAAACATAAATGAGTAATTTATTAAGCATTCAATTTCCTTTCCACTTTCTCGGTTTTGCAACTTGTCAAACAAGCCTTCTACACGTTATTCATTTTGCATTTAGCATTTGGCATTTGGCAAAGCGTTGACATGACCCAAAATCTACGTTTTTTTCTTCCCTTTCTTCAGGTAAACAGAAAAAGAAAAACCCTTTATCGGATCTGTGTATTTGCTTGTGGTTGTCTTGATGAACTTGAATTCTGATTCTTGCATGGATTTTCATTTTTAATGAATTTTTTCTTACATGTGGGCTTCTTTTTTTGCATTAGAGTTATGTTTTTGGCACTAGAATTTGTGCTCTTTCTGTTTTCCGTTTCAAGTTTTAGTTTTGTTTGATGATGATAATTGAGTTGTTGTTGTGTTATATTACTGACTCGTTGTCTCTTTATTGCTACTGTAATGCAGATTTATTCCTGGCTTTTCATTTAACTTTATGATTGAGCCATTTGATGTTTTGAAAAGATGGTGGGGTTTTAGTTGGTGAAATTTTGTGTTGGGGATGTGAATTGGAGTTGTTTAAATGTTAATACTTGGGTTTCTATTCATATGCTATTGTAGATAGCGTAACTGAGGTTTTGTTTGGCTTTGTGAATTGTGAAGAGAGCTGGAATTTAGTTTCAGTATATTGGGGGTTCGAGATGATTGGGAGAAAAACTATGGGGCGAGCGTCGCCATTGCTTTTGGTGCTTTTGGCACTGGGGTTTTTCTTTGCGACGTATAACTTGTTGACTTTGGTAATACAATATAAGCGTTCTAGTTCAGGATCTGGATCAGGGATTCCTGATCCTGTAATACGGATGCCAACCAATTTGAGGAAATTAGGGGAGTCGAATTTGAAATTCCATGTTGCCCTCACGGCTACTGATGCTCCTTATAGTCAATGGCAATGCCGGATAATGTATTACTGGTATAAGAAGATGAAAAACATGCCAGGATCAGACATGGGAAAATTTACTCGAGTGTTGCATTCGGGAAGAGGTGATCATTTGATGGACGAGATTCCAACTTTTGTTGTTGATCCTCTTCCGGAGGGCCTAGATCGGGTGAGAATTTTTTTATTTTCGCTTTTGCTGTTGCTTATATTTATTTCTCAGCTTTTAATTCTGTTACGTATTGATTTCAAAGTTAAAATTATTGTGACCTTGAATTAGCTCTAGGAAATGCCTCATGGTCATTTTTTACTCTTCCCCTTGGCTCATTTACACATTGTTATCTTGTTGATTTAAAAGTTTCTGGTAAATTGATGGGGGATCCTAGAAGTGTTGTGTTTCATCAATAACATGAACTATACAGGTTCAATTTTCATTTTACTCAATTATTTCTGAGGCTATGAGAAATCTTGGCATTTCTCAAGCATCTTGGTTAAAGATTGAATTCTGTCAATAATGATGCAGACGTTTAATGTGTTTTTCATACCAAATTTGTGGCTCTTCCTAATATTAGTACAAAAGCAGTCAATACTCATGGTTTGCTTCTATCAAATTATCAATAATTAGTTACTTGCATAATTTGCTCATATAGCCATTTCATGCTCTATCCAGGGTTATATAGTCTTAAATAGACCTTGGGCTTTTGTGCAATGGCTGGAAAAAGCAACCATTGAGGAAGAGTAAGTTCTTAAAGCTATGGTTCACGGTTTACTTTTTACACCTCCTTTTTCATTATGGCATGATATTTGGTGATTGTATGATTGATACAGAAGCATTTTGTGATTGATACAGATACATTCTAATGGCAGAGCCTGACCACATATTTGCAAATCCTTTGCCTAACTTGGCACATGGAGATAATCCAGCCGGGTTTCCATTTTTCTATATTAAACCAACTGAACACAAGAAAATTGTTAGAAAGTTTTATCCTGAGGAAAAGGGTCCTGTGACTGACATTGATCCAATCGGCAATTCTCCTGTAATAATAAAAAAGGTACTCCTTTTATTTCATTTATAGCCTGTTTAAGCCAATTGAACTTCTGATAATTTTATATATTTTCATATTAGTTATCAGAGCTCATTATTGTGGGAATAGAATTTAAATTTCAGTTGGAAACACATGAAGTACCGATCACTGACATTGTCCTTGACAGAATATCACCACTGTTGTGGCCATTGGGATGAGATATTTGCTTTAACTCTAAACAGTAATGCTTATTAACATTTAGTGAACTACACTTTATCTTTACAGTCCCTGCTGGAGGAAATTTCACCAACATGGGTGAATGTTTCGTTGAGAATGAAAGATGACCCAGAGACTGATAAGGCATTTGGTTGGGTGCTTGAAATGTGAGTGATGTTTGATAGGATTCTTTATATTTTGCTAATGAATTTATATCTTGAATGTTTGGTATATATTTAATGTTGCTCACATATCTTTTTTGATCTAAGGTATGCCTATGCTGTAGCATCAGCATTGCATGGTGTGCGGCATATACTCCGTGAAGACTTTATGCTACAGGTACCTATGGTTTATGGCAATGCTTCTTGTATCTCTCTATTTTTCTAAAAGTCACTCATTATGATTTACCTATATCCATGTATGTTTCAGCCACCATGGGATTTGGAAGTTGGGAAGAGATTTATTATCCACTACACTTATGGATGTGACTACAATATGAAGGTAAAGGAAGGGATCTCTCTCTCTCTCTCTCTCTCTCTCATATTTATAATTATCTTTTCTGATTTTGATGTTTTAACTGTTATTCATCACCTTCTATTTTTCTTTGTTTTTTTTTCCTGTAAATGTTCATAAGTTGTTTCTTAGACAATCAATATTTGATTCTTATTTTATTAATTATGATTTGTTATTATCCAGGGAGAATTAACATATGGAAAGATTGGAGAATGGCGGTTTGACAAGAGATCCCATCTCAGTGGTCCTCCACCAAGGAACCTTTCCCTGCCCCCACCAGGAGTTCCTGAAAGTGTGGTATGTTCACAACTAGATCTCTCAGACCATTTGGAAATCATATTATATGGATGTCAGAAGATTCATGTTTGATAAGTGGGCTTAGAGGGAAAATGTTAAAATGAAGCCTGCCTGGAACTACTACACATTGCATTATTGTACGATTTGTTTTCTTGCTATAATGAACTTGCTTTTCGAGGAGTATGTTTGAATTAGAAGCCAATTAGGCTTTTACCCATACACTGAAGATGTTCAAGAGAATTGCCATCTTAAGCAGACCTTGTAGAGAAGGTCTGTGGCACTGTATTGTACATGTATGATTTCCCTGAAAAGATGCCCATAATATTCATATGATGCATGGATTAAATTTCTTTATATAAAAACAATAGTTTGTATCAAACCATGTGTACATATCAACTTGGCATGCTGACCATCCTGATCACTTGCAATGTGAAACTGTCTGTATATGTTTTATAGTATAGAGCAAAACTCTCCATCCAAATTTTAAATTACATGGATCTTAGCATCCTACGTGAAAAGAAACCAAAACATACCTGCCTTGAGTTTTTCAAGCATTCTTGGTCTCCGATGACATCCTTATCTGGTGTGAAGTAAGGGGTTCTGTGATATTTTCTGTTATTTGTGGTCACTGATGCCATGGGAACTAATAGTTAACATCATGATTCCTGTCTAGATTAGGAGTCATTTTACCTCATTCTCATTTGGATGAAATGTATGCCACGGAAGTGAAGGCACTTCTTTTTCCTCTCTGTCTCTCTCCTGGAGTTAGTAATCCATTTATTATGATTCTCTGCAGGTGAGACTTGTAACAATGGTTAATGAGGCTACAGCTAACATTCCCGGCTGGGACTCAATAAACAGTGGCTGAGATTGAGATCTGGATCATAAGCTCATTGATCCTTGGTTCAATGCAATCTCTTGCATGAGAGAATCACTCATACTATCTACAAGGTAGCAGGAGTGGTATAGAAAAATAGGAATGCCTTCACAACAGAGGGATCTTTGGTTAGTGACACTTTGTGAATTGATCACGATGGACTCTGGATTCTTTTTGTACACATCAGCTACACTTGAAATAGCGCTGAGTTTTGAATTTTGAATATTTCGGACCTGTAAATTAGAAATTTCATGCTTTCACAGTTTGTAGTAGTGCTCTTTGCTGTTTATGAAATAATGGTGAAAAGTTGTCTTGTGCTAACCATGGCTGAAAGTCAACCGGCAGGTTAATATCATTGACACTTGTACAACTATAAGTTTGAATACATTTCAGTAGACTGAGATCATCTTTCCTGTTGTTGTTTTAGTAATCTCCACTAATGTAGTCCATTGTTCCTGCTGATTCCCCCTGACATTACCCTGAGATAGTGAAAAGCACATATCTAAACGAGAAGAGTGTGCCTGACTGTAGAGGTTAACGTTCTGGTGGTTGTGTGATTCTTCTTCGGAATCTGCATGCTGTCATGTTTTAAGTAAACTTCATGGAGCTCTTTTTCTGCAAGCATTAGCTCTCAACGCATGAACCCTAGAATATTGCTATCTAATTGTGTTTTGACTATTTAGGGTAGTGGATTGTTTTTTTCTGTGATCTTGTAATATTGCTAAGCTTGATTTCATTATAAAACACTGTCAGTATAGCAAGAAATGGAGAAACCATTATTTGTTTCACAATTGTTTAATGTTTTTTTCCTCGTGTATACAATTGCTAACGTTACTGAGTATGTAATAAAGATCATCATGGTTGACTGGTTGTCGGTTTCGTTGTTCTTGTAGTGAGGGAGGGCCTCATTTGAACAATTTGTTGTTCATCAACTCCCATTCTCTTGGCATAAAGGCCTGCTTCCAAGAATCGCTTCACTGCATCCTCCATGTAATCATTCCCTTGCTTGACTGTCATTTCCCTCCCCATCTTTTCAAGGTAGCTCGTCAAAGTATTCTCCCCTTTTAGCACGGCTGCTAGCTGAAGTAGCTCCTGCTGAAATTCGGTAAGCTTGGCATCTTCGTTGGGCTCACTCTTCCTGATCCGAGTTGGAATCGGAAGTTGCTCTATTCAGGAGAGAGGATGAGAACAAGAACAACCGTCGACAAAAAGCTCGCGCATTGCAAGCTCGGAAAACGAATTAAGGCAACTAACCTGGGCAATCAGTTCTCGGCTCTTTCCGAGTCTGTACGATGCCTTCGAAGGTACCCGCCCATTCATCCCTCTTTGTCAGGAAAGTGGTCATGTTGAAGAGCTTCTTCACCGTCGCCGGAATGGATGAATGCTCGTATTCTGACGTTGGAAATGGCGTCCCATTGGGTCCATGGACAACTGCATCACCATGACAAAGCAACATCCATCAAATTTTAGTTAATTTTTCATTTCCAGCAAGACAGGTCAATAATCCTGCAGTCAATTATCTGCAAAATTATTACACGATGAAGCTATATATCGACAATTTGCCTTTCCTTTCATTTGAAAAAATCACACGCGAGATCTTGATTTTCCAGACAATTAATCTCCTCACATTAAGACATCCGTTGGTTGATGAAAAGTAGAGAAGTGAAGAACTGGTGGTCGTCACTTTTTCGCTCGCCTGAATCGCCATTCACGTTACTAATGCATTGACAATGGGCGAGTACGAAAAGCACAAAAGGAAGCAGAAGGTGACCTATTTCTCTTTTTCCATGAAAAAAGCTTTGTAAAACAGGCTAGTTTTCTTTCACATAAAAGTAATCTAACACTTTGTCGTGAAGGTAAGGCTGGGTGACATTTAAGTTAAAGTTAGCCCTAGATCTATATTATAATGCTATGAATCAATGCCCACAGGAAGTGATATTCTTGGATTTATATATACATATAAGCCGGCCGACATTCCTAAAACCAGAAAAGAGATTGAAATTTGAAAGTGATGCGCTACTTACCGGTGCCCTTCTCTATCCAAGGTGAGACCATGATAGAAGGAACTCTAACCCCAAGTCTATCAAACTTGAAAAGAAAAGGCTCTGGTCCCACAATCCCATCCGGGCTAGGGACCCCAGTTACAGGAGTAGCCACATGATCGTAGAACCCACCATGCTCGTCGTATGTGATTACTAACAGTGTCTCGTTCCATTGTGGACTTGCCCTTAATGTCTCGTACACCTGCAATGCTCAAAATTACAGAAATGTTTCTTTGCATCGTACAATCTCTATAATAGAACTCTAATCAAAATAAAATAAAATAACGTAAGGATCGATAGAACCATCTGACATGCATATGAATGATTGTCCAATATATATATATATATATATATATATAGAAATGTTGAGCACCCACCTCTTTGACAAACATTTGCCCTTGATAAACATCATGGGAAGGATGATCATCGTTGGCAGGGGCTGTCTTCAAGTCCGTGTACCGCTGCTCAATCACAACATAGCCAGGAAGCTTGCCTTTTTTGGCATCCTTCTTAAACGACGGGTCATAAGGATGGAATCTAGTAATGTACTTGACCTTCCTTAGGTTCCTATAAAACAACGTGGCAGGGATGTTCTGGTAGTATATCCCCCAAGATACTCCGGCATCGTCAAGGTTTTCGAAAATTGTTCTTTGAGGGTACCCCTTAGCGAGCATTGCCGGAATGTTGCTTGTGGCCCCGGCAGATGTGCCTGAATGCACAAATAGCCGGTTGGGTTGTGTGGACGAGGGAACCGAAGCAAACCACCTACCAGTACCAAAATGACTGTAGTTGTTCATGTCCTTTAATTTACATGTGCTTGCAAAATCATGACAACAAGATAGAAATGTCTGTGCAGTAATATGAATTAACTAAAATTATAGCTAATACTCAGTTTTTTTTCACAAAAATTATATATATGTGTGTGTAGATACATAGATAGACTGACTATAGGATGACGTTCTCCTTTCAGTATGCTTGAATATGTTTGAAGGGTTACATATAAAAGGATTAAAAACGCCCCATGAAGCATCATCATAGATTTCTATAATAATAAAAAGCAATGTGCCGCATCTAAAACACATGTAAAAATGTTTCCTCTTTTTCTTACAAAAGAAAGAGAAAAATCGGTTTCCTGCTAACTGCAACATGGCATGTGTAAGAACTAAAAGGCAGATATGAAGGTGGGTTTGGAGAGGAAAATCATCCGTTAATCTGCTTTTTCTCATCAAGGTTAGAATATGCCATTGGTACAGTACTGAGATTAACCGTGACATTATTGGATTATATATTCATTCTATATGATTGTGGATAGAGTGAAAATCAATGTTTAGTTTGAAAAATGAAATCTGTAGGGAGTAGCTTGGTTAAATTTAGACACGGGCGAAGAGGAATGGCTGTACCTGTCGAAGACAGCAAACTCCGATACAAGTGCCTTGTACACAGCTAGCATATCAGGCTCGAATCCGTTCATTACATCCCGAGACATGTTTGTCGATGGGTCCATGGAGAAAGCCTGTTGAGCGAAGCCGTTCATGCGAGGAGGATTCCTGGACGTGTCTTGAGACCCGAATATCTGCTCCCTTATTGCCTGAAAAGAGTGGCCAGGATCGGGGTCAACATACTGAGCTTGGTTGTTGAAGAAGAATTTCGGTGAATTTGGATCCGTTATGTTCAACGGATTCCATTGAGTCCCATCAACACCATTGATTTCAGGGTTGATTTTCTTCATCCAACCTAGCATGTGATCAAAAGAACGATTTTCCATCACTAACACCACAACAGTTTTTATCGGACTTGCATGGATGTGGCCATGGAGGAGTGCAAGGAGGAAGAGGAGAATGGCTGGTTTAGGTGGTCTTTTCGCGGACATTTCTTGCTGCATTTGGAGACGGTAGGTTAGAGAGGAGAGGGAGGGGATGATGCTTTTGATAATGGCTGTTTTGACAACTTCTGTGGTTCACCCCGTGACCACTGTGCTCTTTTTAAGGGTACGTAGCTTGTTGTGCTGAGCTAGATGCAGCGGGCGTTGCTTGTCTTTTTTTGCTGTGTTGCCAGCTCTCTTATGATAGAGATATCTCCCATTTTGATTCTTGTGAGGCATAGAAATTCACTGGATGCATGGAAGTCCGTGCTTTCTTTTTTTATTTATTATATAAACTTCCAATTATTATTATTATTTTATATATATATATTTAAATCCTTAATTCAGTGCTTTCAAGCCAAGAGCGGATGGTAGTAGTAATGATAGAAGAATTGTACGTATAGTTTGCTCTTTCTGGGATAAAAAGAAATTAATATTCTTATATATAAAAATGGAAAAGGACTCTGAAATGAATGATAATTCAGAAAGATGAGGGAATGGGAGTGCGATCTATGACGTGGGTTGATTTAAATGGTGGTCGTTGCCTCTTCCCCATTCTCCTTGCCGATCTGAACGAGGTTTCGTTTTTTCCTGCAATTCGGGCGCCTCAAAAGGTTGACTTTTTTTGTTCGGAAGAACGTAGTTCTCTCGAAATTAGGATGAGCCGGTCGGATAGGTCAGTCCATGGGAATTCATTATAAATTGATGCCGCCTTCATATGGTTTTCATCAATTATTTTATGTATTTTCGATTACTTTCAAAAGGTAGGTATTTAGAGTGTATTTGTTTTTGTATTTCAATAATATTTTTATATAAAAAAACATTAAAAATGAAGTCATTAAGAGATTAAAAAAAATACTAGTTTATTTTTTTTATCTAGAGGCTGCTTGTTTGAGAACGTGGGAGTTTGTTTTTCAAATGCTTTTTATTTAGAATTGTATTAATAATTTTTTTTATTTTTAAAAAATTATTTTTAACATTGATATATCAAAATAATTAAAAAAACATAAAAAAAATAATATAAATGAAGTGACAAATGCACCGACTCCTTGGACGGCATGTTGAGTTCTACTGTTATAAATGTGAATCCTACACAAGTCTTCTGATCCTGGAAAAAGACTGATTAGATCACCGAGAGCATTTTCAACTTTTCAGATCCACGATATAAACGTGAATTAGTCTAGACGAGCATCTGGAACAATGTTTATAAAAAAAAGAACTGATTAGATCGTTTCTCTTCATCATCTGGTGAGATTAGATTCTTTTAGATAAACAGAACTCCATGGTCCCAGTTTGGGAAACATGATGTGATTTTTTTTGGCATCGATCAATCATGTTAGACTTTGGAGTTTGGACAGTATCCTCCAACTTTCTTAATTTTTATTTTCACGGGGACGGACGGACGGTTTGATTTCAGTAACCCTCACTTTTCATATTTGAAAAAAAATAGCCATCTGGGTTGACAGATTAAGTTTTCCGTCCACTCAAAAATCAGCTTGGGGAGCTCGGACCTAGAACATCTCGTCAATTCTTTCTACCTCTCACCATAATTTTGAACTCGAGATGGCAACATCATCCAGACAAATATGAAAAATCCCCTTTAATTTGTCACGTTACCTCTTTCTCAGGTCAAAAGCTTAGCTCTTAGATAGTCTGGTGGGAGTCACTGTAATAATAATCAATGGAGTTTAACATATGATGTTAGATTAAGAGTTTGTCTAGGAACATGATACACTAAATTTATTTATTTTTCTGAGACTTTGTAGCTCCACTAGAATGTACAAGGTGTCAGAAATACCGCTTTATCTATTCCCAAGGCATTCTCTCTACTTCTTGGCAGATAGCCGGAGCTTACAAGTCGCCGGACAATGGCAACTGGCAAGTAAAATCAAGAGCACCGCTGACACAGCTAAAAAGGTGTGAAAAAACCCCAACTCATCGCCACATTCCATAGTGAGATGAGATGAGATGAATAATCCACTCATCGGGAATCCATTTCTAGTGCCCGGCTTGAAATGGCAGATTATGCAATCGAAGCAGCCCATACAGTGCTCTTTGATCGTAAGCTAAGGAAGCAAACATGTAAACATAAAATGGAGCACGCATTAACACACTTCGGCTTACTAAATAACACTCCTAGGCCAGTGAGGAGTATAATGGTCGCTCAAGCCATCGGGCAAACTTGACCCGGCAAACCTGCAAGTGAAGGCCAACACATTTGACCCGACAACCGACCATAGATTTGATAAGAAAAACTAGCAATGTATCAAACATACAACATGAAAATTAAAAGCATGATAATGTCTTTGACATCCGTTCAACGACTTATTCCTGGAAGCTAAGGTCTGAACCAAGTCACTTGTAGCCCATAAATAAAACATAACACAGATAAAAAGTCTTTCATCCATGGAATCTTTAGGACCCATACACATTAGATTTCCAATCATCCATATAAAAGAACTCTTGATAATATCAACATGCTACTCTCCAGCTTCTGACGCTGGTATCATTCCTCGGCACTCTCCCAACTAGAGCTCTCAAGTTATCTGGCACATAGCTGGTTGAGCAAGCTATAACATATCACTGTAGACTGAGACTATACCAGTAATCCAGAAAACGGAGAGCATAATGAAAGTTCAGTAGGATGGTGAGTACACCATATCTTTATTCCACCAACTCTTCCGAATAGAAGCCCAAAACCAACAGTTGCTCTTATTAACATGTTCTATCTCCAACCCAAGTAACCAGATCAGGCATTTACTTCTTACAAATTTCACATCATCAGGATGTTGCATTGTTTGTCTTCTCCATGAAGGGGAGCTCCGCGAAATCTGTTTTTGAGACAGTAATCAGTCCATGCAATACACAGCACATAAATGCAATATTTGTCCAAATCAAACATGAAAGCAAGTGCTTGTTGAATAATCTAGTCAATGAAAAGTAGATAGATACTTACTTGTTCAATAGCAAGTGCCCGCAAAGGAGGCTTTCTCCAACAAAAAGTTAAATTTTAAATTTGACAGGGCTGATAAGTTGGAGTTTGGGTTTGGTAGCAAAAGGATGCAGTACATTCGCCGAAATCATTCTCAAAACCTCAAAGATAAAAGGAATTTTGTCAAATCAGGACAAGATTCAATAAGAGAGTTTACACACCAATGATGGATGAGGTTTGGTGTATAAGCCAGTATCTTACCATCTATGTTTCCATGCTGATTCACACGATATAACGACCACCCCAGATAGATTGTCCATGATATTGCTCAGGAATTGGAGAGAACTGCTGATTTCCATTAATGAGTTGTTGCTGCAGTTGATGTTCTTGCTGTACTCGTTGATGCTCAAAACTCAGGTTATTTTGCCAGCCTTTCTGTTTCTCTGCTTGGGTTTGAACTGGTGGTACCTGTTTCCCCGGGAAGGGAAAGCTGGCTGTCCCATTCAAGCCATTGCTGTTATTGATGTACTGCGGTGCTGCATGAGAAGTGACATTAGCAAAACCATTGAGCCCAGAGACTTTAGCTGATGATGGCAGCTGATAGCCATCCAACCAGCTATAGTCATCCTGTAGTGGATTCTCACCCATCAAAACTGGACCAGAAACTGGTTCATTTGCTTGCCTAGGAGGAACAGAACTAAAACCTGGGGGAGGCCCAAGGTGCCTTAGAGGTCGGCTAACTGGACTTTTTCTGAAACCTGGCGGCAAAGCCGCCGATGTCTTCACAGCCAAACTTTCAGCAATAACCCCAGAAGGTGCATAAGCATCAACCTTCAATGGAACAGCAGTTTCTGCCACTTTTGTCTGACCATAAAACATACTAGTATTGACATTCAGAGATTGTTGGGAAGAAACTGGACGAACAGCAGGATAGGCCATGCCTAAATCTTTCTGCATCTCATGTTCCATGACATGCCCATTTTCCATGAACCTGACACCTTTCAAGTCATTGGCAAGAGAGGCAGCTTCTTCAACTGACCACTTTGAAGTATGAGGCTGGATAGGTTGTATATGTTGGGGGACAATAGTACCAGGAGACGCAGATATCTGTGAACCTGCATCAAAAGCAGCCTGCTGCCGAAGATTATCAAGAGGGGCTGAAACAGAAGTGCCATAAAAGTGCAAATCATCTGCTGAAGCATTTCGACTAGGTTTTAGACCTTCATGAGGGGGCCATTTTGGACTGAGAACATTATTTCGCTTCTCAGTCACTACTGGCTTGAAAACAATCACTTCATCGTCCTCTTCACCTTCAGTGTATGGGAGTGGATTAGGCTGCAAAGCTACCAAATTCATTTTTTCTTCAGACCGCATTTCTTCAATCACATCAGCAGCTCTCAACAACCCATCATCTGAAACTTGAGGCTTGGCACCAATAACAAATTTTTTCATCTTTGAATCAAAATAAATTGTTTGCTCATCAATTCTAACCATATTTGCTAAGGCCTTCCCTACTGCTAGAATCCTTTTAACACGAGCTATTTTTTCCTTACTTCCATCACTTCCAAACAAGTGCTTCCTTGAAAAGTCTAAAATACTATGTGCAGGAAGAAGAGGTGAAAACCCTCTCAACTCAAAGTCTTCCCACAAAGCAAGCCGGTTTTCTGTTTCTCCTTCTTCATAGCGGCTCATATTAAAGAAGCATGTCTCGTCTTCATTTTCATTAAGAGACATTGAGCAACATGGAACAATCTTGTTCAAAAATGATATGCAGTGATTCCAAAAGTTCAATCTTACAGCTGACTGTTTCTCATCTATGTCACTGCCTGATGCTATGTCAGGACAACAAGCCAACCATTCTACAAAAACCAGAACGCCAGGTAATAAGTAACTTGAAGAGGGATCACGAAGCTGCGCACACCTATCTAATATGTGTCCCATGAACTCAAAAACAGCAGTAAAGGCATTCTGAAGCAGAACAGCACGCTGCACAATTTCTGCATATGTCTGACCTTCAGCCTCCTTCTTCACATGGTGAACAGTAAATACAAGAATGGAGATAAGGCGAACAATGAACAGTCCATTTTCAGAAGCATCTGCACCAAAATTCAGCTCCTCTTCTGTTCCAGAAGAAAGAAGCTCTGATAATCCACTGCTAACCAGTGCCAGAACTTCTGAAAATGTCTCCAAGCTGGACCAAGAAACAAGTGGCACTAGGGAAATTAGTCATCAGAAGTACACCAAAAATCTATTAAATTAGGAAAATTTCAAGGTAAAATACCTAGTGCGTGTGAAAAGAATCCCATTCAGACGGACAAACCGAACACAGAAGGACTTATGCATCTCACGAATTTTAGATGTCTTTTCCTTGAGAGCACCTGCTTCCAGTTTCATATCCTTAGATGCAGGGTTTGCTTCTCCCTTCCCTCTACCTTTGCCAGTCAAGCGCACAGGTGAATCCTTAGCACCAGAGATTTTTGCATCCCCAAGCAGCTGAGTGTAGCTCAGACGATTCTGTCAATACATAAAAGATGACCAAACTTAAACAGAAATAATAAACAGTTGAACTTTTCATGTAGATGGCTAAACAATCAATACTGTAATCTTCTAGCTTCAAAACACTTGACCTTCAGAACATAAGTCAAGCTACATTTCCATACTCAAAAAATGCTAATCAAGTTTTAAGATGAGGCATATAAAAAATGCAGGTCACAATAAAAAGGATACCTTCTCAAAAGCAACAATCAAGTTATCTCTAGCAGTTGCAAAGGGATTATCCACTGCCAGACTCCTAAAATAGCGATACACAGCCGCCAACTCATCCCCTGAATAGGAGGCCAAAATGGCGAGCTGCAAATATTAAAGCTCTTGTCAAGGAGGGGATCAGGATCACAATAAGAAAAAAAACAAAAAGAACTGTGATTGTACGTGCTATTGAGACCAAACCTGATGGTGGGGGTTCCCACTTGATGGCCACACAGATGCAGCTTGCAAGTAGTAACTTGAAGCTGCTGCATACTCGCGAGTTTTGGAGTCACCATCCCCATATAGTCCTTTATACCTAGCCAGGTCACCCAAGTATATCAAACAACGGTGACATGAGACCAGACCTTTCTTAACATCAGTTTCCATAACAGCTCGATTATCTGAGTCCTCAGAGAAGTAACCCAGAGGAAGCCCATACTTTACTCTGATCTTCACAATCAGATCATGATAAAATCCAGTTGCTTCTGAAAGGAATGTTTTAAATTGAAGCCTAATCTTGTTGATTCGATCAGGTCGTGCAGGAACTTTTGGACCTGGAGGTGCATTTGAGCCGGTGGAAGCTAAAGCAGCACTATAGTAAGCTCTTAATTCCTCAATACGCCTATAATGTAATTGCCACAGAGAATATTCTATATTGTGCTGCTCAGAAAAACTATGGTCCTCCAAAATTATAGCTTCATAGTTCTCACGCATCTGTTGCCATGCATTGGGATCAGATGGAACTCGAGCCTGAGCTGACCTCCGACGCTTATTCTCCAACTCAAGATTCTGTGCAAGAAGCAAATAGAAATATGTCATTATTGCTTCACCACACTCTAGAAAAAGGGGAAAGGGAATATACTTGTTTTGGGTTTTGGATAACAAGGAAAGGGCTAGGTTTGTAGGAGAAGAAAAGAAAATACCTTCTCATACAGATGCTGGGCACGCTCCCGTGGTGAAAGCGCGGACATTTTATCCTTCTGCACAATCATCATCCATCAAATATATTTGACTAGTTTGAAATTGCACTCAACCTGCAAGGAAAAAACTGGATAAATAATTAGAACAGCTTAGCATCAATATAAAGAGAAATTCAGAATTTATAGATATAAATGAGAGGCATGGAAAGGACTGGGAGAATAATAAATAAATAAATGCATTTAAAAACAACTAAAATAAGTCACCTTCATCCGACATCAGATTCAACCTTTAAGGTTTCATCACAGAGACTCCTATTTCAGAATTCCACATACCCCATTTTATTTACAGCACCACAGGCCTTCCACACTCGACAATAAATTCAATTTGCCCTCATTAGGGCATTTAAAACACCATTCAACAATCCGGACAAAACTAGAAGAAACCGATCAAGACCAGCTAAGCAAGACATTAAGATTTCAAGTCCTTCTCATGGTCTTGCATGGCACAGCCACTAACTCACCAAGACAAAAAATTCATTTCATAGTTGAAATATGACTGGCAATCCATTAAAACTGAAACCTCATAAACTAATCAACCACCTTAACGCATATCAATAGAACTAAAAATAAATCATATGCCTTACGTCTCAGTCAACTACCTTAATACGTATCAATATTTTTTGAAAAAAAATATCAGAATTTATGAAGTCAAAAGTCATTCTCCGTAATTTTGCACAAACTCTCCAGCTTGGTTACTGAGAAAAAAACTGGCTCTCGAATTATCCTTACCCGAAGAAAGAAGTAAAATTAAAACTTAAAAGGGTAGAGAGAGAGAAAACGTCACAGCTCAATATATTTCAGATTCTAAAAATTAATTAAAAGAAAAAAATCATATGGTTCTAAAATTCTTTTCCTTGCAAGGTTTCCTATATATCCTCAGCAGCCAAACAGAGACTAAATTTAATTTAGAAAAATCAAATCCATAAACGAGTAAAAAAAAATAACGCGTTCCCAGAAGAAAAAGAAAAGGAAAAAATAAAACACAACTACCAGCCGATCTGTAAAGAGTGGATGATCAAAGCAATAAAAACACATAAAAATCGATCGGTTAGAAACCACAGATTCCAAGAAATAGAGAGAGTAGAGGAACAAAGAATACCAGAACAATCAGATCTGAGAGGGAAAGAGAGTCTATTCTTCGTCTGGTCAAAGCATCGATGGGTGGAATTCGAATTTCAGCTAGGGTTTGTTTGGTGATGGTTCGCTGGAGAAAAAGAGAGAAGGGGGGAGGGGGGATGTGTTTTGGTGAGGAGGAGGAGATGATGAGGCTACAAATTCTATGCGTTTTCAATTCCTTTCTATTTCTCTCTCTCCCTTCGTTTTTTGCTTTTTCTTTCAAGCGGCTCGCTACTCCTTGAAACGCCACCGTTTGTTCACTATTGACGAATCGGATTTTTAAGTCTTATTATTTGTTGTTATTAATGTTAATTAATTTTCTGATTATCATCATTGCTTCACGCTCCGTGCCATCAGAGTTTATCTCACTCTCCAATTAGTATTTTTGTAGAATCTAAAATAATATAAAAAAAAATACATAAATATATCACCTTTTTTACATTAGAATTGTACGAAAATAACAAAATAATAATTAAATATAGGTATTTGAGAAAGGATATTGAATGCATGAACAGTGAAAACTATAGTATTTTAGTTCAGACGATTATTTCATCAGCTTTGATAAAACTAAACTCTCAGAAACTTTTAACTTTAAGCTATTTTTGTTTAGAAATTTTAGCTCAACACTAAGAGGTTTATTCCTTTATGGTCTCAGATTCAATTTATATGATCGCTAATATGATACTAACTATAGGTTTACGTGATCATTAACTTTTGTGGTCTCGAGTTCAAATCTTTTAATTGTTAATATGATAATTACTAAAGATTTATATAATATTTAATTTCAAGGCTCGTGTGATTAGTTAAAGTGCACGTAAATTGGCTTGGATACTCATGTTAATAAAAAAAAAGATAGGTTATAATTCATTTAAAAGATCCAATTGAATTTAAGGCAATCATCTAAGCTTTTTAAATGAAGCATGACAAAAAAAAATAATAAATTCAATACACATGCTTTCATCAATTTTAACATGTTCTAGTAATTTATATTTAACAAAAGTGATGGGTCTCGCTAAATAAAAATATAAGCATCGCCCGTATTAATTTTAAATACAATAAATGTATTTAGTGGGGTTGTGTATAGTTATAATTAATACTTTTTATTGGAAAAAAAATCAAAGTAATATTTCATTTATTATCAATGACGCATCATGTATACTTTATACTTTATAGTTCACTAAAAAAAATGTATGTGGAGGATATTGTAGGATTAAATAGATTAATTTTAATGTATTGCTTAAAACATGTGTAAAGTATACTTTATACTTTATTGTAGGATTAAATAGATTGATTCTATACTTTATAGTTCACTAAAAAATGTATGTGGAGGATACTGTAGGGTTCAATAGATTGATTTTAATGTGTTGCTCAAAACATGTTATTTCATTTTTTATAAATACCATGATTATTTAACCATAAACATATTACTAAAAAAAAATTAGAATGACACCTCTACAAAAACGTATATCCTGTATAGGCTCCAACTTCTTGCCACTAAAATTAAATAAATTGATTTTAATATATCACTCAAAAAACATTATTTTATATTTTATTATCATGGATGACTATTTATCCACGGCCATAGATACATTGTAAATATGGTTATTTATAGACATAAATACACTTTAATATTTATATATAAACAAAAAGTTTCAAGAGATTATTGTTATTTTTCATATTAGTACAGAAAAAAAAAAACGAGCTTTGTTTTGAACGCGCCGGAGAAAGAGAGTGTGGACAGAGAGCTTGCCAGACGCTGACTGGCTGTGAGATTTTAGAGCCGGTCCACGCTCTGATCAGGACAGGCATCGGTAATAACTCATAACGTAGCGCCTACTCAGCCATGAGTCCACACCCTATCTTTGCTCTCCATGGACCCGTCCAGGAAATTTCTTGCCGCTGTTTGAATCCATCACGCCGTCAAAACAGCTTTATCTTTGACCCTGGACGGTCATAAAATCATAGCCATGTCCTAATTTCTCGTCTTTTTTTATTTTACTTGATAGCTATTTCTTTTTTGCGAATTACGAAAATGCCCAGACGACAAGCTGGTCATTGCAAGAGTTAAAGAGTCGCAGTAGTTCCTACTTCTTACCCGTGTTTTTCTTTTTGAAAAATCTTTTTATGAAATATCAATTAATATTTCCATCAAGTTTACAGTCATGCACGCAACTCATGAATAATCGAAAAAAAGATCTATTTTAAATTAATAAAATAAAAGGCAGATATATAGTGACGTGTAATACGCAAACCATTTTTTTTTATTCAAAAGAGATATTCTTGAAATGTTGTCTGTACAATTGTTGATTTTAATGAAAACAATTGATAAAAAAATATAAAATAGATGACATAAACAAACAAAATATTGAGATTGATCCCATCTAAATTGATAATAAGATAAGATAGATGTGGATGAATGAATCATACAGTATAAAAAATAAGTTAAATTAAATAAGGAAGAACTAGCCAATCCAATGGCATTGCTGATGTAACTGCTTCTGTCAGGGACCATTAAGTTACTATTACACTAAAATATTTTTTATTTTAAATTAATTTTTTTAAATTATTTTTATGTGTTTATATCAGAAATAATTTTTCAAAAATAAAATAAAACATAATTTTATTGTATTTTTGAGCGAAAAATACTTTCAAAAGCAACCACTTTCAAAAGCAACCACTGCAACACTCTCAAACATGCATTAAAGTGTTTATAATCGTGTTTCAAAAATATCTTTGAAAAAAATAATTTTTTATTATTTTAAGTTGATTTTTTTTATTTTTTTTGATATTTTTATATGTTGATATTAAAAAAATAAAAAATAAAAATATTATTTATAAATAAAAAATACTAGAAGGACCACGTGAGACCATCCGATTCACAGAATTGTCCTCCTCCTGTATGTTTTAGAGCAGCTTCTCCATTTTTGCTGTGGACATATTTAATGACGTCTTTATAGTCTAATTAAATAAAAGTCAGATATATTAATTTTTTGAGGTTGAAACCAGGTCAGAAAATGATAGTATTAAAGCACCAAATTTCAGAATTAATTATGACTAGCGACTAAAAATATCTTTAATGGATTTGATGAACTATCAACATTTAACCATAACCATAAAACTTTATTACACATTAAAAAAGATATAACATTGAATATATTTTAATTTAAAATAAAAAAATTACAAATATCTTAAAAAATATTTTTGAAACGCAATACAGGGACAAACTTTTATTCTCTTTCTAGACCAATGTGAGAAGAGAAAAGAAAAAAGAAAAATTCATATTCCTTTTCTACACCAATATACATAGATGTTAGATGGTTTACTAAAATAAAATTATATTAAAAAGTTTTTTTTATGAGTTATTTCCCTTTACTCTCGTCTTCGTTTCATGTAGAAATATAGGTCTGTTTGAGAGTGTGGTTGCGGTAGTTTTCCAAAGTGCTTATTGTGTCGAAATACATTAAAATGATGTTTTTTTTTTTGTTTTTTTAAATTATTTTTAAAATCAGTACATCAAAATGATCTAAAACACATAAAAATATATTTATTTAAAAAAAAAACAAATTTCAACTAAAACTAGTAGGATCACAATACCAAACGAGCACGTTGGTTAGTTTTTTCAAGTTGCGTTAATGTGTTTGTATTTTTAATATCTTTTAATTGCCATAATTGTATGCATGCTTTTACTTTGTGATTTGATGTTTGATTTAATACACGGGTCTAATTACTAATCAGTTTCCATTTAAGCAAATGCAGATTTATTTATTTATTAAGAAAAAATAAATCAAACATTATTTGAATTTTATATCTATTGTATACTTGGCAGCCAAGTTTTCCCAGGAGTTACAGCTAGAGGAGCTGCGGGGGCGAGGCAGCAGGTCGTTTTCGATTTTGATGTCTTGATACTGCTTTCATAATTTTAATTGGTAATTGTCTGTGAGTATATTATTTTTGAAAATAATTTTTATTTCAAATGCATTAAAATGATTATTATTTTTTTAAAAAAAAGTAATGACAAATAAGCTGACTGGCACGGACAGGAAAAGCAATAATTTTAAAAGAGTTTTTCACGCTTTGGTTGATCAATTCAGCTAAAGTTCAGGCGTGACTCGATTTATTTAATTATATCTGGATGTTATGGACTGCAACTATAATAAATTAAATTAAATATCAAAATGATTTTATTTTTGGGTGAAAAGAAAATCTCAAAATAGGAGCTCACACCACGTGGTATGACCAGAACTCACGCAGATTTGTCTTACCAGCTGAAGATCTTGACCAGATTCACGAAGCCGATACCAAAAACAGGCTGCTCATCTTTTCTAAGGAGCAATGGGCCCTAGGATTAGAAGCAGATATTCGGAATGGCTTTTAGCCAGACCAGAGTTTATATGGCTTGGAAAATTCCCCGCAACCTAGAGATCCCATTTATTACATCATGCTACACCGTCTCGAACCAACCCTTCTTACGCGGTTACAGATGGAAATGGAGGGTCAACCAGAGGTGTGGGATGGTGAACCCGAATCAGAAGTTGTAAGAGGTGTGGACCAGATGGACGACATAATCCCAGCGAGTTTTGCCATAAAAGTGTAAGAAATTACCATTATACTCCTGATGACAAAATCATATTCTGATTTACTCCAACTCATTGATCATGGAGATTGATCATGAGGATCAATTGTCTGACTTTCTTCTTAATAGAAGAAAAAAAATCAGCTAATAAATGCTGAGAGAGTTATATGATCTACTTATAAATAATAACTTGTGTATTCAATTTACAGTTGATTATATAAAAATATATAACATGTGGTATCAGGGCCAATCTTTCTGTTATTTTGCTTAGTATATTTGTTAGTGATTCTCAGTATATTGAATCATTATTTTGATTTTTCTATTTATGAACTTGCGTTGTTATTTTATCTAAGCGCTTTTGAATAAAAAATTATTTTATGTGTAATTAAAGTGATGGGATCATGGGAGGAGAGGCCCTGTTCTGTGACTAGCAATTTGTTCAAAAACATACTTGAGCTATTTGAAAATATACGGTATGTCTACAATTTATTTGAAAATTTGTTCCCCCCTATCTTCTAAGGCTACGTATAATTGGTCCTTATAATTATTTTTAAAAATACGTTTCAGCACCAAAATCTATTTCCCTATTAGTTTACTCTATTTTTTTCCGATGGAGGAGAGATAAAGCTATTGTTTGGGGAAGATTTGGGGCATCAAAACGTGTAGTTTTGTGTAGAAAGGATCCATATAACAAGGGTAAGATTATATCTTGTTTACCTTGAAAACACCTTTAAAAACATACTTGAGCTCAGAAACATTTTTAATTTCGGGTCAACTTCATGTTTTGGGTTGATTAACAGGGTTCATAAGATTTTTTTTAGTCACCATAGTGGTTGAATTTGAGGTTTCAGACACGTGTTTTTTTAATACAAAAAAACCATTGAGACGGGTTACATGATATCTGCTCCTTTAACTTGAAAAAACAAAATATAAAATTGGGCACACGGACCCTTTCAATTTGAGTGAGGCGCATGACCTATTTATTTTTATTTTTTATAAAACAAATATTCCAATTAATACGCCTAATATATGATATTTTTGCTTATTTAGATTTTTTAATAGTGATTAATTAATTAAAAATTTAGCATGACTCATGTAAGTTTTTAACACGCCAAACAGACATGTTTTTAGATTATTACACCAAAACAGTTCGCATTCTACAATGACTGTCGTTTCTGTCAAACTTATTTTTTCTGTTCCAAATGGCAGAATGTTTCAAATCATGAGATTTCATGGATGAGAATATTCCATTCCAGATAAAAATAAATAATACATGGTCATATGCTCAAGTCTTCAACCTCTAATATCTGTCTACGAGATACAGGTTCTACATAGCAGCTCTTATAAATGCGAAGATTGAACGAACAAAACCGGGAATGATAACAAGCAAATCCTGGAATTATTTACAGTAATAATACGTGTATGTGCAAATTTAAGATGGCATTCAGGCATCTTGATTGCCAAGATAAGACATGATCCTCCAAGAGATGCCATAATTCATAGGTACCTTAACTTACCTGCCTAGAAGTACCAGGCGTCGAGCCGCAACGAAAACATAACGACGCAACTGGAACTCGTGCGCATGCAGTGATTTCACTTCAATATTGCAACTGGCTACTCTGAGAACTGGTTCTCATCAAGTTTTCTGCAAATTCCATATTCTCCATTTCACTTTGCTCAGCCACTCAAAATTGATCAAAGGTCGACCAGACTGTAGTTTGACAAGGTTTGTTCTGTATGGTATCAGTATGTTCTTTAAACCTATAACACATTTTAAGACAAAAAAAAAACAGT
Organism: Salix exigua; assembly: GCA_032356905.1. Classification (NCBI taxonomy): domain Eukaryota; kingdom Viridiplantae; phylum Streptophyta; class Magnoliopsida; order Malpighiales; family Salicaceae; genus Salix; species Salix exigua. Next base: position 19,453,884 of record CM063603.1, on the reverse strand, counting down.
TAGCAAACACTTAACAGCGTAAAAAAGGACCTTCGCTACCAAAAAAAAAGAGAAACTGGGGATGCCATCTCTCTTTCCATAACCAAGCAATGCAAGCACAGATTTCATTGCAAGGAATACCTGTGATGCACATTGTCTTGTAAACGTGAGCTACATGAGCATCTCCTTTGGTAGCCATGTGCGGCCTCTCCAAGCACTGAAGAAATGTCAAGTCAGCCTTTAACAGTTCAGCTTGATCATGAGAGTCGTAACCAATATCATGGCAATAACAACAGTAATCCAACCAATCAATCGGCCGCTTATCCCAAAGAAGAGAACCCCCATCTTTCCCACTTGACCAATTCGGCCCACAATAATGTCCATATCGTGGAAATAACTGAGAAAGAAAGGCTCTTGCACCAGTATGCCAAGGAACCTTAGAAACATAAGGTTTAAACCGCAAAGGATTACCCCTACCACCACCATTGTCAACAACCCCATGCGACTGGGCGTGTCTTTTCAACTTCTTGTTTATGGTATCTGGTGCTCTAAATTTATCTTTCGCATTGATAGCCCATGGAATAATCGTTAAAAGGGACCATCCCCAGAACTTGATATCAAAACGAGATTGTTGCCCCCGCTTTTCCATCACAGAACCCATTGATAAAACGGCAGTTGCTGGTTTAGGATTTGTTACCAGATCATTATTTGAAGTCATCTTGAACCATGGGATATTAACCTTAAACCCTTCAAAGTTCATTGTTGAGAAACACAATAAATCACCATGTCACAAACAATTCAGAATTGATTTTCTAGCGGACCTGCCGATATATAAATTTTAGTACTATCAGAATCTATCATTTGATTAATTCACTAAGAAAGAAAAGGTGTGATTACCAAATTCCAAACGCAACCTACTTTCCTTAACCCTGTTTGGTTGCTGAGAAAATTGTTAGTATAGAAACAACACGGACAAACTTGTAATTACAAACACAATTCAGTAATTTGAACTTCACGATCCTTTTCTTTTTTCCTTCCGTAAGGTTATAAGATTTATTTTTAAAAAAAGAAGAAGCTGAGATTAGTACAAAATGAAGTAACTTTGTAATAGTTTCATTTTCCTCCGTTTTCTCAGCAAACAAACAGAAGCGAAATCATAATTTGCAAGAATCAACCGTACAAGCTGAAATTAAGAGAACTTACTTCGTCTCTTTAATCGATTATGTCTGCTAGTCTGAGAATATCTGTTGGTAGACTGAATTTTCTCGAGGCAAGTTTTCTTTTCCTTTTTTTGATGGTCTCGCCGCCTTTCTCTGGCTCCGGTTCTTCTCTCTTTCTTTTATGGGGCACGTATGAACCAGCTCATTGTTTATAATCCACAGGAATCCAGTATAGTGGGATCCACATATCTTAACGTGGCATCTCCTTACCAACACAATTGTAGACTCAGGGATATCTTAAAAAAAAATCATTTTTATTTTCTTATATAATCGAGTCATTTTGAGTTCAGATTTGAATCAAATGACATGTTTTTCTAAAAAAAATAATTAAATTGAAAAAAATGAAAGTATATTTAAAAAATTTATTTTTATCTTTTATATTTATTTTTGCTATTAGATGATCAGTCCCTGCAATTTTTTTTTAAAAATGACTTTTTAATACCAAAACTTATTTTTCTCATTTTTAGTGTGTGTATATTATATAGATTAAATATTTATTTTTATATTATTTTAGTACGTGTAACCTTATATAATATTCATTTATATTTATCTCTTAATTTTTTTTAATATATTTGTATTTATTGTTGAGATATTATTTCTCATTTATTTACACAATGATTTGTAATTTGTTTAATTAGATGAGTGCATTTTTTTTTTTAAATGTATGTAAAGAAGATCGTTGAACAATTTTACATGTTCAATATTTTTATTACTGATTGATATTTTCAATTTGATTATTATCCTCATGATTTTTTTATTTTCAATTTACTTTTTAAATAATTTTTAATTTATGCTTTAAAAAATATTAGCAACACTGGAAAAAACAATACAAACCCACAACATAAGAAGTCCACCAATCTAGTAAAATCCTAAAATTAAAATACGGTCAAACCCTCATTAGATCACCTTTGCTGGTCCAGATGATTCGAATAATTTTGTTTTGATGATAGCATATTCAATAAGTTGGGATTAATATTTTTTGATGAGCAAATTGGATGGATGAAACTAGAAGGTCTCTCCTGGAATAGAAATGCGCGCAGCCAAGTCCAAATGACCTTCAAAATACACTAGATTGAGGTTACAAGCATTTGACCATGAATATACATCCAAGCTGTTCAACATTTGAAGAAACAAAACAAAAAAATCTCTCTTCCAAACTGTTCAATTCACAAAGAAAGAGCAAGGCGATGACACAGAACACATGATCATTGCGAATTCAATCATATCCGCACTAGAAGAATGCCCGCTGAAAGGGAAACAGACTGGGAAAATGAATATTGAAGGTAGGCAAGGGGATACAACTATATGCAACACTGAAGAATGTACAAGACCACGAGTCAATTTGGTGGGCATCATCAGTTCCAAGGTGGGGATGATGGTCTATAAATAAAATCCTGTGAAGTGCCGTAGTTCAGATCAAGGTTATGGAGCTGTTCCATGAGCTGAGAACGCCTTTCCTTGAAAAAATCCAGCCGAGTTGTTAACTCTACCAAAGCTGAAGAAGATGCTGCTGGCGGGTGTCTTGGATAGTCCATCACCTGCAACAATGGACAACATGGATATAAAAGTGGATTACTTGCATGGTATTATTCCAAAATTAGCTCTCTCAAACATGCAGATTATAGGGCCACGTGTCAAGTTAAGGTTTTGATAGAAGTCAACGCATCCGCGTGTTGACCTTAACTATAGCCGTCAAAAATAATTGTAATCAAAGAGTTACCTCCACTGCTCTGGAAGTGGAGGGAGCAGAATCAATACCACAAAGCTCATCCATGGACATGTTTGTTGAGGCCTCCGTACTTTTTGAGTCACCAATACTTTCCATTAATTGATTTCGAGGAGGTTGCCTGCTGCTGCTTCCAGTTGCTAACCCTGGTCCTTTAAGATGTCTCCGATCAGTCCCCAGCAAACCCTCCTGTAGCATGGCAACCATGTCACATATTTTTAAGAGCACAAAACAGGTGTTATTTGAAACATAAGGTCACGCTACAGATAAATGACTTCAAGAGGAATTAAACAAGGAGCCTTCAGTTTACCTGCTCATCCAAAAAGTACCTTCTTTTTTTTGAAGGTGCTGTTCCCAAAGTTGTGGCATCTTACCTCACATATCTCCATTTGTTTACAGTTATTTTTATTTTCAATTTTCTAAAACATTTTGGAGACAAACACACTCATTGAATCAAGAAACCCTAGAAAAGGAGATTCTCCATCTCCTTGATCAATTGAAGTTCCAGACATTTATTTCAACCTTGAATGAGCGTGTCATAATAAAATGATCAGAATCTCTAACACAATGTATTGGCTGGATATCCTGATGCTTTGGCAAAAAATGTAGAGGAAGAACATCTGAGAAAGAATGGTTCATTATTTAATACTAGAAAGCCTTGCATTGAAATTTTCCCTTGGCGTGCCAAGAACTTTAGTTTAATCACTTTACTCTATTTATCTATATATCTCAAAGGCCCCAAAGTTGGAAGATTTTTTGGCAGACAACCAGGCAGACAATCGTAAAAAATGTTGAATACCAGTTAATTCAATGGTCATTTTAACCAACAATGGAGTGTGAGAGTATGAGTAAAAAAGTTAGAAATAGGAAAGCAAACAATGATGATGGTGACCACCTCATTCAAGAACAAGTGAGATGCATGGGTAGGATGGATGAAAAACAGAAGGTATTGAAAATCAAAAAAAGGACAGCACAGTCAAACAGGCTGCAAATACCATGTTAAACAAGTACCCATTACTATAAATGCATAAGCTTATGAAATCAAGCACATGCAGCAATGTACATCATGACCAATAAACTTAGCTTGTGGCAAGGAATACAAGATTAAGATGAGTTGGAGTGATTCACGATTCTCCTTTCTCAAGCTCATTAAATATGTTCCTTTTTTCCTTCTTTTTTTTTAATGAAAATCTCATATATGCCAGTCAACTGTAAACAGAGCTCCACAATACCTCAGCTCTTTGTTTCCTCTCATGATTAACAAAAGCAAGGGTTGTATCAAAATCTTGCTGCAAAAATCTCCTGCAGAAGTAACACAATAAAGGAAAAATGATGAGTTAATAGCAGTGGAACAATGTATCTCATCTTGGTCACTTCCACATACACCACTAGGTGAAACAATGCATCTCTATTCCTTGATAATGAAAACATTATTGTTCTGTTTAACAATCATTGTTAAGTGAAAAGTGACAAGCAACTAATTGTAATTATTGCCACTTTAGGTGGAGAAATTACAAAGACGATATGACCTCGCAGACTTACTGTTGAGGGTTATGATTTTGAACATGTTGGTAACAGTCACTTGCATCCGAGAGTGAACCATAATGATGCTGTCTTTGCTGATTAAGTTGATGGTGAAGTTCTGCAACTTTTTGCTTCAATCTGGTCACATCCGCTTCAGCAAGAGCAATCTCCTCAAGCTCAAACCTTGTCTTCACATCAGTTAAGTCATAAGAATGATTGTTACTCCAGATTTGAAAGAAAGAGCACAAGAAAAAAAGAAGATCAAAAGAGGGGGAAAATGCAAAGCTCCTTGGGATCTACACACTTTAGAATCCATGCTGCGAGAATTGGAAAACTGGCCAGAAGACATGCTCAAACCAACTTCCAATGCAGCTCTAAGATCTCTTTCAGCTTGCAGCTGCTCTTGCAATCTTGCAACCTATGTGGTAATTTGCATTCAGTCAACACAAACACAGTGTAGGAAAACAACACTATTAGTTTTATTCCATCATACAAGCTGATTAAGTATGCAAACAAAGGCAGAAGAAGATCATAAGAGAATTCGTGGGCTTGAGAGAAGATAATCACAATGCAGTTCCAGAACACTAGAAAGATGCAATAAGGTGTACCATCAACATGAATCTGGTACCAAAGTAGCAAAACAAGCATAAAATGCCTTTCTTTACTATGTCAAAATTGCACAGATAATGGCTAAATGGTAGTGTTCTTCCTTATTTGTTCTGTTCTTCTTTGATGGAACTGTATTGAATTAAATTGTTTGTATTCCACACATGTATGTTGAAGTCAAAAATAGCACATTCAAAGTAGGCATGGCAAAGTTTTTCTATCGCCAATTTAACATTCAAAGCAAAAGACAGCACACAGGTAAAACCTGGTAAACCATTGGAAAGGGAAAGAGGCATGAAACGAGCTAAAAATAATTACATCTTGTTCAAGTGCCAAGCGACGCTCATGCAAAGCTTGCTTTCTCCTCTCTAAGCTTGCCTGTAAAATTGCATTTCCACGAGCCTGGAAAGACATAATAGTCAACCTTACAAGGAAAAACCGGCAACATTCCATAATTGAATAGAAAACAGATTTAAAGAAAGTATTGAGACCTCCTTTGCAATTCTTTGCCTCAACTCATTCTTTGCAATCTCAAGCCTCTGAATAGCAAGCCTAAAAGGAATAGCACACAAATATGGATCAAATTAAACATGAAAAAGTTATTTAGTGACAGTTGATCATGCTTCAGAGAAAGACTCAGAAGCTAATTCAAGAACATATTGAACAACTACTTCAGCTCTAAAATGGACTATCTCAACGGTTGGGTGTCTTCATGTATTGAGCCAAGCATATGATGGAAAGCAATAGCTGCAATTCAGAATAATTTTACCAACTTTTTTTTTAAGATTAATGGAACACTACAGGTTGGTTTTAGATCATTGAAATGCACAATCTCAAGGTGGTTACATTGATTTAAACAGGCTTGGTAGCAAGGGCTGCAAACAGTAAAGATGGACATGGATTTTTGGCTTTAAAATGTCAAATAACAATATCAATGCTGTCAAAAGCAATGCATAAATTTGAGTATCTTACTCCTCTTCTCCAGAAGAATCAACTGATTCCATTGATGTTGTCTTTCTGGCCTGCACAAAGATCAATAGTATTATCAGCTTTTAGTTACAATCTAGGAATATAAACTGCACGAACTCAACTGATACAAAAATCACACTTTCTTCCTCCGCAAGAGAGAAAACCCATGCCACCCCACACCCCAATTGATATAATATAAGGTGCAGGAACAGTTTTGGATGAGTGGGAACCAATTTGCGGCAATTACAAAACTAACTCCAAGCATCCTTCAAGGCATCTTGTACTTTCCTTAGAAATTATGTTCCACACAACCATTATGCCTATAACCATATCAAGTTTACAACATAATATAGGACAATAGTTATATTGTGTAAGCCTTAGATGTTTGTCCCTGCTTGGCATTCACTTGCCACAATGAGTTGAACCTGCAATTCTTGATCCCTCAGACAAAACTTAATCAGTTCCTTCATGAAACTTTAAATACTTGCATCACTCTGAAATCCTTTCATTTACATCACATAATGCGTGAGGATTTTACAAAAACATTTTCACTGTAAATCTATCATGAATTTCTTTCAAACTGGATAGGAGTATCATTGACTGCAATTGATTTTAGGGTTCTTGGTAGTTAATGAGTGACCAAAAAAAATCAATAGATGATAGCTTACATTACTTCTTCCCCAGAATGTCGATCGCTTCCCATTGAGGTTGGAGGCTGAGACTTTACTCGCTGACTTCTCAGCAGATGATTCCAGTCCAGATATGAGTATGGGAGACACAGGATCTGCCGAGGCTAGAATTTCACCCATTGACCGGTAAGATTCACCAATCGGTAACACACTTGAAGCATCCATCTTACTTGTTGAGTTTTCATTTCCTTTTTTTTGTAGTTGAGCATTGGAATCTCTCATTTGCACAGGATCAACAGAAATATTTGAACTCTCAGATGGAGCATTATTGGTTCTAGGTGATCCAACATCTGAATCATCACCACCAAATGCCTGCAGATTAAAATTGAAAATATGCATTGAGCAAGATAATTATATGTCAAAGCTGACAATGGTCTGAACAAAATGGAACAAAAAAAATCCTATACAGGATGTCAATATGCAATTTAAACAGTTTAAAATATCTGTTCCACTGCTTTTACCCTCGCAGTTAGCATAACAGGGGACACCTAAGACAACTCACCAGATGGTTGTGTGGGTCCTAGCAGCAGTAAGCATAAAGGAAATATCCTTGATGACCATAAACCAATAAATCATAAGGAGATTCTCATTCATACACTTTATAGGCATAAGCAAGCCAGATGTTGAATGCACAGATCTCAAATACCAACGCAAATGTAATCATCTTCAAAGCAATTAAACCAACTTAAATTCAAGAGACCTCCTCTCCACTTCTTCATTGTCATCAGAATAATTAAGATGCTCTGGATAAAACAGAAGATGGAATCCTAAAATGTTTCTCCACAAAACCAAACTTCCATGAATTGTCCAATTATTTGACTCGTTAGAAAGCAGTTTCAAGACAAAAACTAAAAGGAAGACCAATTAGGAGGGACAAGGACTGTTCAAATCCCAATTTGCATCCTTAGCCACCAACCCTTTGATGATATTACGTGTGTAATGTCCATGCTGAGTTGATGCCATTTACAAACAAATCTACTGAAATGATACAGCAAAGAATCACGGGGATGAAATTTAGGACACTAGTACTCATCACTCCCCACATAAAATCCGAATACAAACACCATGCCAGTATTTGTAAATGCCAATTGGTATAACATCGCCAGAAGCAGAAAAGGACAGGAAATTGTCTTTGCCAGGAAGCACAAAAAAATCCTACCCATAGGCAAACAGTTATGCTGGTCACAATATCCAGGCTAGAGACATCGTCTTCCAGCACCAAGTGACATTTCAAGAAATTTTATCTTCCTAAAAACATGATCACTGCTACTATCACTAATTCAACATGAAGGGAAGGAAGAAAACAGAAGTCAGAAACATATGCATGTGTGTATAAGAGAACCTTGTAATCATAGAGATCACTGCCAACAGAACCACTGCTTTCACTCAATTTTCCACTGTGAGCACGTTCAGGATCATTATCTGTATCTTGATCCACTTCATTTTCTGCATCATGATATCCATTGTCTTTCATGTCCATATTTTCATCATCGCTTGAATCGTCACTCAAACTGTTTTCTATCTGGGAATCAGCAGAAATAGAGCACCTGTGTAGATTTTCATCCTGAAACACATGACCCGCAAAGCATAATTCTTCAGACAAGGATCAATAATTGTCAATAATCTTCATTCCATAATAGTCACACTTTTTCCCATTTCTGTCATTTTTTAAAAGGACTGCTAAAGGTAAAAATGTATGGAATGAAATTTCAAGGGAAAAAAAAGGACTGTTGAAGAGTGGTGGCTCGGAACTGCATTAGACTCAGACATGTAGCTTTTTCTAGAATGAGATATGTTCATGGAGTCAACTTGACCCATTTATTAGGCAAATTCCATATCTCAACGAGGTAAACACTAAAGTCAGGTGTCACTCCCAATACATTACAAGCAATGGCATCTTAAACAAGCTGAAACCAAGCTTGATTGACCATGCAAAAGAAAATCCAGCAGCATTTTTAGTTTTCATACCAGCATCACATTTTTTACCAAACACACAGAAGTCATAATACCAGAACTTTATTACCAAAGTATCTTACATCAAAAATATTTTCATACTCCTCCAGAAGTGTTGTAATGATGGCCTGAGCATTATTAGCAGCATTTGCAGCAGCAAGAAGCTGAGCAGAATTATCATCATTAACATCAAAGTCATCCTCCAACTCACATTCCCCGGCTAATAAAGGACGTAGTAGCAAGGGTGCCATGCAAGCAGCAACAGCAGATGGATTCATTCGATTTTCATGAGCATGTGAAGAAATCGTGTGCATCATCTTCAGAATTCTGCAATAATAGCCAGAACTTAACTATTAAATTCAAGCAAGTATAAAATGGATATACCACAAATTATTGCTGACGGGAACCTCACAATATTTAGTCATTTGCAAACATGGAAAGATTACCTTTGTAATAAGCGTCGATTTGGTTCTGGAAACGTCTCCACTATTGCAGAGCGCATTGCAATAATCCGAGCTTCCTTCCGATCAATTTCTTCTCAAATACATGGCAAACAAACAATATCAGTATCTAATCATGCTGATAAAATTCTAGTCCACTATTAAGAAAGGGAGATACTTCTATACCGTGCATGAACACATAGAAAATAACTTTTGAGAAAAGATCTGATAGACTTTTATTTTTTTCATTCTGAAGACTTGTTGATTCATACACTTGACTAGTTGATTTATTTTTATGCACTCAATGATGATGATTTAATTTCACGGTGCATGAATAAAAGGAAGGTTCTAGATTGACAGGTAATGCTTTTAGCTTACCTTTGATGAGATCAAAGCTAGCACTTAGCATCCTTGAATTAACCAACACCCAAAGTAATATATAGCATACATTCAACATGAACCAATTTGACCCATTTCTTTAGATTATATGGATGACAGATTTCATTATAATCAAATCTGAGCTATCCATCTGCGATTAGAAGGGAAAACAAAAGCTCCAATTTCATAAACAATGGACATGAAAGTTTTTCTATCATTTGAAGTGAAGTTTTGTTAGAATATCAATGAGAGAATGGAATGTTGAAATGGTTCCACAAACTTATTCAAGAAACAACAATGAGCAATACGCATCACATTCTAGCACATGTTCATAATATATAAAATAAGATAAGAAGGTATAGATCTGAACTTACTGTAAGCCTCCAGCAATGCAGTGCAGCAAGATGCAGGAACTGGAGAGGAGGGCAGTTCCCTTAAAACATGCTGCATTTAAAAAGGTGGAATGGACATGGAATACAGTGTATAATCTAAAAGGAAAACATTATATCATGAAAGCAATAAAGTACCTTCACACAATCACCAACAACATGAGCATCCTCATCTGATTCAAACTCGGTCTTGCCTATAAATGATCAAGAAAATTTGAACAGAAGTCTCAGTTTATAGAGGGCGTGCGAGAATTTTAAGAACAAAGGAAAATAAATTAAACTGGAATCTTCCACCAAAGTACAAAATTTCCACAGTTCATCAAACGCATTCAAGAAAATTACATCTTGAGACAAACTCTACCTTGTTCATATTCTTGTACTCTGCTGTCAACTTCCTCAACATCTGCAGACTGACGTAATATTCCTTCAACTTTGGTTCCTGATGGAAAGATAAACACCATAAGCAAGCAAGCACACTGCAAGTGAGGACAATATTTGACCACAATTTACACACATGTGGATATAAAATGCTAAAACAGCCAAGTGCACAGCAAGTGAAACATATACATAAAAAATGGGGATTATAACTATACCAAACTTCTCAAGAAATTGGAGAGCTTTCTCAAGGAATGAAGGGCCACCATCAATATCTTCGAGGGCAAGTAAAATGGGTCTTCCAACAACCATTGACTTGACAGGACGTTTATCCCTCCCTGATCAAAATGTGATTTAAATGCAAAGCCAGCATAGGAGTTAGCAGTTAACTGGCTGAAGTGAAGATCATTTCCAAATTCCAAAAGAAAAGGAAAGGGAGGAATGAAGAGGATAGTTTTTATGGTCGAGAAGAACAAACATTGATGAAAGGACCCTTCAACAGCTTCATTTGTGTCACTTCGGAATATCCCGTTGTGTCCAATTACAAGGGCAGCACTTGGTGCTTGTGCAAGGGCATGTTCAAGGGCTGTCTTCCATTCATACAGATCCTCTGACGTTTCAGCCTGAAATTTAGAACAGGAAAGCCAAAATGACTTACACATTGAATACACTTGAAGAGATAAGTAACGTTGAAAGGAAGAGAAAATGACATGCCAAGAGAGAATCAAGTTTGAAAAAAAAGGTATAAAAGAAGCACCTTAAGGGTGAAAGCTCGCCCATCACGTCCATCAGGAAACAAAACAGTTAACAATTTCTTGTCTTCTCTAACAACAACACTGAAAATAAGAATAACAACTATCACCAAGTCTTCAGAATACAAACTATAAACAGTATTTAGTAACCAGACATACCTTCCAGAGTTGTTCAAATCGATGCCCCCCAAAGTAAGATTTACTTCACCGCCTCTTTGTGGTAGAGCACTCTACATGAAAAATTAAAAATGAGCAATATTTTAATTAGTTCACAACCATGAAAAATTCAAGACAGGTGGGTTTGGAAGTAGAGACGACACATGTTGAAGTGCCAATAAACTGAAATTTCCATTGAATGCTGCAAGCAATAAATCATCACCACCATCATATAACAAAGATGTGTAACTAGATCAAACATCATTTAATAACCCAATAACCCATTGTTTGGACGGGTATTCTACATGTCCATCACAAAAATGGACAATCAAGTAACGATTACAAAACATATCGAAGTAAAAATAGAACATGGGATGAATAAATCATACTAACAGGATCATTTTTGAAAAACACCAAGGAAGTGCGTGTAAGGATAAACCACCGCTTCTTCCATGACTTCCAGCCTATTCCTGCAGAAACTCAACATTAACTTAATTGAATAGAAAAAAAAAGGCATCAATAAGCTCTAATGACAATTCAATTACTTAAAATAGTTTTTACCAATGTGCTTCAACCTATATTGATAAAAGAAGATGGACTTTATACAATTGATAATTAAGTAAATATCTTTATCATCCGGAAAAAAAAATGTAAAGATGATGGGTGGGAAAAACGTAACTGTTCAAGATGAAAATGGATTGGAATTTCTTTAGATATTATGTAATTCTACCTACTTTGCCATGGTTCTCAAAGTGGATGTAACGTGTTCTGAAAAATAATGTTCATGACACCTAATACTCAAGACAATGGTACTGCAATTCAAATCCATGTTTATATTTATTTGCATACTTCATTGAAGAAAATTGCTATAGCTGAAACATATCATTTGCACACAAGCCAAGTTTCACATAAATATTTATGTATATCAAACAAGGAATAAAAAAAATTGAGAAACAAATCAGGGCAAAGAAAAGTAAAACCGAAATCAGCAGGAAAATAGTTGTTACCAACCTTTTGAAGAAATGAAAAGTGGACCACTCTTGAAAACCTGTGAAAATATGACATAGAAGATGTGAATAATTCCTGGCTGCCTAATATAAAGAGACAGCTACAAGGAAATAACCACTAAACTCGCTGCATTCCCCAATAATATCATCAAGTGCACAGCCAAAGTATTGCATGAGCTATCAATAAAACACATATTTAACATAATTTTGGTGTGGTAAAGCAGATATTTCCAGAAAAATCATGTAGCAACATGTTCAGTCTCCTGACCATTAAGAATTTTGACGAGCTATATACTGAACAGCCACAAATTAGCATTCCATATATTCATGGTTCACCAACTAGTTTTGGAGTCTGTATAACCAAAGTATGCACTGAAAGCAACTCTATTTTAACCTTTTTGTTGTATGAGTATTTGATAAATTGCACAAATTGAGAACAAAGAATTTGACACAGAGCAAGGACATTCCAGCAAGAAATATCCGGAAGACAGGAAATCTAAAATGTTCAAGTTTCTCTCTTTGAAACTTCAACTTGCCAAGTCTCACCGATACATGTTTTAACAGAATTAAATTTCTATCCATCCTAAATTAACCCTCAACCACAACTACTTATCTATTCCCCAAGAATGATTCATTCTTGGGGAAGGCAGATGAACAAATAATTAGCTTCAAGACCCACATTACATCGGGATGATACCCTGTATCGTGTCCTTCCTACTGCAATGGTAATCATGGATTCAGTTTCTTATGATTATGAACAAATTGGAAAACGTGAGCACAACTCTGGTAGTTTTGCATCACAGATTCCTTAACTTTTTCTGCATTTATTGCCATTACAACATAAAATATCCTGGTTTTTATCTCCTTATCTCCGTTATTCCTCGTCATCATATAAAAAGAAACACGTTAAAGAGCAGATGCACATCAAAATTCTATTTCCAAAAAAAAAAGCCCATGAACCTCTCTATCCGCACCAAAACATAAAAATTCGAGAAAAGAAAAAAAAAATGCTTCAATTTCTTAAAAAAATAAATAAAAAGGAAACCGTTTCGGTTATCGACTAAAACAAAGATCCAAGAAAAAATCAAATCAAATTCAACTCACATTCAAAATCAACCAAAACAGTTTTTTAAAAAAACAAAAAAAAAAGTAACTACGCACCGTGTTGGAAGGTCCGACTCTTGGCCGCTCGAAAGCCGACGACATTAAAACTGAAGGGGAAAAAACTACAATAATCCTTGAAAATGCTTAGCATTTCCAAATAGAATAATGCAACTTCTCCATTGAGTCAGCTCGCAGTAGCCGTCTGCATCGCAGGTCGGCTCTTTATCTTAAACTCAAGCGGCAGTTCAAGATCTGACTGGTGAAAACTATAGGGTTTTTTTATTTGATAAAAAAAGGGGGGAAATAAAGAATGAACAACAGCAGCAACAACCAGAACTACCAAGCGGCAAGCAATAACTGTAGATTTATTAGTGTTTTTATTTATTAATTTATTTATATCGTTTAGTTTTAATTATACTCTGGATGATAGTATTTGGTTTTAGGTATTGGATCAGGTAGAGACTGGAGGGGGGGAGTGGTTGTGCAGTAATAATTTTGTAATCTGGTGTGCGTGGGCGATTGAGATGGGAGGAGAGAGAGGGAGAGACCTTGGCTTTGCTTTTCTCTCACTTCTCTGCTAGCTAGAGAGAGAAAGACAGGTAGTGACGGGAGTGATGTGGGTGCGGGCGGTGCTGTTAGAAAAAACCATACCAGGGTCCAATTAAAATCTGCCGTGTTTACCACGTTTGAACTTGTTTTGAAACCGCTAAGCTTGTTTGTGTTTTTTATTTATTTATTATTATTATTATTTGGGGGCAAACGCAGCTATTTTTCTCAGCTATTTAGCGAGAGAGAGATGCTACTATTTTTTTTTCATCTTTAAAGATCATATGTTGTTCCCGCCTATTGTGAAATAGTGATTTTAATGATTCTTTACAAATATTGTGTTGTATTTAAGATTTTATTTTATTTTTTTAGCACCGGAAAAAAATAACACGGTTTAAAAAGTAATTAAAAAACGAGTATATTTTTATAAGTTACAAATGTTATATGCAACTTGTATTTTATAAGTGTTCATTTGACGCTATGCAAACCGTGATTTGGTGTGTGTTTTTTCATTTTAAAAACCGGTGATTTGGTGATTTTAGATCATTTTAATGTGTTGATGTCAAAAATGATTTTGTAAAAATAAAAAACATAATTTTGATACATTTCGGCAAGAAAAACACTTTCAAAAGTTATCGCAACCGCACTCTCAAACAGGGGCTTAAATGGTGTATGTCACACACGAGTCATGTGTACCATTTGAATTTTAAAAATTGAGATTTTTTTTCCATTTCTCCCTCTAATGGTATCACTTTTTTCCCACTAATCTAATCTAACTCTAATAATCTAATATAATGGTATAATCTCTCTAATCTAATCTAATGTCTCTAATGGTATCACTTATAATAGATAAAATCACGAATTCATAGTTGTTACATCAACACATGTTCCTCAATAAATCATGAAATGTGAATTGTGTACAATTTATTGACGATTTATACTATAATTTGGTGTGCAAAAATACATATAATCCTCATTTGCAAGCCTTGTACAATACGTCATTTTACATAATGGGCAAATGACATGCCTAATAAAAAATAAAGCAAGGCTAGATGTTTAAATGTGGCCTACGATTAGCAGGCTGACGACTAAACAAAAAGCTTTTGACTAGAATAGATAGAAGACATGCTAATAGAAAAGCTTATTTTGATGAAAAAATTATAAACAATTGAATTTTCATAAATAATGCGAGCTAATTCACAGCAATATAAGCTCCCCTGCTCGTATATTATCACTACCTTATTTATTTATTTAAATATATATATATATATATATTAAAAAAGTATGCGAGCTAATTCACAACATTATAAGCTCCCCTGCTAGTATATTATCACTACCTTATATATTTATTTTAAATAATATTTTTAATATTAACGCAAACAAAAAGATTGTTCTATAAGCTTTGAAGTTACTTGACATGCACTGTTACCCGGAGATGGTTTATCATACAAAAAAATACAACAGTCTAAAGCTCATTGCTAAAGAAGCTTTCACCGAAACATGACATGGCATATCTACGTGGAAAAATCAACACCAAACCTCTGACTTGGCATTCCTTGATTGGTTATTTGTTCATTGCTGAAACCAAGTGTCTTCCTTTCCATCAAAACAAGGAACCGCCGCCTGTCCTTCCAACACAGCACACAAGCATAAAGGACGTCTTTTGATCACCTCTTCAAATCTTATTTCCTTTCCGAGCGACCAGCCAGACACAACTCCGTACCAGATGACTTCCAGGTGCATGTCTTCCACGCGCCGCCACTCAGGACGAGTTTGCTTGCTTATCCTCTAATCTCTCCCGCGATTGGAGCGTGTCTAACAAATTCTGGTTCTGCGATTTGTATGGGCAGGGAAACGGGTGAGATCATGGGTACCGAATCAAGCAGTAACAGGTCTCATGCCTCCCTGTACCGTTTTGTTTATTTCAGTTAAAACAGGAACTGAAGCGTGTGATAGACACCTTGTGGTTTATTTTTATTTTTGTAACCGTCCATTCAAAGCAGGGGTCCTCCTGTGGCCCCACCATCTCGTTGATCTCGGGACAATTGGGTCTCCTGCCCGAAATAAGTGCCCTAACAAAGCATCGGATACTGCTAGAAAGTTCCGAGCCTTACTGGACCACGCCGAGAAGTTTGTATGGCGTTATGAAGCAGCTGCTCTGTTTCACAAGGCAGTCAATTCAAGCCTATTGCCTTCCCAGTCAGCTTGTAACTCTCTCATGGAGCCCCGGGAAAATTCCAAGAAGTATGAGCTGGACTTTTCTGCCTATAGTAAAATGACCCTCGTAGGGATTTTGCCATGTTTTACCAAAAATCAATGATCAATACCTATTGTAAACAAGTTATTGATGCAAATGGCATCAAATTACTTGTTAATAATGATCAATGATCAATGTCAAGTTCTCCACAATTTTAACTGGTTTTTGGTGATTTTGGGCGCGATGCTGCTGCTCTCGATAATCTCATAACGGAGCCTTTTAATTAATAGTTTTGTTTGGTATTTTAGTTGTTGTTGTGCTTGAAGTTAAAAAAAAATAGTTTCATGAAAAACACTTTTAGTTGCGGTTCATAGTTGAAATTAAAGTATTTCGTTAAAACCGTGATTGAGTTTGAGATTTAATGAAATACAATTTCATGTGATTGATTATCATGTTTTTTCATATTGTTGTCAACTTGTGAGGTTACTGTAAAGAACATATACATGCACACACATATATACACACATACACATACACATACACATGCATATATATATATATATAAGAAGCTTCTTCAAAACAGGTATAAACAGAGAACTCGAGTCCAAAGATTGGATTTCAAAATCACAGATAGGTTTTTCTCTTCAAAAACCCCTACTTGCTTTACAAACTTCCCCAAGTTTTACAAGTCTTTTCAAATCCAAATTAAAAGTATATTTTGTGTTTGATCAAGGATCCTGACATTGCCTTGTTCATTTGCATTAGAAATTTATTTTATGTTTTCCTTTACAAAATATAGTATATCAACTGGAAACCTTTGACTAGATCTTTAGATCATTCTCAGGTGTAATAACGCCAAATACTATTCTTTCTCTCATTTTATTTCTTAATTTTTTCCGTGTTCTTGTTGTACCTAGTATGTGTGTGTATTACTTTTAAATATTGTAGATTTAATACTCATAATAGAATAATGTAGTTAATAATTTAAATAAATTAAATACTTGTTTTTATTCTCTCATCAAACTACTTGCAATTCCATCACGAAGTAAATCCATACGTGAAGGCCTCTGCGATCCCTATCTATTTGATCGAGGAACAACATCTGGTAAAATATCATCAAGAACAAAATTAAGATTGTGATCATATTCGACAAAAATCATATCATACTGTGATCTCCTTTTAATATATCTATCGTGACAATGTTTTTTCTTGCTTTGCGTCCCATCATTCCTCAAGGGGAGACAACCCAATTGTTGGACTTAGTTTTAACCCGACCCAACCAACTGGGTTGAGACGAGAACACGTCCAACCCATCAACACGAGAAAGGAAAAGAAAAAAAATAGAGGTTGTTGCATTGTTCACGTATTGCATGAACGACAATAAAGTGGTTGATCGATGTGATGAGAGGCTCACCTGTCATTACCGCCATGTAGAGGAGGGTGAGGTGGTTCTTCATGTGGTTGTGGCGTCGAAAATGGTGGCCGGGAGATGCGTTGGAAGATTGTTGTTGGTTTGTGATGCAACTGTTGCCACTGCTTAATGTCGGAGCTGTGGGAAAAGACTGGACTGGAGCAGCCAGTGAAGAGGAGAGGCTTTCGATGCTGAAAGAGTAGTTGGTGGTGCTCGTCGTCGATTGCTGATGCTGGAGGAGAGAGTGCTGCCAACGTGGTTGTATTTTAGAGAGAAAATTGTCGATTGTGTGAGTGAGAGAGAGAGAGAGAACTGTAACTGCATTGTGGAGAGAGAGGGAGCTACTGGTGGTCTTGTAGGCGCCAAGGGCGGTTGTTGGGTAGTGGTTATGCTATAATTTTTTTACGTTGTGCCAATGTATTCTTTATGTTCCTTTTTTTTGCCAATTTTCATTTGTTCTCCCCGTGTCAGTTATGACTGTTTTTTTAGAGAGAAAGTTGCTGGTACTAGCACCGAGGGAGATGGAAGAATGATCAAAATAGCTGACGTTGAGCTGATGATCGTCGTTCATGTCTGTGTTCAGTGTGTGTGTGTGTGTGGTTTGAGGCGCGAGATGCTTTTCCAAATTGAGTTTGAAACTTAGTTTTGTGGTGGGACCCCTAATTGCAAAAATTATGGTCCAATTGTAATCAAACAATTTGGCTCTGTGGTGAGCCTTAACCACAAAAGTCACCACAAAACCAAACACCCACTTAAATTAGTCTTATCAGTTTAAGTAAATATTGTAGATTTAATAATTATAATAATATAATGTAATTAATAATTTAAGTAGATTAGACACTTCCTTTTATTCTCTCATCAAACTACTTGCAATTATATCATGAACTAAATCCAGATGTGAAGACCTCTGCAATCCCTGTCTATTTGATCGAGGAACAATATCTGGTAAAATATCATCAAGAACAAAATTAGAATTGCAATCATATTCGACAAAAGTCATATCATCTTGTGATCTCCTTTTAATATAGTTGTCGTTACAATGTTTTTTCGCGCTTCACGCCCCATCATCCTCAAAGAGGAGACAACCTAGCCGCTGGACTTAGTCTGGACCCGACCTAACCAACCGGGATGGGCCGAGAATAGGTCCAACCCAACAACACAAGAAAGGAAAGAGAAAAAAAAGAGAGGTTGTTGCACCATTCATGTATTGCGTGACACAGTAATAAGGTGGTTGACCGATGATGATGAGAGGCTCACTTGCCGTTATCGCCAGGTAGAGGAGACCGAGGTGATTCTCCCTGTGGTAGTCAGGAGAAGCGTAGGAAAGTTGTTGTTTGGCTATGCTGCAACTGCTACTGCTGCTTGACGCCAGCGTTGTATGAGAAGACTGGATAAAGAGAGAGAGAGAGTGAATTGTAACTGTATTGTGGAGAGAGAGGGAGCTACCAGTGGTCCTGTCGAGGCCAAGGGTGGTTGTTGGTCGGTTATTATGTTTCATTTTTTTACATCGTGCCATCGTATTCTTCTCCCCTGTTCTTTGTTTTTTTCTCCAATTTTCATTTGTTCTCCCCATGTCAGTCGTGACTATTTTTTTTTTAGAGAGAAAGCTATCAATGCTAGCGTCGAGGGATATGAAAGGGTGGTTAGAATAGCCGAAGGTGAGTTGATGATTGTCATGCATATCTATGTTCATTGTGTGTGGTATGAGGCGTGAAAAGCATTTGCTAACTCAGTTTTATGGTGGGACCAACAATTGCAAAAATTATGGTTCAATTGTTACCAAACAGTTTGGTTCTGTGGTGAGCCTTAATCACAAAAGTTACCGCAGAACCAAACACCCACTTAAATTAGTCTCCTTGGTTTTTAGGTAATATTTATCATTATAGTAATATTATTTTTATTTTGAAATGTATAAAATAGTATCAATTAAATATCTAAAGTATTGACATTATTCAATTGAGTCCTTCGATCATGTGATTTAATTTATCCCATCTAAATTTATAAAATTGTACAATAAAGAATAAACTATCTCGAGCAGAATTAATGGCTCATATGACAAAAAAGAAGAAATATTCAGATGGTGGATCCAATCGAGGAATACTAGTGCCTAAAACATTTTAATCCTGAGAGCTGAAATGAGTATAATAACAGTCAGGGAATGGAAATAACAAACAAGGTTTGCCCAACCTTGAATCATTTCACAAAATGACTGCCGGTACCTGAACAACACAAGCGAGCATTTCACATAGAAAACCTGTTTGGTTTCGCTGAGTCTTGGTTTCTGGCTAACACAGTTGTATTGACTACTGAGGTTCTCATGTGGCGTTTAGCTTCAAGTTTTCCAGGAAAAATCTCCCTGTCTAGAAAACCCCGTTCTCTCACTCCCTCCATTACACTCAAATCCCAATACCACAACGAAAAACATCAACTTTTGGTGTTTTTTCGCTGCATTTATAATCATTCAGCTTCAAGTCCTAGCTTATCGATATGGAGACGAAAAAAGGAGATGGGCAAAGAAGGATTGATGGCGGCCAAAGAGCTGAAGAGACTCCAATCGAATCCTGTCCGACTCGAACGCTTTATTAAGTCAAATGTTTCTCGCTTGCTTAAGTCTGATTTTCTTGCTGTTCTCGCCGAGTTTCAAAGGCAAGACCAGGTCTTTCTCTGCATGAAGGTTTGGCCCTGTTGATTGTTTGCTTATTTACTTAGTTTTTAAAGATTGATTAAGAATCAGCAAGCAAAGCCCATGTGACTGAATTTGAAATCTTTTCTGATTATCTTCATAAATTACTGCTTTAAAGTATTAATTCATTTAAAATTTATTTGTCTTTTGCTTTTGCTTTCGGTCCTATTCAAGACT
Source organism: Salix exigua (assembly GCA_032356905.1). Taxonomy (NCBI): domain Eukaryota; kingdom Viridiplantae; phylum Streptophyta; class Magnoliopsida; order Malpighiales; family Salicaceae; genus Salix; species Salix exigua. The sequence continues at coordinate 19,433,603 of CM063603.1, read as the reverse complement.
GTAGAACTTTGGAGCTATAAATGTTTTAAACTTATTCTACATTTGGATTGGTGATGGTGAAGTGGTGTCAAGAGATTGCTTTTGTTTTATCCATGGGCGAGACGAAAAGTGAAGGTGCTTTGAAGTTGGTTCATCTCGAAGAGGATTTTTGAATGGTTTGTCAAAAACAATATGCTTTATTCTTTTGTTTTTAATGAATGGGTGCTGCGAATGCATTTTTTTTTGCGTTGTTGGGAATTTGAGGCTGGGTTGAGTTCTAAGGGACAACCTTGACGAAGCTTGTTCATTTGTATATTGGTGCTGTAGTCCGGTAGTGCTGTGTGGCTAGTTAGTGAAGTTTTTGGCCGAATCTTGTAGCATGTATAGGCAGTAGTTGTGTAATCATAGTAATGCTCAGGCTGCCTGGGATCTTGATGGGTTATTGTGTACAAGCCAGTTCGAACTTTTTTCTTCTTGACTGTGGGCAACCAGAGGTGGCTTAGCTTCCACATTCTGTTTTGTTAGATGGTCTATCTTTTCATCACTTTGGTTTGCTCTTCAAGAGCAGAGTGCTGATCTAAGAGTTGGGGCATGGATATCTTCAAGTGTTAACTTTTTTCATGACCATTAACTGCAGTTTCAAAATAGAGGATGCTCTATGCAATCATCCTCGGAATAGAGGATTTTATATATATATATATATATATATATATAATTTTCCCTATGATTTGGAGATAAATTGCTCGATGTGAGAAGTTCTTCACTTTAGATGAGGTTAAAATTAGATGAGGTTAAAATTACGTAGATTGCCAAGCCTCTGGCTGTGAAACTAGTAACAAATGGAGGGGAAAAGAGTCATACACATTGCACATGCAGGCATTTGACTCTCCCTGTGTGTTGCTAATACTATGAACCACCTTTTCCTTCTGTATGTTTGCACAATCTTACTGGAGAACTTGATACATTTCATTAAATGCTCTATTTCATCAAAAGCTAGAATTTTGTTTGGAGTAGTGTTTGCTCTTTCTGCTGACTATATGATAGCTCAACTATGTCAAGGGGACAAATATTCACGCTGCTGTGTTAATTTTCTTTGATATCTATCTTTCATGTGTGTGTAATTTTTATTCATTCAGCTTCAGTGTACTCTTCAGTTATATGATGTTGGGCGCAAAGAAATTTGGTATCGGCCGGACATGTTCTTTTTCAGGGACATGCTTATGATGCTTGCAAGAAACAACAAGGTAGATGAAGCAAATCAGGTTTGGCGAGATTTGAGGAGTGAGGAAGTTCTGTTTGATCAGCACACCTTTGGGGACATAATTAGAGCCTTCTTGGATAATGGATTGGCCTCAAAGGCAATGGAAATCTATGAGGAAATGAGACAATCTCCTGATCCACCGATATCCTTGGCTTTTCGTGTGATCTTGAAGGGACTTATTCCATTCCCAGAATTAAGAGAGCAGGTAAAAGATGATTTCCTGGAGCTTTTCCCCGACATGATCGTGTATGACCCAGCTGAAGACTTGTTTGAAGATCAAGAAAGGGAGAAGGACGGCAAAGATGACTCGGGATGGAGTGATCAAGCTCTATGATCCACTACTTCACAAGGAATGATGCTTTTCCTTGTGCAAACCAAACCATTTGCTAGAGCGAGAAGAAATGAATGCCTGTGTAAGATTGATAGTTGTTGGTGATTTACTTATGGCAAATAGCTCCGAGGTGTTCAAGAGCTCACAAGTTTTGAATCTCAGTCAGCACATGATGCGAGCATTATCTTCCTTTCCGCTCCAAGAAGAATCATCAGGTGCCAGTAATTCAGTTTCTTAACTTGGGAAGCGGTGTGGTGGGATAAAAACATCATCGCTTACTGAGTTGAAGACAGCAACCTATGTTATAGAAGACAGGTTCGACTTCATTAACATTCCTTTTCAGGACCATTTGGAGAAATGATTTTGTTCTCATTCCAAGTTTCTTTCACGGCTCTAAATTTTGTGGAGAAATGTAGCCATTACAATGAGTTTTTTTTTTCTTCAGAAAAGGCAGTGGTTATTTTTTTCTTGGTTTTAAATAATTTTTTCTTAATATTTTCATGTCTTTTTCTATTTTAAAATTAAAAAAATGTTTTTAAAACATAAAAATAGCATTATCAACTGTTGCTTCAAATAGCTGATCGTTTTTAGGATTCTCTTATCAGCAATGACAGTATTTTGAAAGCATGTATTAAAAGTGTTTTTTCTTTCCTTATTCCTTCCTTTTTTCTCACCGACCTTGATGATGAGAGCACTCCTTTTTCATTCCATCGGATCCAACATGTCAAATTATGCATGTTAAAGAAGAAAATTTGAAAAGGGAAATTTCTTGTTTAATTAATTAATTAAAAAAAATTGATGGTGCTCGACAAATATGTCAGCCATATCCAGATATACTGTTAGAGATCCAATCTATTATGAATACGTGTTTATATGGTTTTTTTATGAAAAATAAAAAATCTCCTAGTAACTCATTGACATTTCAATATAATATTCAATCCATTTTTATAAAGAAATAGTATCTGATAATTCTATAGTTTAATTATTTTAATATATGCTGTGTTTTTTTCAACTATAAATAATTACTTCACATGATCAATAAGATATAAATACTATCATACACGATTAAAGCTCCAACCAGACATCACATATAAAAGTATAATATTTATAGATTTTTTTAAAAATATATCGGACTCGAGCAACTGATATTTCAATCGATTTCAAACCAGACTCAAGAGTGTTTGGAATGTATTTAGAAAACAATTTAATTTTTATTTTAAATTAAAAAAAATTAAATTAATATTGATACCAAAAATAATTTTAAAAAATATTATTTTAATATATTTTTAAACAAATATCTGTAAACGGGAGTTTTTAAAGGCTTGTCCAATCAATCACTTAACCCACTAAATCACGCAATATATACTTGATAACCTGACAGGCAAAAAAATTACAGACATTATATCCAATAGCACAAAGACTAGAACAACCAACCAAATTTAGTAATTTACTACAAAAGAGAGTGCGCATCTCCCAACTGCTTTTCCTAGCTATATGCTACAAACTCGTAATTTTTTACAAACTATCATGATGTTACATTAAATGCAGAGATGGACCCTCTGCTGCATATCATGGCCTTCTCTGCCCCCACAAATTTGGAATATGTGCAATGCTCTTTCACGCAAATCATGACTGAATCACTTTGACAAAATGACAATATCTACCAGGCCTCGAAATAAAATATATTATGAGGAAGAAATGAGCTCCACCTAACCTGCTCATGATCTTCACGCCATTCCTTCACCGTTATCTTCAATTATGAGATGAGTAATTCAGACAGCCTTGTTGTTCATCCTGTTTGGTGGACAGTTTCCCGGCCAGAAGAGTTTTTGCTCTGAGATGCCATTTCTTGCAGTGACCACTGCACTTTCTTACACTTCTGGTTCTCGCTTTAGCTTATATCACATCCAGATTCAATACAGACTAAAGTGCTATCAGGAAAAACTAGAGCTCTCATCAAGAATTATATCTGCTGGGTCTCCAATCCATGGTCGCCCTTCTCTCCATTTAAATTTAATTCGTAGTTTTCCATTAGCATCCACCCCAACTACGTGGCCCTTGCTAGCCCAGGTTTCCATTCCCCATCCCCACCTGGGCTTCACTAGTCCTTCCCTGAATCTCACGCTGTCACCTACCTTAAATGCCCTTACCTTTTCCATTTCCCATTCTTTGCAAACCCAAAGCTGATCCAAGAAGCAAAATGCCACCAAAAGCTCTCCTTCCTCCATCTTGTGCACCACTCCAACGCTATCACGAGTAACCTCTCCCCATTGGTATACTGGGGTAGCTATAGATGATTTGACTCTTATCCAATCTCCAATTTGTATTATCTCTTCCTCCACCACGTCAACTTCTGATGGATCAAGCATCCAAACTTTGGTGCCAGCTGGGGTAAATATTCTCATTTTTCCATCTAGATCTATCGCTGATATAGAACCAATGCTCTCATGTGTATGGCCTGACCAACCAAATCGTGGCTGCTTTACGTGGGGCTTCACCTTCACCTTTTGGCCTACTGCAAGTTTATCCACTGTTTCAAGATCACATGCAGGTCCTACCCATAATTCAGTTTCACCACAGAATCCAACAAGGAAAGTACCATCCCAGTCATCCTCTTGAAGCCTCACTCCTTGTACAACTCCAAGGCTTCCAGGCCCCAAACTTTTCCACCTGGTGGCACTGTTTTTTAATTTTACCCATTCTCCCACCGCAAACATTTGATCTATCTCAAAATCCGCAGGATCTCCTCGCCACAAATTGCGCAATCCAGAGAAAGAAACTCTTATTTCTCCATCAATATTTACAGCAGTTACAACACCTCTCGAATTGTGGGATGCGCCTCTCCATCCCCACCTAGGTTCAACCAGTCCAGTACGAAATCGAACATGCTGCCCTATCTTTATGCGTGGAACCTTTTCCACCTCTGTGCAGTGGGCAGGAAGCTTTCCTTTACGAAAACAACAAACCAAATCTAGATGAAAAGAATCCTGTATACTGTGCACGACAGCGATATTCTCCTTCCTAAAACTATTCCACTCATAACTAGGTCTAGACCCCAGACATTGCTTCACCCTAACCCAGTCACCAACAGCAAGTCCTGAGAGTCTTTCCGCATCGCCTGGAGCAACTTTCCATAAGCTTGCTCTGCGAGCCACTCTCACCTACACAAATAATTGGGAGTAAAGCTTTATTAAAACAATTGAAAAATCCTGAAGGTCAAAATGCTGAAATACACAAGTCTGGCACACAAGAAAAAAAGAGGACAGTCAACCCAGCTAACTTAAATCGTGGAACATATACTACGATATAATTAATGGTCCATGCCATTGATTCAAATGCATATTCTGCACCTATGAATTTACAGCCAGCAAGGCAGTAAATGCACTGCGGGGGACTCAAACTCAAAAACATGATTAAAGTGTTGGTAATAGGAACCACACTGCTATTAGACACATGCATGCAAGAACATAAAGGATTCTTTTCAAACATGATTGTAATGTAATGCAAAATATAAGCATGCTCACATTGAGGGTTCCATCCATGTCAATCCTCGCAACAGTCCCAAAAGTAGCGGGACTTTCGTTTGACCATCCAAGCAATGGCTGAGTGATAGACGACATGACACGGATCTCCTGTCCCACTTCGAAAGGTGACACCTTCTCCATGTCTGTCATTGAACATAGAAAGGGCTTGCTTCTAAAGGAGAAAGCAACACCCATGTCACCATCATCCTCTAAGTTATGGACAATACCAATGCTAATCCTGGTGACATCATCCCACCCATATTTTGGAGAGGGTACCGAAGCTTTTACTCTAACCCAGTCACCAACCTGATCATGTAAGGTGAGTTAATAAATGCCTACTGCTCACAGCATAATCTGATTATTAGTCAAATGAGTTAAAAATAAGCCACAAAATATTACCTTAAAGTCCTCCACCTTTTCCATATCTGAAGGATCAGCTGTCCATGGTATGGACCGATTTTGTATTTCTATTATCAGAAGACCATTACTCTTTATGTCACATATTCTTCCAACACTATGATGTGTCTCACCACCCCAAGCACAGCTAGGCTCTGCAATAGATCGTTTTACACATACTAGCTCACCTATCTGTAAAATAAAACAGAATTAAAAACAAAACAATTGTATACATTCTTAGTGAATAGTATGATGTAGGATAGGGGCTGGAGTAGGAAGATATATTAATTTTCTTTAAGAAAAGACGGCAATAAAAATAAAAAAACACTCTCACAGTCTCACTACCTTAAATGGCACAACTGGTTCAACCTCTTCTGGTTCAAATATGCATGGAGCAGGTACACAACTGAACTCTATCAACAAACTACTATCGGATCTGATACCATGCACGATCCCTATGCTTCCAGCAGTCACAATTCCAAAATCATGCTTTGCAGCCTCAGGTGTTTTGCGAACACAAACCCAATCACCAACCTTGAATTCTTCAAACCTTTTAAAATCTGCAGGATCAGCTTGCCACCCCTTAGAGGCACCGTGAAAACCAATACGTATAAATCCCTCATCCTCAATGCACAGAACAGTTCCTTGACTGTCACGTAATTGTTCATGCAATGCATATCTGAAAAAAGAAGAATCAACATCTTCAAGCTTTCATAACTTTCTAATGATTAAAGAATGTCAGAGATTCTTATAATGATCCTCAAAATGCTGGTTCAAAGCATGGAAATAATCCAAAAAATAAACTTGTACATAAGCTGTATTTCAATTTTGTCAAGGTTCCATTAGCTAACCATCGTCACAATTCTCAATGGCTACGTAAAATAAATCTACAACTTCCTCTTTTATTAAATATAAACAGTACAGCCAATCATCCCATGACTTTCCTTGTTTACTTTTTTATCCAGGTTCTGTTTCTTAAGCAAGTCTAGAGGTTAAGTTTAAAAAGGTTCAGCAAGAATTGAGCCCTTGAATATCCACAACTAACCAGCCACCCTTGTAGTTCGCAAGTCTAAATTGTTAAGTTTAAAAAGGTTCAGCAAGAATTGAGCCCTTGAATATCTATTACTACCTTGCCACCCTTGTAGCTTAATGCACATCCCTTTAGATCAAGGGTTCAGAAGCTAGTGGATGATGATGAGTAAACTGAACATCTACTACTGAAGATAATTAACAATCAAGCACATCATCACTCTAATATTTGCTACAGAAACCATGATCATACCTGGGCTCTATAACATCAGGTTTAAGTTGCACAAGTTGGCCCCTGTCGAAAGGAATCACTTTTACAACTTCATTTGCCAAGACATGAGCAACTCCAGTGCAAAATGATACAGTAAGACTGCCATTCTCTGAAATACACTGTACAAAACCAACATTGCCATGCGTTGCACCTTGCCACCCATATGTTGGATTCTTCATGCCCCTCTTGAATTTTACCCAATCTCCAACTTCAAACCTACAATCAAAATGACAAGCTGACGATTATCATAGTGGATCAAGCATCAGTAATGCTTTGGAATTGCCAAATGATTCCCCAAGAAATTTGCACTCACACTGTTGGAGATAAAGAAACTCCCTTATTAGCTAGTGCTTCCAAAAGCTCTTCTGAAATCCATTCTCGGGGCAGGCTTTCCAGGAGGTCACACAATGTCTTACCACTGTTGCCCATAAGACAAATGCATGATCACAGAAAGACACAACAACATGCATATTCAATTAGTCAAAGTATTCTCAATGTTACGATTGGTAACAAGTGAAACTCTGTATGAACTTATATCAGAAACATTAGTTAAGAATTAACGGAGAAAACAAAATCTCCAGTTTTGCCCTGACAGAAAGAATGATACCACACTACGCTTCACTTACCTGTTGTTTCTCATCTTAATGCTTGCATTTGGGCACTGCAGCATAAGGATGATACAGTCAAGATTCTCACGTATCAACCTTGCAGCTGCAGCAGCTAAATGGAAAGCATTGTCACCATCCTCATCCTGATTATAATTACAAAGAAGTTGCTTCAGTATATGATCATGTGAACGAATTGCAATGATCAATATTTGAAAATAGAAATCCTTCCAAATGAAAGTGAAATAATGTGGAAAATTTAACCTATGAACTAAAACGTCAATCCAACCTTTTGTTATCCGAGTAAAATTATTCTACTTAATGTATCAAATTCATCAAACTCTCATCAAAACCAAGATATAAATGATCCGTGGGCATCAATAAGGTTCCTTGCGAAAACATTAGAAGCACAAAAATGAATAGTAGATATCATTCAGCAAATCACGCACATACACATAAGAAAAGTCTCCAAATCAAGACTATTCATGAACAAAAATCCCATTTGCAAATCAAATACGAGACTAAATTTGCAAATTTAAGAATCACAAAAAAGGTCCATATCAGTTATACCATTTATAAATTTAAAACAAATAAAATGCTCATACCAGTAATCTTTTTATTATTATATTTTAAGTCAATGAAATTCTATTTAATAACAAACAGTAATTTGAATAGTTAATAAATCAAATTCTAACTATGTGTACAACCAGATTTCCAAATGGACGACCATTTTTGTGACCTTTTCCCCAACAAGGTTAAGTTCATTTTTTAGTTAATGTTCAACTCAACAAGTTGATGTAAGGAGCAGATCCTAGGAAGTAGTATTATAGCACTGTACTCTGGTGTACTGTAGATGTTGCTGTAACAGTTTCATACAATTAGTTTTTTCCCTTAACTAGCTTATTTATGGGTTATTTAAAATGCTTTTTTGGACGGCTAAGATTTGGTTGCTTTTAAGGGTTAGAACTTCCTTTCATTTAGGCTTTTTTCTTAGTGATTAAGGGCTGCTACTATAAAAAATCATGAATTGATATTAGAGAATTTTATTAAAGATTTTTGTTCTCTTTTCTAGCTGTACAGTCCAGCTAGCTAGCTTTTGGCTGCGGTTGTTATCCCTTGCCTTGATCAACCATATTTACATGGATTTTACATTTTGATCAATGCTGTTTTCATGTCCCTTCCTACCTTCCCTACCCCAGAGCCACAATACCCCGAATAGAAAAAAAACAAACTGTTTCAGGCAAAGGAAAGAAAAGGAAGCTGTTTACAAAAGAGTAGTACTGAATATGTATAATATATCAAGTTCTTCTGAAAGACTAAAAATTATATAAAGACATGCTAACTACGAAGAGCGAAGTACTAACGTTCATCCAAATGAATTTTCTCAACACATTAATCTTAATGGCATTTAATTGATGATAAGTTTGGATCTTTGAATCACTTCTTTATAGCTTTTCATTAATGAAGGGCTATGCTAGAGGTTGTGGAGTTTGAGGTTGGATTAGCACAGTAACAATCTGTTTATTACATGGAGTGCACACATAATAATTAGTAAACACTCTACTTCTGTTACTGCTTTTGACTTCTAGATTGACATAAATATACATTATCAAACACATTAGGAGACATCAGGCTTATTTCACTATGACAACATCACAGTGACAATAGAATCCAAAAGAAAATGAAACATCACAAACCTGCAAATTACAATCTGCTCCAGCAGCCAAGAGCAATTTGACGCAAGGCTTTGCACCTTTAGCCAATGCTAAATGAAGAGGTATTGTACCATGCACATTTTGTAGGTTAGCATTCACTCCAGCATCAAGAATGATCTAAAAAAAGCAAACTTTTCATCAGAAGTTAAAGATCATGTCTGATCTGGGACTGCACATTCGTAAACTTTATGAAATTAAATACTTCATATCAGTAATTAAATTCACAGGTTAGCATTCACTCCAGCATCAAGAATGATCTGCTTGGAAACAAAAAGCAAACTTTTCATCAGAAGTGGAAATCCCATTGAGTTACCTTGACCAACTCAACATCATTTGTTACGGAAGCTGTATGCAAAGCTGTTTGATGATTTTCAGCATCTTGGGCAGCAGGGTTTGCTCCAGCACCAAGAAGTAATCTCACCAGCTCTCTGCCCTCTACAATTTGAAACTGAATATTAGCTGAGAAAAAAGAAAACATGTATCTATATTTGTTGCTTCCCAGGAATGAGGATCGTGAGTTTGGTGCGAATCTGCTGCTGTTTGTCCACATAAATGATTACCAAATAGATAGAAATTTAGTTAAATGCACTAAATTAAGAGCTTTAAACCAAGCTTTATAGATGAAAGAACACATGGCAAAAATACAGAACACATGAGTATATACAGGCACACTAAAGTCTAATAAAAAGTTGGAAGCTTAAACAAAACATTACACAAGATGAAACTCCTAATTAATACTAACTAATAAGTATAAAATAGAAACAGTTGCTAAATAACATAAAAATAACTACTACAGAATCATTAAATTTATAAAACTAAAACAGTTGAAGGTAATCAAATAAATATTGGAACATTACTTATGCAACAGAAATGGTACAAGGAGCAGTTTTAAAAGCAAAAGACCATTCCCATGGGTTGATGAATATTTACAGCTATATGTCAGAAATTGTAACAAGAATCATTCCACTTGATTGGAAAAAAAAATAATTAGCACACAAAAACTGAATGGAAAGGACAATTTCCTATAAGCAAGATGAGAAAAGATATGTATGGGGTAGAATCTCACATAAAGTTCAACAGATTAGAATTAAATAATGAAATACCTGTCTCGTGATCTTTTCTTAAAGCAGCTGCCATACATAATGCAGTCCCAACTGAACTGGGCAGGTCAATGGCTCCAGCAATTTCTTCTTCTGATGCAACTTCTAGCCACCTCTTGACAACAGTCACATTTAGAGCTTCTATGCACAAATGTAGGGGTCTGTGATAGCCCAAGTGTAATAAAAAGCAGCTCAGAGTGGGATCAGTGTATCATAGCAAGAAAATGGTAACATTTGAATAGACAAATTATCATACAACACGCATTTCTACAGATAATATCTAAATGAATGCAGACACACACAAGCATCAGAAACACATTCCAGATTTCAGTAATTGACCTACAAAAATTAAGCAGTCTATGAAATTTGAAAACTTCTTTTTTGTCAAAAAAATTGAACAAGCCAAAAGGATATAGTTTTAACCCAAAAACCCTTCAAAAAGTTGGTAATTGATTCCTCACCATTAGATTATTTTGTGCTACTCTTACTGAAAAAAATAAAATATTTGCCAAAGGCAATCAACCCTGTGCATCACAAAATAAACAATAATTCCAAGCATGTAGCTCATAATCAAGCAAAACCTGCCATGACCAAACAGAACCCTCAATCATACACCTCACCCAATTAGTGTCAATATACTATACCATGCTCAACCAACCTTGTACTCCAAATGGATGAGAGATTCCAGTCCTTGATTTTTCTCTCCTTGTTTGTATGTTTATGAGATAACAATTTAACAGAAACAGACAGCATTTCATGACTTAATTGCCGCAATTATTGATAATAAAATGTAGTCTATAACTCAATTCAACCAAATCATAGTCCCAACTAGTTGGGACACAACTACAGGAACCTCTTTTCTATTCTCCATGACAATCTTATAAAACAAAAATGCAGCCACAAGCTTCGTTTCAAAAACATTCTCAACTGTGCTATTCACGCCCACATTCTTCACTGATTTAAATTTACAATAACTCTCAAGTTGGATGCATTAATGTGACAAAACAAAGCAAATTAAAAAAAGATGTGAAATACATATTTGATTCTTCCAGTGGTCTATCATTCATGTGTGACAGATCAACAAATAACCAGGAACGATCTGGAACTGTAGATTTATTCAAGGGAAAGAAAAAATAATAGCAGAGCTTCAGCAAGATTTGAAGATCTCTATTGAACAGACATCAAGAAGGCTTTTATTAAAAAAATATTAACATTCATTAACCTTAAGAATATACCTCCAGAATACTGCAAACATGATAATTATGAATCAAGCTACATTATATAATTCAGGCAGTGATGATGAATACAAATGCACGGTCCTTTTATCCAGACAAATGAAATTACAAGAAGCCGAGGTGCAAAAAAAAATAGTGACAAAAATTAAGGTGCAATGGCTACTCCAAGCCATTTTAACTCCAAAACAATATAGGTTGGAAAGCCAGTGGGTGGGCAGTTTCATACATAAGTTAGTTAAGTATAGAATATCTGGAGAGAATCAATCATAAAATTCCCTCAATAAAAATCTGAATATGCTATGAAAATCTACCTCTGTGAGATACTTTATCTTAGATAATAGAAAACCATAAATTGCATCAAAATGAAAAGAAAAAAAACAATCCTTTTTTTCCATATCAACAAGAAAATTTCAACCATAAATGATATGCAAACTGCAATTAACTCTCACGTCAAATTTTTTGAGTTCAGAAAACTCATTGATCTGCATCCACTATTTTCCAATATGACAATAGCACATTCTGTATGTTTGTTGGCTATGGCTACATGCAGTACAGATTCACCATCATCGTCCACTGCATTGGCATCAGCACCAGCCAAAAGTAACTCCTGTAAAAATTGTTCGGGATGATCTAAAATGAAGAAAATATAGGACCGGGTCTTTCCTATAAAACATACAAGTTTGGGAGCTTACCAGCATGCAGTCTGGTTGCCCATAATATGCACAGACATGAGCTACTGACCGGCCAATGCTTTCACTCATTCTACAAGTTGCATAATCTGATCTTCTGATAAGAGCTCTTACACATTCTGGGGACCCAGCTGCTAAAGCAAACACTATTGGTGGATTTCCATCTTTGTCATGAATATCCACATCCACATCGTTGTACTCCAAAATGGCATCAACAAGTTTAAGGCAACCCCTTCTACAAGCCAAGTGCAATGCAGTTTGACCATCAGCATTATGTGCTTCTAGCAGAGAAATAACTGAGTTGCCATCATTACCCAATGCAGACTTGGCAAGAAGATCTCTGCAAAAACAATGAGGGCTCAGAAACAAACCTAGAGGATTTCTATTAACATGTTCACACAACACACTGAGTTTCTGTTAAAACAAACCTGACACCATCCACGTCCCCGTCAGATAAAAGTTGATGCAGATGGTTGCTTTTGACTGGGAAAATGTCCAGGACGGATGTAGGAGATTGTTCCAGCATATCAATTCCAGAACAGTTTGCAGGTTCTCTAGATTTGACAGATGAAAGGGAAAAAAAGGACATGGTTCATATATCAGAAAGTTTACAACTCAATCTAGAAGACTAAAAATAACAGTTATATCATAGCCAACTGGGTAGAGAAACAGAAAATGCTCATAAGAACAGGTATCTAGCTTATTCCTTGCCAAACAATACAAGAAGACTTAGCAAACACCCTAGCAGTTCCATCCTTATCATTTAACATCCAACTTGATGTTTCATTAGCAGAGTATTTTACTGCACTGCCTGTCTTTGCTGTACTCAATATGAATCTATTCCCACTTGAAGGATAGTTTTCAGCTGATTCTCCCAACAGGTTTTTTGTTAACAATAAAACTCTCTCCATCCTCTCTCACGGTTGCACCATTGTCTTTCTCTTGTGGCACAAACTGATGACCCTTGTACCACTGATCAACCTCCATTTTACCACTTATATCTTCTCTTGGCACAATAAGGACAGTCAGGTGCCAACCACCACCATCAGAACCAATTATCATAAAATCAGCCATACAGTACCCACTATGTTGTTAGACCATCTACTGTTCTGAAGAGTCCGTATTCCATGCATAGCCATGATTGACTGTATCTTCTAATAAAAAGGCTATTGCCTATAATCTCTCCGGGCAGTAAAATCCAAATCTGAATGATTGTGAGCATTCAATGGCTAACAAAATCTAAGTAGAGAGAGATGTAAGGAAAATGCTTACGTATTAGGAATCGCAGGACTTCGAGGTATTCCTTGCAAATGACGCAGAAATATGGCGAGCATTGCATCAAATGTGGGTCTGTTTGATGCCTTATATTGCAGGCACTCGCCAATCATCTTCCATAGTTCTGTAGGAATCCCATGACCTACAACCTTTTCATATTGTGGAGGTGATCTTCCTTCCTTAACAACTGCACGGTAGATCTCTTCTTCACTTAAACCAGCCCACCTGAATAAAATATCCGAGTAAGAAAGAAAGTGTAACCAGTCAATCAACTAAATACAAACAAAAAGTTCTAGTTCACATACGGAGTGAAGCCAGTGCACATTTCGACAAGAGCACAACCAAAACTCCAGGAATCTGATTTTACTGATATGCCAATGTTACCATCCCTGAATAAGTGCAGAGACTTCTTTAATGGCTCCCATGCCTCTGGAGCTGAATAATATGGACTTAGCGACAAACAATCAACACACCAATGTGTTTTTAACGGATCAGCCTCAGGCACAAGTAGACCCTTTGAGCAAGAAGTTTTCTTCAGAATCATCGGAAGTCCATAATCAGAAACCACCACATGACCACTTGCATCTAGAAGAAAATTGGACGGCTTTAAGTTCAGGCACACAATACCCGCAGCATGAATTTCAATTACCCCTCGTGCAATGTCAGCTCCATACCTACAATAACATAAAAAAAATTGGCACGCTTATCAAAAAACCAATTTTCAACGCCAGATGAGATCAGAGGATAATCAAGTTAGAGTTTTAGACTAGAAAATAAACTAGGTTCCCTGGTGTAAAAATAAAATTCAAGAAATATCCTCCCAATATGAACATGTTTTAAACAAAATAGTAACTTGTGCTTGGTTTTCCTTTTCAGTCTTTTTATGTTGCAGTGTAAGTGGTAACCTCAGGCTGATTACCGCAAAACTAAATCCACCTCTCTAGTCTAATAAAATGAAGGCCACCCACAAAATTTTGATGCTATCTGTAAACTTACAGAGAACAGTAATTTTCAACTAGTGATTGGCAATTAGAAAGGCAAACACTATGTTCTCTAAACTTAAACACAAACATGTCCTCCCAAAAGCCAACTAAATTAAATTAAAGATGACAAAAAGCAAACACATTCAATTTCATTTTGAAAAAAAAAAAATTAATGAACAAGACCTTAAGATTTGATCGAGAGAGAGGCGGCCGCCATTCCCTTCCATCTGTTCCTTAACAGAACCATAACATTTTTCCATCACAACACACAAATCATCCTCTCCACTCTTCACTACACCATAAAATCCACACACATTTCTACACCACATAACTTTCCTCCTCAAATTCTCCAGCTCCTTCTCCACCGAATTTCCATCGGCCACGTCATCAATCCTAACTCTCCTCACAACTACCTTATGCTTACACTCCCTCCCCTTCACCAACAAACCGCTCCACTTCACCTCGCTAATCCCCTTCACAATCCTCAATTCATGATCTCTACACAAATTCCCAGCCAATTTGGCGCCGCTTGTTGTAGAACAATGAATTCGACGAGGATTGACGTCGCTCTCGTCGTCGGATATGTCGGAATCGGAGTCGGAGGCGGAAGAGGAGGGAAGCAGGGAAGAGAGGAGAGAGAAGTTTTTAGGGAGGAAGAGGAGAGAGTTGCCGATAGGGGAGACGTGGCGGCATTTAGGACAGGTAAGAGAGGATTTTTGTGATGGTTTACTAGGTGAGGAGGAGTGGAGGAGGCGAGAGAGACAGTTGAGACAGAAAGAGTGGCCGCACTGGAGAAGCAGGGGCGTGTGAGAGTGATCGTTGTAAGCTGTTTGGCAGATTGGGCATTTCGGTATCGGAATCCTTTTGGCGTTTCGGTTTCTGGTGTCGGCCATTGCTGTTGGTGGTTCGATAGAGTAGCAGTTGTTTTTAACTTTTAATATAAAAGGGGGGGGGCTTCGAGATGTGAATTTTTTCCAGATGAAGGAAGGGAAAGGGAAGGAAATCGGCGGTGATGAGAGGGAGAGATTGACTGAGAAAACGGGATTGATCTTGACTTTTACATGTTTTACTTTTACACGCGTCTGCAACTGAGTCTTGGACGAAATTTCATCTTTGGGTCCCTCCCCGTAGTAGTTGAATTTTTTGGATTTTTTTAGAATTTTTGATGTTGTGTTTTTAAAATATATTTTTATTTAAAAATATATTAAAATAATATTATTTTTTTTTACAAAGCTCCTGATTTGATTCTCTTTGGTTCTTGGAAGATCATTTTTTTCCAAGGTTAACGTGACTAATAACTCGCATCTTTTCTTTTATTCTTTCTCCATAGCGGAGATAATAATTTTATAATTAGTTTATTTTTGTGTTTTAAAAAAATTATAAAAAAAAATGAACTCAAAATCATTATTTTATTTATTTATTTGATAGTTTTGGTGTTAAAAAATGAATTTTAATTTTTTTTATGTATTTTTCATTTAAAAATCACTTTAAAACATAAAATTACCACAATATCAAATATGACAAGGAAAAATCTTGTTTAAAAGTTTAAATTGTTAGGTGAGATACCAAAATATGATTTATATTATTCTCTAACACACTCTATCAAATGAAAACTTTTGGGGCTTAAAACTTGTACAAACTCACATTACCTTATACTTGATTTTTATCAATTAGAATGAGATGGTGAGATTCGAACTCATAACCATTAGACCAACAAGACTCTGATATCATGTCAATGAATCATCTCATCTAAAAGTTTAAACTGATAGGTAACGTACTAAAATATGATTTATATTATCATCTAACAAAATATACTATTACTGTGAATGTATATTTTTTTTAGTTTTGACGAGCGGTTTCCCCGCGCAATGCGGAGGGTCTTTTTATCTATGTAGAAAATTGATATCATGTCAATGAATCATCTCATCTAAAAACTTAAACTGATAGGTAATATACTAAAATATGATTTATATTATCATCTAACAAAATATACTATTACTGTGAATGTATATTTTTAGTTTATGACGTTTACGCAATCGATGGTTTATTATCTATGTAGAAAATTGATTCTTTTTTTATGTATTGTATTTTATTATTTTAATATTTAGTTAGTATAATTATATTTAAGAATAATGGTATGAATTTTTGTCTTTCTAAAAATCCAAAATCATTTTTCCTCTCTCAATATATTTTTAGGTGATAATATTCAATAAATATCAGACATATTAGAAATAAAAATATTGTAATTTGTTTTTAAAACATAAACTTATTTTTTTTTTGTGCTATAATTATTTATTTGTCGTCTAAAAAGAACAGTCTAATGGAAACAAGAAGTGACTTTTATATTTTTTAATTTGACTTGTAGATAATGCAGCTAAATTTGTCAACATTTTTTTTTGAGATGTTTTTTTTTCCAGTAATATTAGATCTAAAATATTAAAAATGAAAACATTGGAAATTCTTGTAAAGAAATAAACTTAAATAAAAGAGCAAAAAATTAAATTTTGAAGCCAATCTTTTTTTATATAAGATTTATTAATCATATTATTATATTAAATATAATTTAAGAAAACATGATATGAATTTTTGTCATTCAAAAAATCTTAGGTCATTTTTCCTCTCTCTCAATATATTTTTAGGCGATAATATTCAATAAATATCCAAACATATAATTAGTTTTACATATTTTAATTTGACATAAATATACAAATATATAATTAATTTGACATAATTTCAATAATATATTTAATTTAAAGGATAATCTTAGGCTATTTTGTTCTCTCTCTATATATTCTTAGGTGATAACATCCAATAAATATTAGAACATATAATTGGTTTCACATATTTTAATTTGACATGAATACACAAATATATAATTAAAAAGTCAAAACACTGCAAAATTATTTAAAGAAATAAAGTTAAACAAAAGAGCACAAAATTTAATTTTGAAGCCAATATTTTTTTTATTTTATAAGATTTATTCATCGTATTATTATATTAAATGTATTTAAGAATACTGACATGAATTTTTGTCCTTAAGAAAATCCTAGGTCATTTTTCCTCTCTCTATATATATTTTTAGGCGATAATATTCAATAAATATTTGAACATAATATTAGTTTTACATACTTTAATTTGACATAAATATACAAATATATAATTAATTTGATATACTTTCAATAATATCTTAAATTTAAAAGACAAATTTGAAGTAAACTCAAACATTGAAATCAAATAATTCAAAACAAAACCGGAAATTAAAAGAATTGGGACTAAAATGACACTAAAATCCATAATTAACTTGCATAGAAGGATAGAATTGAAAGAAATCAAACTTTTGATACCTTAAATATTAAGGATTTATAATAAATTTGCATGGGAGGATGCAATTGAAATTAATCAAAACTTTGATACAAAAAATATTTAGAATTCCAACCCAACCCGCAAAATTAAAAGCATGAGGACCGAACTGGAACTTCAACACATAATCAATTTCAATCGAAGGATGAGATTGAAACAAGTCAAAACTTATATAATTGCAATAAGGGCCAGAAAAACAAAATATAACGTTCAGAGACTGAAATGAACTTTATCAAAAACACTGCTTCGCTGACGTCAGCTTGAGCAGGAGGAGAGAGAAATGTGGGGGGGAATTCAAACGCCCATTGGCACGTACCTGGGAACCACATGTATACACGCGCCGCCCCATGTGGAAGAGAGCATGGCGAAACATCGTTCTAGACGCCAGTTGATCATTTTTGGACTCCGTATGACGTAGCACGCGCCGCCTGAAACACGCGTGCGCTCGGAAATGGACGGCGCGTGAGGGGACGCGCTAACAGTAATTTGGAGCGAAAAAGAATAAAAAATTGGCTAATTATCATTTCACCTCTCCCACCCTGTGCGTTATTTTGTCGTTTTTGAGGGCTAAAATGGTTACTACACTGTTTGAAGAAATATTAAAAAAAACAAAAAACTGCCTGCCCGAACGGGGCTGGAATGGCCAATTACCTCAGAGCCCCTGAAACCGGTGGCGTTTTTTGTCTTTTCGGGGGCTAATTTCGTTAATACACTATTCAAAATCGGGAAAAAAAGAGGACATACACCCGCGAAGCACCGGGTCAAACTGCATATGAATAGTTGCCATGATTCACGGTGAACAATGTTTTACTATATATATAAAAGGCGTGAGGTTTTCACTGTTCGAATTCACGAGTAACTCTTAGTATTAATATATGTTATCGTGAACCAAGATCAATATATTGAGATAGCTGAGCTGGTCCAAACTCAGCATATATATATATATATATATATATATATATTAAAATAATATTTTTAAAATCAACACATAAAAATGATCTAAAAATATTAAAAAAAAGCAAAAATTGGATAATGTTTTTTTTGTCCTTATTTATTCATTTATGCTTTTATTTTTTTAATTTTAATTTATGTTGGTGATAATTTTAAAATTAATATTGCTCTTTTTCCCCTTTTTTTCTTTTTTGTTATTTTATTTATTTTTCAAATCAAATAATTTTATGATTTTATTGTTTGCAATATAATAATAATAATTTTAGTGATTTTTTATTTTTTGTATAATTTAATGATTTTAATTGTCGGGTATTAAAAATATTTTTTGTTTAGAAATATATTAAAATGATAATTGTTTGTTTAAAAACTTAGTGTAATATCAACACATAAAAATGATTTAAAAACATTAAAAAAACAATGTTTGTACATTGTTTGTTTTATTTTCCTATTTATGCTTTTAAATTATTATTTTTTTGGTTCATTTTTGTCGGGGTTTTATTTTTATTAGGTTTCGTTCTGAAATTTTAATTTAGGTCAGTGATAATTTTAAAATTCATATTGCTCATTTTTTTCCATTTTTTGTGTTTTCTGTTATTTTATCTTTTTTTGATCAAATAATTTTATGATTTTATTGTTTGCGCGATAATATTGATAATTTTAGTGATTGATTTTTTGTTAAAATGTTTTGATTTTTTTTTAAAAAAATTTAATGATTTTAATTGCTTAGGCAATAATGTTGATAATAGTTTTAACTGTTTTAATAATGAAAATGATGGTAACATAGGGATGAATTTTCAATTTATATTTTTGTCTTTTTATGGATAGAAAATTTAATATTTAATTTTATTATTTCATTACTGCAGTCTTTTTTTCATAATTTATATTTTATTTTTAAATATGATTTTAATTGAATTAGAAAATGAACTAATATTCATACAATGAATTCAATAATTCAAATAATCAAATCTTCTTGCTTTTTTAATGACGATAATAATTTTATATTGATTATTTTATTGAAACCTACTAAACAGATAAATTTATATCAATTTAAGATTCATATATTTTATAGAAAACTTGCACTTCATAGGAATTCTGCACAGATTTATTATTTTGACTAAATTTATATTATATCAAAAAAATATACACAATTAATATTTTTTATGTTAAAAAAATTATAATGTCGCACGCTGACAGTGCGAGGCATTGCTAGTGTGTATATATATATATATATATATATATATATATATATATATATATATATATATATATATATATATGTTATTTTAATATATTTTTTTAAATCAACGGCTACACATAAAAATTTGAAAACATGGGGTCAAAGAATGAAGATTAAGGGATTAGCATTGGGAGATGAAATGTTGTGTTGTAAAAATAACTATTAAAGATGTTTGATAATTGTGTAAAAAATATGTGTACAAGTGAAGACTAAATAAATAGCAAACCAATACTTGGATTACATATAATAAAAATATGAAGTATATAAAAAAAAAATTATCCCCTATTTTAAAATATATCAAACATGGTTTACAGAATATTAACCCTTTGATTTTTAACTTTATTTAAAATGTGTTTGGGAGTAGGATTATTTCAGTTTTTAGTTGATTTTTTAAAAATAGCTTTTCTTTTTAAAAATATTATATTTATGTTTTTTAATGAGTTGATATAAGATATAAATATAAAATTAAAATAAATTATTTTAATATATTTTGAAATAGAAAATATTTTTAAAATGCATTTCATATCTAAAACCAAACGCTACTTTATTTTCATTAATCTGCAATTTCTCAGCCTCCCTTTCCACTCTTTCAGACGCAAGGTGAAAATGATGAATCAACGTCTTCACGTATACGGGAATGCGCTCTTGCTAGCAGTTTCCTCACAAGATGAAGGGGTGATTAGGAAGTGTTTAAAAGACTTTTTCAAAAACAAAAAATTATTTTATTTTATTTTATTTTATTCCTTATATTAAATTAAAAAATTAGTTATTTTTAGATCTAAAGATACAAAAATAATTTAAAAATAATATATTATTTTAATATATTTCAAAATAAAAATCACTTTAAAAACACATCAACAATATTACCAAAAAAGGTCGAAGTATGTAAGGGAATGATGAGTGTTAAAGTATAATATAATCATATTCTGGAACCTCAATTACAAGTTTAAGTTTTTAGGTGAGAAGATTCTCTAACATGGTATCAGAGTCTTGTTAACCCAGCGATTACGAGTTCGAATCTCACAACCTCCATTCTATTTGATAAAAAAATCAAGCACAAGGTAATGCGAGTCTGTGCAAGTTTCAAGTCCAAAAGACTTTCACTTGAGGGGGGTGTTAGAGTATAATATAATCATATTCTGGAACCTCATTTACAAACGTAAGTTTTTAGATAAGATGGTTCCTTAACAACGAGTTCCTACAAAACGGGGCTCCTGGGTGCATAGTAATGAAATGTTTGACAAGTATTTTTGAAAAATAATATGAAAAATTATTTTTAATTTGTTTTGAATATTTTTGATTTATTTTAATGCATTAATATAGAAGGTATTTTTAAAAAAAATAACAAAATATTATTTTTAAGAAAACAATATCGCACTGTCCCCAAACCAGCACCGCAGGAACTCTGATTGCTTGATTGTGCAGTGTAAGCAAAGTTAAAGCAAATGCTAATTTTGAAAAAAAATGTCTCGTAATCAGCTTGGCTTACAATCCTAGCAGATATTTGATTTCCCTATCATAAACCGCAACATAACTTGTACCAGGCTCCAGCTAGAGAAATCAACGACAATGAGCTTGGACACAAATATCATTAATAGAAAATGGTGTGCAAATTAATCTATCATCATTCATACAAGCAAAAGAGGATGGGATTCAAGTAGATGTATTTATATAATTATTAATTTTAAAACTTGTGAAATTAGTTAAAGTACGTAAGCTGACCCCAAATATCTTGTTAAAAAAATTTAATGTTTTTAGATCATTTTAATATTATAATATCAAAAATAATTTATTTAAAAATATATATATTTTAATATATTTCTGAATAAAAAACAATCTTAATCACAATTACAAACTTCATCAACGGGCTGATACCGTCGGGAGTCAAGACTTTCTTTGTTCAATCAATTGCTATCAATGAATTTAAATCTTCTAGTAAAAGGAGCCTTCGAGAGTACGGGCGTCACTCATCACTAGCTCTTGAGAGTTGAGACGCCAGGATATATACTTCACTTGCCAACGTTATTGATGATGAATGCTCGAATGTCCCAGTTGCCAGAGTTGGAGGAAGCTGCTTTCAGTGCCGCTTTTGAACAAGTCCTGCCTCTCGCTCTCCTCCTTTAGCAGGATCCCCCTTTTTTTTTCTTGTGTGTGTGGTGATTTTCTTCTGATATTAAGTTTTGCAGATGCCCTTCAATTTATTTTATATTTCTACCCATTCATGGTTTTACAATGTTGATTTTCTTGATTAATATAGATATCCAGATACATCTCGATTAATATAAACTATTGATGTTGAAAAGGTCAGTCAGAAGAAAAGCATCTCGATTAATATAAACTATTAATGTTGAAAGGTCAGTCCGAAGAAAACCAGTTTGATTTTAATGTTGCATTGGACCCCAGATAAGTCTTCTGCGTGCGTACGAGGCTGGGAAAACCATGGAATGCCTGTGACAGCACAGCGAGGAACAGCTGATAAGTACTAATATCTATTAATGTCTTTCCAACAGGGATTAATTGCTACGTTTAACTATAAAAGAGACAAAACGGTTATTTGATTTTCCCGGGAAATTCTCTCAACCAACCCTGTTCTTGAAATATCTGTTTCCCTGTGATTTCAAAACACATACCAAGAATAGAGTCATCAACACACTTTGCACACGTACGCCATACCCTAAAATCCCTCACTGTCGATCCTCATTCAGTCCTGGCACCGAAATCCAACCTGTTTCCACTCTTCCCCCCCATAACATTTTTATGATATCTCCGATCTCTTCTCACATCTCTCCTTTCCTCCATCAAAAAAATTAAGGAACTCTCTCCTTAATCCATTGACACCACTGATCATTATTTGTTTCTCTTCCACAATGGGCAACTGTTGCTCCAGAGGTGGTGCCCAGGATGCCTCAGATAATAAGGAAGAAAACACCGAGGGTGCTAATCCTACCGATGGTCGGACAGACGCTCCCTCCACCACCCCACCTAGGACTGCTCCACCTTCGTCACCCCCTCCAGGAGCTTCGCCTAAGCCTGCCAAGGTCGCACCTGTTGGACCTGTCTTGGGCCGTCCGATGGAGGATGTAAAATCCATTTACAGCATTGGAAAAGAACTTGGTAGGGGACAGTTCGGTATCACGCATTTGTGCACCAACAAGGTTACAGGCGAGCAATTCGCGTGCAAAACAATAGCCAAGAGAAAGCTTGTTAATAAGGAGGATGTGGAGGATGTTAGGAGGGAGGTTCAGATTATGCACCATTTAACGGGCCAGCCTAATATTGTGGAGCTCAAGGGAGCCTACGAGGATAAACATTCGGTTCATCTGGTGATGGAGCTATGTGCTGGAGGTGAGCTCTTTGATCGCATCATTGCCAAAGGTCATTACACAGAGCGTGCTGCGGCCTCTTTGCTCAGGACCATTGTTCAAATTGTGCACACGTGCCATTCTATGGGAGTCATCCATAGGGATCTCAAGCCAGAGAATTTCCTTCTCCTCAACAAACAAGAGAACTCCCCACTCAAGGCTACTGATTTTGGCCTTTCTGTGTTCTACAAGTCAGGTTGAAATCCTCTTCAGTTTACCCTTTCCCCCCCTCATTTTATCGTACCTGAATATCCAACCATGAAGGCAGGCATGGGATAAAAGTAAGCGTGCCATTCATTGATCATGTTATAATTAACTACGGGTTTTTTCTTTCCGACAGGAGAAGTATTCAAAGACATTGTTGGAAGTGCATATTACATTGCACCTGAAGTCTTGAAGAGAAGGTATGGGCCAGAAGCTGATATATGGAGTGTCGGGGTCATGTTGTTTATTCTTTTAAGTGGTGTTCCTCCTTTTTGGGCAGGTAAATCATGTTTTTCCGTTTTTCATTTTTAATCATGGATATTATCAATGAATTTCTTTATGCTAATTAAGAAAACAATTATTGGTTAATTTGTCAGAATCGGAAAACGGGATATTCAATGCAATCTTACGTGGCCATATTGATTTTACTAGTGATCCCTGGCCTTCAATTTCACCTCACGCAAAAGACCTTGTTCGGAAGATGCTAACTTCAGACCCTAAGCAGAGGATGACAGCCATCCAGGTTCTCAGTAAGTACGCTCTACCATCTTCAAATTATATGCAGTAGAAATTTCACAACACATCCGAATAATGCATGGATATACATCTCCCTCCAGCAACTATTGAATAAGTTTATGATATAGTGTGCTTGTTTTTCATTAGGCCATCCATGGATTAAGGAGGATGGAGAAGCTCCTGATACTCCTCTCGACAATGCAGTGTTGAGTAGGCTCAAACAATTCAAAGCAATGAATAACTTCAAGAAAGTTGCTCTAAGGGTACTAACAACTTTCACCATTTTGAAAGAAATTAAACACGTGATCAAATTGAATGATTATTTATTTCATATTAGTGTATCAAATAGCTCATTTGAAGTAATTTAGTGCATGAACTAGCGCTTATCTTTCCCTCTTCACAAAATGGGATTATATAGGTCATTGCTGGCTATTTATCAGAGGAAGAAATCATGGGATTGAAGGAAATGTTCAAGGGTATGGACACCGACAACAGTGGTACCATAACACTTGAAGAGTTGAAACAAGGACTTGCCAAGCAGGGGACAAAGTTGTCTGAATATGAAGCTTTACAACTGATGGAAGCTGTAAGTTCGGTTCCAACCTGATGCAGAAGGATCAAAATATCACGTCTCCTAAGATAATTAAAGTCCAGCAAATTTCTGAATTTTTTTCGCTTTCATCAGACCCTGCTCATGTTTTATCTGTTTCTTTTCCTTCATAAACAGGCTGATGCAGATGGCAATGGGATAATAGACTATGACGAATTCATCACAGCAACAATGCATATGAACAGAATGGATAGAGAAGAACATCTTTACACTGCCTTCCAACATTTTGATAAGGATAACAGCGGGTAATAACATTAACAAAATATAAAATTTGCTTCATTAATTCTTGCATCAGTTTTGTAGCTTTAGTAATCTGAGATAAATTTTCATATATATGTATGTATACCTATGCACATATGCAGGTACATCACAACTGAAGAGCTAGAGCAAGCTCTGCGCGACTTTGGCATGCATGATGGAAGGGACCTAAAGGAAATCATTTCTGAAGTAGATGCCGATAATGTAAGCACCAAATTAAAAGAAACCATTAACTTAAAGTCCCCTTTTTGCATTTCCACTTTGTGATGACAAAATCCTGGAATCTTTCCCAGGATGGCCGGATCAACTACGATGAATTTGTGGCAATGATGAGAAAAGGAAGCACTGAAGCCAATCCAAAGAAACGGCGTGATGATGTATTTGTTTGAGTTTGTAGGGTGTGGATGGAAGGGAAAGTAGAATGGCTATTTATCTTTGTTGCCTTTTAGTGGGAGGAAAAGCTGTAGGGGATGCAGAAGCTGCCAGGAGAGAAATGTGGATGCTACTAATTCATTGTAACCATTCCAAAACGATCGAGCCATTGTTTACTAATCTTTAGGGAAGTGAAGGGTGCGATTTTTCATTTTAATTTTCTTATTGTATTTGTTCTTGTCCAGTTTAGGAACTTGTATATCTAGTGATTGCTATAGACTTACTAACAACAGATTTGATATTGTTTTTGCGAGTACTGCTCATTGTTCTTCCAGTAGCTTTCATGTTTTCCACTCTGTCCTTGCCATAATTAAGATTCTCATCGTGACAATTCAAATTAAGATTGATGAAATTTTAGCAGCTATGCTTGTAGGGTTTTTTTCCATGCTTGGAGTAGGTGGGATTCTTAGTTGGGACTTGTTTATTATCGGATCAATCTCCATTGAAATGACCTAGCTAGCCATTTGGTGGTTGGGGCATGCTTTGCTTTTTAGGTATGTTCTCACAATTACTTGCCGCGATGCCAGTGGTATCTCAGTTTTTGTCCCATGTAGAGTTTTTCTTCTTCTCAAAAGTTGGTGTTCAGACTAATTTATATATATTTTGACTAATTATATGGATTTTAAAATTAATAATTAATTAAAATCTTTAATAGCTTTAATTGATGTGAGATTCGAATTAATGATCTCTGGAGAACAAACTCAGGATTTCACCGGTAAATCACACCCTCGTGATCCCCCTTTAGAGTTGTTTTCGGTGAAAATTGATTTTGGTTTGGATTTGGGCAAATTCCAAAATTAGGGTTTGTTTTTAATGATATCTGAACGAAATCTGAGCCATATCCAATCCAAAACACAAGCACATAAGTGTATTGAATATAAATAAAATAATAGATATTTTAGGTACGTATTAATTAGGTAGTAACAAGAAAGATGAAATTGTATGAAAATGAAACAAGAAAGATGAAATTGTAAGATTCAAGGCTCAACTAGTGGCACGAACAATTTCAGAAAAAACTGTCATTGACTACGATCTAACATATTCTTCTATCGTAGATGTAATAATAATTTATAATTTTATTAGCTTGATAGCTTGTGAAAAACTAAATATATGAGGGGTGAATATTGTTACATATTTATATGGATCAATTGATAATGATATTTATATGAAAATCTATAAAGGATTTAAAATGCTTTAAGCATATAATTCAAATCTCCAGGTAGTTTACTAAATAAAGTTACAAATATTCTTATATGAGTTACACATGGTATAATCGACTTGATGAATATTTATTAAAAGAAGAGTGTGATGATGACCTTGTATGTCCATGTGTTTTTATAAAGGAGTCTAGATTTGATTTTGCTATTATTGTCATGTATATTGATGATTTAAATATTATTGAAACTCATAGAGTGATACCAATGACAATAGATTGTTTAATGAAAGATTTGGTGAAAATAAAATTTTATCTCACTTTGGTAATCAAACATTTAACATATGAAAATTTCATTCACCGGTCAACTTACATAAAGAAGGTCCTTAAAAAATCTTATATGGATAAAACACATTTAATGAGTACCCCAATGGTTGTTCAATCACTTGATGTGAAAAATAATCCTTTTAGACCTCATGAAGATAACAAAAAATTATTTGATAATGAAGTACCATACCTTAATGCAACTAGGGCATAATGTATCTTGCTAATAATACACGATCTGATATAACATTCCATGTGAATTTGCTAGAAAGATATAGTATTTTTTACATGAAGACATTGAAATGAAATTAATTATATTTTTTTCATTACATACAAGGAGTTATGGATATGCGCTTATTTTATTCAAATAATACTAATCATAAATTAGTTTTTTTTTTGGATTTAGCACCGGGTTTCCAGAGCCATTGGGCCCTGACTAATTCCAGGGGTGCACAGGCCCTCGGCAAGGAGTTTTCTCGCAAATGCACCACGAGTAATTCAAGAGCTTCGCCCAAATCCGATGACTACAAGAAGTTGATAACACCCACAGGTTTCGAACTCGGACCTGGAAGGAGTACCCCCGCAGGTCCCAAGCCTCCATCGTTGGGCCAACTCCTTGGAGTTCTAATCATAAATTAGTTGAATATATTGATGCATGATATTTATCTAATCCATATAAAGGTTGACCCCAAATAAATTATCTCTTTATATATGATAATATTGTTATATCACAGAGAGTGAAGAGAAAACATTGTTTCTAATCATACTAAAGTACTTGCAATCCATAAAACAAGTTAATATAGGAGATTTGTTCACTAAAACATTATCAACTACAATATTTGAAGCATTGCAACACAATATTGATATGTGACAACTCGACGACTTAAAAAGATATATCCATAAGGGAGAGTTAATACGCATTGCACTTTTTTTCATTAACCAATGTTTTTCTTATCTGGGTTTTTCTGGCAAGGTCCACATTGAGACAATTTACAATACATAAAACTATACAGTAAACATCTAGGAAAGAATGTTATACATCTAGGAAAGATTGTTATAAAATCATATATTGTATATGTGGATATTTATATACTTTCGTACTTCCATATCTTATCACATCCATTTATCATTATTGTAAGTTCATTTAAATCTATTTAAGTTCTTTTTAAACTATATTTATATGACTTTTGATATTATGAATATTTATGGACGTATATCAATAAATAAATATACAAAATCATATAAAATAAAAATGCTCCCTCTCAATTATTCTAATCTGTATTATTTTTATTATTATATTTATTCTTTATTAAATATAATTTATAATATATAAGTTATCATTGAATATATAATTAATTTTCTTATTTTATAAAACACTGCAATCTCCTTGTCTCTCGTTTTGTTTTTGTGGAGTCCTTGGCTTGTCGCGAAAGAAAAACACAAAGCGAAACAAATGGCAGAATCGTCGTCGTCGACTTCGTCACCAGTAGTAAAATCAGATGCAGAAACAGAAGAACTACTAGATCGAATGTTAACTCGGCTGGCTTTATGCGACGATTCGAAGCTTGAAACCTTACTGTCTAAGCTTCTCCCTCTCACTCTCTCCTCTCTTTCGACAAACTCCACCGCCGTCCGCAACAAGGCAAAACCCTAAATTATACTCGCTTGCCTTTAATTCAAGTCTATATTTATTTTCGGAGATTCTGGTGTGGCTCTTAATTTTATTTTAATTTAATTTCTTGTTGAGTTGGAGTTGAATTTTACTATACCCACTGAAAATGATACTTTTTTTTGTTGTTGGTAGAGAACGAAAGGAAATGTGTAAAAAGCTTTTGGAATCAAATGCTATATTGAAATTTGTGAAGTGAGCGTGGCGTTTTTTTTTTCTTTCCTTCTTTAGAGGAACTATCTCGACATGAGCTTTATTGCTTAAGGTAGGAGAGAGAAGGGGTTAGGGTTATGAAGAACTCGCATTGCTTAAAGGTTAGGGTTTTATGATGATTGGAGTATTTTTGGGTAAAAGTTGAAAAAATTACACTTTACATTGTTATATGCTGCTTGTGAATTCCTGGGTGCTTAATGTATACCTTGATGGGTCTTGTTTTGGTTTTAGCGTGCAATCTCCACTCATGGAACCCTCGAATGCATAACAAAGCTTGTTGACTATAAAATTGAGAGACCTGGATTGATAACATGGGAACTATATCTGTTCAGTTTAAACCTATTTAGACTATAAAATAATTACCAAAAAGACTAAAGAGTCCTGGATTGATAACATGGGAACTATTGAGAATTATAAAAAAGAGGAGGAAGAAGCAGGCAACTCACTAAGCAAATCCTAAAGTAGCATGCTGCTGGATTCAACATCGGAGGTCAAATAAACCCTGTCCAGTGCAATTACAAAAATGCTCTTGTTCCTAATATCCCTGTGCCGCTTGGAAAATTTATTATTCCTTGAGATCTTAAAGTGATGTTCAAAATACTATTTGCAAATTCTGTAGGCATTGAATTCCCTTCATTACTTATCACAATGCCTAGTTTTCCCTCTCCGTCTCTTCCTTACTGGATCAGAAATTCCTAAATCTTGTTTGTTGTGTCAGGTTCTTGAGATTTTGAGTCATGTCAACAAGAGAGTGAAATATCAACATGAGATTGGTTTGCCATTTCAAGAGTTATGGAAACTGTATACCGCAGCCAATGCTACTGCAATTGTCAAGAACTTTTGTGTCATGTATATTGAGATGGCGTTTGAACGGCTAAATATAAAGGTATGTGCATCTATATTTCAAATATAATCTTCTTGTTGATCACTTTCAAGTAAACCTTTTTTTCAACGAGTCTTTTTTCATGTTATAGGAAAAGGAAAATATGGCACCTGTGCTTGTTGCTAACATTTCTAAACTTCCTCTTCAACATCAAGAGATTATCTTGAGAATTGTTGCTAAGGTATGTTTCAGCCTTCACTACTTTCAACAATTTTGATGTCTAAAAAACCTGTTAGGAGTGGAAGTTCTGCAAAAAATAGAAAAGGATTTGTCATAATAAATCTGGTAAAATGATACTAACTTTAATATTTGGAGATGGCTAATTGCGCTTATCAATGCTTGGTTTTAGGTGATTGGTGAATGTCATGCTAGTCAGATTGATGATGAAGTTGCTGTAAAGTATAGATCAGTGAATGGTTCTCAGGACAGAGAATTATTTGCCGAGTTCTGCCTTCATTTAATGTTATACAAGCAATCATCTCAGGGGTCTGGAACTAAGTCCATCATAAGAGCGATATGATCTTTCAAAAGCTTGCTTGCTTGTCTGGCAAATTTTATTCAGTTACTCATTTACTTTCTCTTCTTTCATTTTTTATTGCAGAGGAGGATGCTCACCTGGGCTTTCAATTGCTCAAAGCAATCGTGTTGCAGGAAAAAATCCTTTAAAAAATGAAGAACTTCTGATGAGAAAGGTGAAAATTGAAGCTGAATATCTTTTAATCTCAGAATTTGTAGATATTTTCCTTGGTTTTCAAATGAGATGTACTCTATTTCTTGTTTTGCTTTTGGCTTTTCATGAGCAGTTAGGGGTTTTGAATGTTGTTGACGCTATGGAGCTGAGTCCAGAGCCTGTTTATCCCCTTTATCTGGTTGCTAGCGCAGATAGGTATAGGTGTTTTTTTTTTGTTTTTTTCTATAACTAGAAGACAAGTTTAAATTTCTTTCTCGCATAATATCATTAAATATATTAGTTGAAGTGCTGTGATTTGTTGTTTGCTGATTGATGTTTTCAAGTCAAGAGGCAGTTATTAAGAAGGGGGAGGAGCTCCTGAGGAAGAAGGCAGCCAGTGCTAATTTAGATGATTCAAACTTGATGAAACAATTGTTTTCACTGTTCAATGGTATGGTTGTAGATTCATTTTGTTACTTCTGCTTCATTATATTGTAACTGTGTTTTGAATTAAAACATGAAGTTATTGATTTCTGGGTGCCAACAGTTCATGTTCTCTTTTTTTGGGGTGAGGTTAAGTCTTAATCCCCTTCTGTCTGCCTAAGAGAGAAGTGTCTTGAGAGTGAGGGTGGGGATCTCACCTTTGCTTTTACTTGACATTTTTTATAAAAAAAAATTACACCTGTATTATTGTGCATCTACAAGTATGAACAAGATACTTTATTGCAGGTACTACTAGCACTGAAAATGTCGCTCCAGAATCTAAAGTCAACCCAGCAAGTGTTTCATTGAAAATAAAGCTGATGTCTGTATTTTGCCGGTCTATTACTGCCGCAAACAGTTTCCCAGCAACTCTGCAGTGTATTTTTGGTTGCATATACGGTAAATATAAATTTTTATTTAATTACTTATGGTTTCGATACCAAATCTAGGAGGGGCTGTCAAAACTTTTCAAGCAGATAACTGTGGTGCTATTTGATGAGAATTGAGCTTTGTGATCCTCATAAAGGATTCAGATAATCTGACAAACCTAAATGACTGAAAACTGAATTTTTACATGGTAGATGCATGGTTGGTAAGGAATAAATGCACAATGCACTCATTTACCTCTATTGTTTTGTTGATTCCACCATTTGAATACTAGTGAAGCATGAAAGAAGTGTCAATTATTCTATAGTTGTTTTCAGACTATGGCAGCTCTATTCAATAGCATAATAGACTGGTTAGTGATTTCAGTTTAAGTTGTGAGGAAAATCATGGTGTTGCTTTTCTTTTTCCTGTGCTCACTTCTTTTAGAGTCCCCTGACCTTTTAACTCACAAATTGATGCAAGTCTTACCATTTATTTTGCTTATTTGTATTTGGAACTAGAAATAATAACGACAAGGCTCCTTTTCTTTCAGTGAAGAATAGATGTTTTAAGGCATGCACATTGTGTTTATTCATCATCATTGCCATCTTAATAACAATATTCTTGTTTGGGTTCTGTTATACATTTCCTTTTATTTTATTTTTTTTTATTTATAAAAAAACCTATTTTAGATCATTGTTATATTTAAAATGTAAAAAAGAAAAGAATAAATGGGTTGATTGTGTGTTGATGTCAGTTTGTGTATGAAATTATCTTTAATAGATGATTTAAGGAACTCCCTCCCTCCCTCCCTCTTTCATTTTAGGAATCTCATGCCAAGTTTGTGATATACATTTTTTGCTGATGTTTTTGTGTTTTTTTTTTTGAACTTCTGGAATGCACTAGGAAGTGGTACCACCTCAAGGTTGAAGCAATTGGGAATGGAATTCACCGTATGGGTGTTTAAGCATGTAAGAATCTTATTGTTCAGTTTTGGATTTGGACTTTAAATTTTCAAGTTGGTTTGATTAATGGACCTTTGACCTTTTGCACAAGCGGTAAAAGGATCAGGTAAATCCCTTACATTTTATCAGGAACTTTGCTAAACATACCTTATCAAGTGGGAGAAGACTGAACATAGATTGAAACTAAATATTATGTCAAATTGTATTATCATGCCAGGTTAAATACTTTATTATTGTATTTGTTCCAGTGGAAGATTTCTCGAACAAGAAGTATGCTTGACACATTTTTATAGCTTTCTCAGTAGCTGTCTGAAATCCTTTACCTACCAATTATTGATGCATGTAGAGAGAGGTCATTTATGCTTTTGACAACTTGTGGTACACAGTGAATTTGAGGCCAAATATGCATTGCTATTGAATTTTAGTAAACAGACTTCTTTTCTTGATACATTTTCTTATCTTTCTTAGTCGCTGTCTGAAATCCTTTACCTACCAATTAGTGATGCATGTAGAAAGAGGTCTTTTATGCTTCTGTCCACTAGTGATACACATTTGAGGCCGGAGTTTGCATTGCTATTGAAATTTAGTAATCAAACTTCTTTTCTCTACGTAGTTTAAGAGTCAGGTTGTTATTTTTTGACAAGGCAGAAAACTACAAATTTTATCCTTTGTCACCAATGGGAATTGAGCCGAAGTAACTTAACTAGGCACATGTCTTTTATAGATTTTTGCATTTCTGTGGACTTTTCACTAAGCTGCAGTGTTGACTATTGCTGACTTTACTAGACCATTTAGTAATCAAACTTCTTTTCTCTACGTAGTTTAAGAGTCAGGTTGTTATTTTTTGACAAGGCAGAAAACTACAAATTTTATCCTTTGTCACCAATGGGAATTGAGCCGAAGTAACTTAACTAGGCACATGTCTTTTATAGATTTTTGCATTTCTGTGGACTTTTCACTAAGCTGCAGTGTTGACTATTGCTGACTTTACTAGACCATTGTTGCTGTTGATCACCATCACCATCAATAGTCAATGCTCAAACAGTTCTTAATGTTGGATACCTGCCTTGATTTGCTACTGCTAGCTGGCAACTTCCCTCGCCAAACATCAATAAAATACACAATTATCTCAATTTACAGCATGCTAGAAGAAAACAGAGACACCTTAAAATGCTTTGTACAATAATTATTTTCTGACAATTTATCCTTGAAGCAACAGCCTTGGACAAGGCCTGTTTTATATGAGATTATGAGAATCTTGCATGTTTTCCATGGTTTGAAGCATATAATGTAAAGTTCTTTAGCATTCGTACCAGATTAACAATCAACTGTATTTGAAGAGGTTAAAGTTCTGGATTTTGTTTTAGTTTAACAGTTCATAAACCTAGGCTCTGTTCGTAACCATAGTTCTTTTATACATAGGTTTTGTTGTATTTTAAGGGGATAAAGTTCTGGATTATTTATTTATTTAATTGGTTTGTTACCTTGGCTCTGCTCATAATCATAGTTCTTTTACACACAAGGTTTGCTCCTTTTCTTTATTTGATATTGTGATCTTTTACTATTTCAGTTTTTCCAGACCTTTGTCGCCCTCATACAAATCGTAAAAGCCTATTTCCACATTCTAGAATCTATTTGTAACTATAGCCATTTCCCAAGAACTTATGCTAAAATCAGTTCATTCTCTTCTTTGAACTGCAAACATATTCTCTATTGCTTACCATATATAATTTTTTGCAAGTTGCCAAAGTATTGATCAATCATTGATTGCTTCAACAAGGATAGATATTTTGTTGGCAAAAAAATGATTATTGATGCCACGTTTCCACTTTTATTTTCTTTCATCTCACGTGTTTTCACTTTAAACTCTGCAAACAAAATTTTGATACAATTTCACGTTCTTGTTTTTACATTGTCATTATAACATTCTCTATTTTAATATGTATAGGCAAAAAATGATCAGCTGAAGCTCATGGGCCCTGTTATATTGACTGGGGTTCTAAAGCTACTTGATAGTTATTCAAGCTCAGACTCAGGTGTCATGCAAACAAAGCTCTTTTGATTCCTATGTCTTATCTTTATTAAAGCACTATAGTTGGAATCTGATTGATTCAATTTACTTCAAATTTCAATTGAGATTGATTTTGTTTACCTCACTCCAGATGTGATTGCTAGAGACACCAAAACATTTTCTTTTCAAGCAATTGGATTACTTGCTCAGCGCCTGCCCCATCTCTTTAGGTGCTTTGTCCATCTTCTCCTTTCTGCTGCTCTGTATCCATATCTGTGACAATAATCTGGTGGCCATTTCCTGTTGTTTTCAGAGACAAGATTGATATGGCTGTTCGTCTTTTTGATGCATTGAAAACTGAGGCTGAATCTCTTCGTTTTGTTATCCAAGAAGCAACCATTTCTCTTGCTTCTGCATACAAGGTATGCATGGATTCACTTTGTTGAATTACATCTTCTTTTTTCATCCCTTCAGAGAAAAAATTTACTCTCAGAGGTTTTGTTGTTGGCATGCAATAGCTAGATTTGTATGCTACAAACTGTTCTCTTTTTGAAAGCTGCTTCATCTTGGTTTTAATTTTATAGTGTTTCCTATATGTTTTTTCTTGATCTTTGTGTAGCTGGGCAGGTCCCCATTGTGGTCTTTCTTATTTAGTATGGTCATTTACATGTCAGAAAATACAAGACTGACTAGGAAGAATTAATTTTCATTCACTGGTAAAGAAAATAATTATTTCTATTTTTATGTCCAGTAAACATTGAACAATTATTTCTGATAATCTATGTGACCAAACTTATTTCTGAAAACCATTTAAGGAAATATGATGTGTCTTTATTTTCATATGGTCTGATTTATTTGCTTCATGCTCAAGCTTTCTTGTCTCTCTTGGAAGTCTGATATTTCTAAAGCTGAAAAGAAATCTGTTCAAAAACTTTTGCTTTATCTTGAACATCCTAGTCATCAACATTTGTTAAGTCAAGTTGGCAGAAAGGGGCTTTAATACAGTTCCGAGGGATGATTGGATTGAACTTCTAATATGTCCCCTGTTGTCTTGGCAATTCTAGGAGAAAAAACACAGGTTCTATAGGAGAATAATCTGGTTTGTCCATGATTATATATACATTGAAATTATAATTGGTTGTTATTTTTCAACAGACTGATGTAAGATTGTGTTGAATGAAAAACTTAGTAGAGAACAATTCAGGAATTCCAATTGAAAAATCTGACGTCTAGGTTAACAACTGAGAAATTTCTGAAATTCATATAATGATAAAGAAGGGATGGGATGGCCTAGTTACCATATTCATTTTCTTTTACTTTTTTTTCCTTTTCAATTTTTTTTGATACCCACTGTTAAGTTGCTTTCATTTATTTTGGATGTCTTAAATTCCTTTTAAGGTAATGATTTCCCCCTAATGCTGTAACCTGTGAAAGCTACTTGCCACTTCAACAAGTTTCACATTTTGACCAGTCCCAAAGACCACTTTTATGCCTCTGGCACCTGTTGCAACCACCATTATTGCTGATGCGACCTGTAGTCTCATTACCACTGGCAGGACTGCTGTACTGTTCTCATCACCAATGACAGAACTATAACCTCAACAGCTTACCAACTATCACCAATTACTTCCAAAAGTACCATTATCTCTAACTCCATCATCAGAGCTACCAGAGCAACCAATGTCATCATTACTGCTATAGTACTCTTCAACCACTTGTCACGAATCTGACTGCTATTAATTGCCGCACTGGTCTTCACGCCCATTCTATTCATAGCATGGTTCAATCTCAAAGTTTGAATTTTAGTGCTTGCTTTGTTGCAACTGGTGGTTTATCTTTAAAACACAGCCCTCAACCTCTTCAATGTTCCTGAGCTAGATCTTATTTGCTTTCTGTTTTAAATGTTAATTTTCATTTCCAGAATATAAGTACTTCCCTTTAGTTATAAAACTCTCTCGACTCACTGCCTATTTGATGTTATTGATGAATATGCATTATTGGTCTTCAGGGAGCACCGGCTACTGTATTGATGAACCTGGAGGCTCTTCTTCTGAATAACTTTCAAGCAGTATTGGACAACTTGATATCTTCATTTTTACTCGTTCACCTTACCTTTGCAACTGCTTTGAACTATGATTTTCTTACACTTGGTTTTGGTTTATTTGGATCTTGCTGCTTCATGATTTGAACTTGAATTATGTGGTGCGAACCAGGAACAAAATGAAGTACGATTGTGTGCGGTGAGATGGGCAACATCTTTATTTGATTTGAAGCATTGCCCAAGTAGATTTATATGCATGCTTGGTGTGGCAGATTCTAGGTTGGATATAAGGTAATGAAGTTTTACATTCTGTATTTATCCCACAGCAGCTGTTTGCTTTTGTATGCAGTGGCTTCTACTTGCTATCATTTTGCCAGTACTAACAATATTTCTATGGTTCATATCAAGATCCAGTACAGATAAATATGACTTGTAGCATATTAATGTTTGATCTTTGATTGCTTCTCTTTTTCTTATTTGCTCATTGATAAAATGTTATTATCACTACAAGTTTGGATTAATTGGGTTTGTTTGTGGTTGGCTGTGCACGTGCTTTGTACAATAGTGAAATTATTAGTTATTTCTGGTGTTGCTCCTTCACTGACATGAAAGAGGGCCCTACTGTGATACCTACCCATCAAATCTACTTTTATGTGAGTAAGCACTACACTAGGTGTACCTAATAATCTCTCCTGTCACATATTGTGATATGATGTTGAAAATCTATTACTCCCTCGATCCCTGAATATATGTCCCTACTTTTCATTTTTGGCAGTTCCAATGCAAATATCCACTTTCCAAGTCATGCTGAAAATTCTATGACTTCCTTGGTCCCTAAATAAATGTCCTACTTTCACTCATTTCCCCTTATAATCCTTTATCATTTTCCAAATTTACTAAAAACAAGAATATTGAACCATGTAAATATAGTTAGAGGTAGAAGTGAAATAACATTTTTTAAACAAAAATCGCTAGTGTACTTTTTTGTTCCCAAAAGATTTGTGCAATCTCAATTTGGACATTTCTTTTGGGACCATAGTTCTCAGTATGTTTCTTCTTTTCCAGGGCGTTTGAGGTGATTGAATCATTTTATATTCTTTTCATTCGGAATTTTGAATGCAGATTCTTTGTTATTTTACGCCACATATGTCGAGCCTTTTATGTTTCCATTCTTTGTTATTGGAACCCTTCTTGTTTCCTTCAGTTCATTTAAATATGTCAAACATTTTCAACTTGTCACCTTAGAGTATTCCTATAGCATTTATTGTTCAAATGTGGCAGGATTTTGAAATCCACCAAGGAGTATCATTTTAAACTTTTGACTGTCATAGTCCTATGGACAATAAACAGAAATGAAAGGGGGAGAGGCGGATGTATTCTTCTATAAATGCATTAGAGTTTCCAATGTCTTATTTAGTGCCAATATACAGTGTTTTTATCTAAGGATGGGTGATTTCACGTTATAAATTTTCATTATGGAAACCTAATACCAGCCTTCTCTCTCTCTCTAGGGAAATGGCACATGAAGGCCTGTTTCTTGACAAAGACATGGGTCGAAGTAGAAGACAGAATACTGATTTTAAATACCCAAAACTTGGAGAGATGTTGGAATATATTGTGAAGCAGCAGCCAAAATTGTTAGAGTCAAGTGAAATGAGGGAACAAAAGCTTCTCTTTTCATCTAAAATGTATGTGGCTATGATCAATTTTTTGTTGAAGTGCTTCGAGTCAGAGATGGACCAAAACAATTCTTTAGGGAGGTCAACTGAATTTCTATCTTCAGTGGAAACAATGTGCTTACTGCTAGAACATGCTATGGCATATGAAGGCTCTGTTGAATTGCATGCCACTGCTTCCAAGGCATTAATTACGATTGGATCTTATCTTCCAGAGGTTTTTCACAGTTCTCTCTTCCTTTATGTTGATTTTAGTGTTAATTTTATCTTTCCTTTTTGCATGTCAACAAATACTTATTTAACTGTTTCGCTCTCTCTAGATGATCGCATCACACTATGTGCCTAAAATATCATGGCTAAAGCAATTAATGAGTCATGTAGACTTAGATACACGGGAATCTGCAGCACGCCTACTTGGCATAGCTTGCTCTGCTATTCCTCCCGCCACATCATCAGATCTAATTTCCGAGCTACTTTCTGCGATTAGTAAAACAAACAATTTAAGGTTTGTAGTCCATCAAACCGAGTTTCTTGTTTTTTGGTGGTGACAATTTCTGATTCTAGAGTTTATGAGCTTCTTCTTCTTCTTCTTCTTCTTGCAGGTTTGAGACACTTCATGGAATACTGTGTGCAATTGGATACGCTACTGCAGAGTGTATGTCTATAGCAGTTGCTGTAAGTTGCACATTTTTGCAACACCTCTACCAGAATTTTTCTTTTAATGAAATCAGGACCTTACTGAACCCTTTCCTATCCTTGTTTAGAGCGAAGTCCAAGCACCTTATTGCCTTCATCATTGATTATTTGTAATTTTTTTTAAGAATACATCCTTTTCATGCTGTAATTGCCCAGAGTTCTATCACTGCAGCGCAATTTAACACATTGATGAACACAGCCACTATCTTTGATAATCAGAAATGTACAGAGGTAAAATCAAAGTGGGAAACCCTTAGTATTTGGACATCGCAGAAAAATGTTTCCTCAAGGTTATTTGGGGTTTGTGATGCCACAGACCTTGCCCTTGCTAAACTTACAATTTAGGTTTTATCCTTTTATTTTAAGAAAAAGTACTACAAGCTTTTTGTGCACTTCTCATGCGCTAGGTTTGCATCTCTTTTTGGTGTTTCCATGAAATGGGGACATCAAGTCTTATATGGTGTCATTTTTATCTCGCTGTTGTATTTTTCTCTGTTTAGCATTCACTAGTCATTTTATTTTTATATTTTAATGTACTTCAATTTCCATTTCAGCAATCTGTATTCACTATTTCTAACATTATTATTTGCAGATCCCAGGGACATTGTTTCAGAAAATACTTAAATGCCTGACTGATGTTGTTATTTCTGAGACCGCAACATTGGCCTCTATTGCTATGCAAGCTCTGGGTCATATTGGACTACGTGCACCATTACCTCCTCTTGTTGATGATTCTAGTTCAGGTGGTGTTCATAGATACCAATAATAGCTTGCAGAAGGGGAAAAATAGTAGTAAGGCTCTTATAATAACATTATTCTATGGTTTAAAACTGCAGTTGACATTCTGATACTCTTAAATGAGAAGCTGAGCAAGCTACTCTCTGGTGATGACAATAAAGCAATTCAGAAAATCGTTATCTCCCTTGGACACATCTGTGTAAAGGAAGCATCACCTTCACTCCTGAATATTGCCCTTGATTTGATTTTTAGTCTATGTCGGTCAAAGGTGTGTAGAAAATAAATATTTTTCTTCTTATGATCCTATCTGCTAGTGTCACTTATCTACCCTGTAATTATTGCTATAATTCTTTGTTTGGCTTTCATTTAGTTCATATTTGTTTTGGAGTTCCATAGGTTGAGGATGTCCTATTTGCCGCTGGGGAGGCTCTGTCATTTTTGTGGGGTGGAGTTCCTGTGACAGCTGATGTGATTCTCAAAACTAACTATTCTTCACTTTCAATGACTTCAAATTTTCTTCTGGGAGACATAAACTTATCTTTGTCAAAATACAACCCTAATGAGAAATGTGAAGCTAATGAAGATTACCATGCCACCATTAGAGATTCAATTACTAGAAAACTCTTTGAGACTCTTTTATACAGTAGCAGAAAAGAAGAACGGTGTGCTGGAACTGTTTGGCTTGTATCACTGACAATGTATTGTGGTCGTCACCCAACCATCCAACAAATGCTTCCACAAATTCAGGTTTGACAACAGTTAAAAGGGCAAAATCTGCCTTTTTATCTCCTGCATATTTTAATTATGATGCCCTTTCAATTGGAATAAGTTCTTTCTCAGTTTGAACCATATATCTTTCTGAGTCAGCATGCTTACTCCAGTCTTCACTGTAAGGTAATGAGTTTGTGGAGTATCTTCCACAAATACATTGCATATTAAAAACTTAACCATTCATTTAACTGATTTATCAACCAAACTTCTAGTTTTTAGACATTTTATGAGAACACAATCTTCTTTCAGGAAATGCTCTTATTATCTGAATATTCTAGTGCTTTCAGTCTCTTGTAACTCTGTTGATTCCATGAGGCATCAGTAAAGTAGTTTACAAATGAATGCAGGAGGCTTTTTCACACTTACTTGGTGAACAGAATGAACTTACACAAGAGCTAGCATCACAAGGTATGAGTATTGTCTATGATCTTGGTGATGCGGCAATGAAGAAAACTTTAGTAGATGCACTTGTAACAACTTTGACAGGTTCAGGAAAGAGGAAAAGAGCTATCAAGGTAAAAGCCAGCCCTTTTCTTTTTTGGGACAAAGCATGCTATTTATTATCATCTCCTTTGGTGCTTTTTATATTTGTATGTCATGTTGAGGATGATGTATGAAGCTTTTAATACACAGCTGGTAGAAGACTCTGAAGTTTTCCAAGAGGGGACTATTGGTGAAAGTCTGAGTGGAGGGAAACTTAGCACTTATAAGGAGCTCTGCAGTTTAGCAAATGAGATGGGCCAACCAGACATGATTTATAAGTTTATGGATCTGGCTAATCATCAAGCTTCTTTAAATTCCAAGAGGGGTGCTGCTTTTGGATTTTCCAAGATAGCCAAACAAGCTGGAGATGCCCTCCAACCACACTTACAACTATTGATTCCACGGCTAGTTAGATACCAATACGATCCTGATAAGAATGTGCAGGTAAACAAAAATACCCTTGACCAAAACAAAAATCACTAAGGCTTGTTTTAACTTCCAGAAGATATTTTTTTATTTTCCATCTCTAGTTTTCCTATATACTCTAAAGAGATTTTTCTATGGAAAATTAAGGAAATATATTTATTAGATACAATTTTTCCAAAATAGAAAATAGGGACTTGTTTGGCTTAACCTGAAAATATTAAAAGGAATAACCATAAAACATTAAATGATGAACCAAAAAAGGCCCTTATTTTTATATTGCAGAATTTGGAAATAGCCATTTTGTTGTTTTCTTTATTTTATTCTACTATTTTTTTTAAAAAAAATATTGGAAAACTGAAATTTTTTTGACAAGTAAACACAAGCTTAGTTGTTCTTGAATATATGATGAACTATGAAGTTGTCTGATAACTAATCAGTAGCATAAGTAATGTCCTGACCCTTTCTCATTGCTCGCTGTTCTTTCATCACTTTTCATAGGATGCAATGGCTCACATATGGAAGTCATTAGTTGCAGATCCAAAGAGAACTATTGATCAACATCTTGACTTGATTGTTGATGATTTAATACTTCAATGTGGATCTAGGCTTTGGCGTTCACGTGAGGCATCCTGTCTTGCTCTTGCAGATATTATTCAAGGGAGAAAATTTGAACAGGTGATGTACTTGCCATTTTGCATTTAGTTGTCTTTGCTGACACAGCATAATCTTTCCATTCATTTAGTCCTTGATTTGTGATAGGAAGTATTCCCTTCTTGGTTTCCAATGTGTCATGTCCCTCATTAAGTGGTCTCATGAATTTATATGATCAATGTCTTGGTTCATGGTATAGGCCATCGTAGTCCTGTACTTATCTCAACAACTACAAGTAAATAGGATTGATAGCTTAGAGCAACTGTCTCATTATAATACCAATTATACAATTTCCATCCTTGTGCAAATTCACAGGGCCACTATATGTTAAATTGAGATGAGTTTCTTGCATACATTCTCATCATAATCCAACTCTAACATAAGTAATATCTTCACTTTGTTTGTTTGATT
The DNA here is from genome assembly GCA_032356905.1 of Salix exigua. Taxonomy (NCBI): domain Eukaryota; kingdom Viridiplantae; phylum Streptophyta; class Magnoliopsida; order Malpighiales; family Salicaceae; genus Salix; species Salix exigua. The sequence continues at coordinate 19,391,650 of CM063603.1, read as the reverse complement.
TATAGTATTCTTCTCATACAGGTTGGAAAGCATTTGAAGAAAGTATGGACAGCAGCATTCCGTGCCATGGATGATATAAAGGAGACTGTCCGAAATGCTGGGGATAGATTGTGTCGTGCTATTACTTCATTAACAATACGGCTATGTGATATTTCACTTACTGAAGTATCAGATGCCAGAGAAGCAATGGGGATTGTTCTGCCTCTGTTGCTTGCTGATGGCATTTTAAGTAAAGTTGACAGTATTCGCAAGGCATCAATTGGTGTTGTTATGAAACTTGCAAAGGTCGGATATATTTTGCAATGATATCATCTTGAGTTGATAGAAAATACCTGCATTTCTGATTACATTCTACCACCTTTGTTTGCCCCATGAAACACCAATGTGCCTGTATATCGAAGCCACCTTTGCTGGAGATAGTAATTGTATGTAATATTTCATGTTTCATTTTCATGACTTCCTAATTACTTGATAGGGTAGCTGACTATCTGTTCAATTTTTGTAATCGATTTAAATATGAAATTCCTAACCATGAACACACAAGTGCTTAATTATTAGAAATAAAGATCTATCTTTTTTTAATTACCAGCTTAACTTTTGCACAGTAAGTTTCCATACTCGCATCTCGGACTTCATCTGACTAGTTACAGTCACGATTATTACTGACCTGTTTTCACTATCAACTGCCTTGTTGATATAGTAACTGTTTTTGCATGTTGCTCACAGGGTGCAGGGATTGCACTTCGTCCACATTTGTCTGATCTAGTTTGTTGCATGCTGGAAAGTTTGTCAAGCCTTGAAGACCAAGGTCTCAATTATGTTGAGGTTTGTGGCATGTTAGCATTTTATGGAAGTTCCATGCTCATCTTTTTATTCATTTATTCAGTTGAAAATGAAACCTTTTTTGTTCAATGATCAATTTACCCGTTTCTCTTCTAGCTGCATGCAGCAAATGTTGGAATACAGTCAGAGAAGCTTGAGAATTTGCGGATTTCAATTGCAAAAAGCTCTCCTATGTGGGAAACTCTTGACCTATGCATAAATGTTATAGATACCGAATCCTTAAATCTCTTGGTTCCTCGCCTTGCTCATTTGGTTCGATCAGGTGTTGGACTCAACACTAGGTGAGTAAATGAGTCTTTTTATTAATCACCATAATTAGGCTAAAGAATAGTGGGATCTAAAATTGGGGAGTCTGAATTACCTAATTGTTTTTCAATCATACGCTATTCATCCCGAGTCAATTTTGTACTGATAAACAACTAACGTTTCTTATACTTGTAAGAAAGTTTACCTTCTATCAATTAACTAGCTGTCCTGCATCAATAATGTTGTGATTTGGTTAAGAGTTAATTGAGATTATTATTGCTGATTTTCTGTTGAAGGTACCAAGAATGATTTTTTTTTAATCCTTGTTTGCTACAGAAACAAGTAAATTATGATAATTGTAGGTGTCTCTATGTGAACAATTTTAGTTGAAGCCAATGGTTGTTCATGGTGTCCATATTATTGCTACTTTATGTTGCAGGTTTGGTGTTGCCAGCTTCATCAGCTTATTGATTCCAAAAGTTGGAGCAGATGTAAAGCCATTTACAAGCATATTATTGAGGGTGTTGTTTCCAGTAGTTAAGGAGGAGAAAAGTGCTGCTGCAAAGCGCGCATTTGCAGGCGCTTGTGCCATGGTTTTGAAGCATGCTGGTCATTCCCAGGCCCAAAAGTTAATTGAAGACACCACTGCTTTGCATACTGGGGAAAAGAATGCTCAAATTTCTTGTGCAATTCTTTTGAAAAGTTATTATTCCGTGGCATCTGATGTTCTGAGTGGATATCATGCAGTAATATTTCCAGTTATATTTATTTCAAGGTCTGTATCAGATCATCTCTTTGAAAGCTAACATTTTAATTGCGATATGACTGCAATTTTAGAGATTCTTATTCAGGAAATTATGTTAGTTGCTCTAAATAAATTAAAAAGCAATCGCTGGAGCAATGTTGCAAACATTAATGAGTAAAAATGCTGTTGGAACTGAACTTTGCAGAATCTCTCCCTCTCATTCTCTGTGATTATTTTGATTGACTGCATTCTACATGCTATGTTTATGTCTCAAGGGATACAAGAATAATTTTCTTTACTTTGCTTTCCTGTACTATTCACAATATTTTTGATATTGGAATATCAAAGTTATTCATGTAATGTTTAATTATCTCTTGCAACCACTTATTCTCAGTAAATGATGTATGATATTGATAGCCCTAATTGTTTCATTCATTCTTCAGCCTTAATTCCTTTCCACCTATTTGGATTATTTCTAACAAGTGTTTGACACTTTCAAAATATGCTTCATTGGTGCCTATGAAAAGCTCTTTTGTTTTTCTTCAAAAAATAATGTCTTTACTCTTATACAGATTTGAAGATGACAAGAATGTTTCTGGCCTATTTGAGGAGCTGTGGGAAGACAGTACAAGTGGTGAACGGATTACCATTCAATTGTATTTAGGAGAAATTGTTTCTCTTATTTGTGAAGGCCTTGCATCATCATCATGGACAAGTAAAAGAAAGGTAATTCTGTCTGTACTTCTACATCTGGCTTCTAAATTGATTGCAGTTGTTGATCCTGCTTGTGTGCTCACAAGTATAAGATGCATGGTTATTGCTTGTACATGCAGTCAGCCCAGGCAATTTGCAAGCTTGGCGAAGTTATGGGTGAATCTTTATCTTCCTATCACCTTGTTCTGCTCGATTCTGTTATGAAAGAACTTCCTGGTCGTTTATGGGAGGTAAGAATGCTCATCATCCACTTTTATATGAGATGCTACACTTCACACTTCAAAAAATAGAAAACTGCCTTTAATTTGTATTCACACCAGAGTTTAGTGTTTATTATAGATACTTGAAGTAATAGTTAAGGATAGTAATTCTATGATACTACGTGTCATTGATTATGGTGACCTATTACTTTGCCAGGTGTTTTTGGCACCGAACTTTCTCGCAATAAAAGTGGACTGCCATTGACACTTGGTGGATAATAGTGCCACCATATATGTGACAACTGGACACAGATTATTTTTACTGTTTTCAGTTATATACTATTACAATTTTTTAGCTGATGATTACCAATGTAACAGGGTAAGGAGTCCCTCCTATATGCAATAGGTGCACTTTCTTCATCCTGCCATAAAGCAATTTCCTCTGAAAATCCTGCCACCCCTGATGCTATTTTGAATATGGTATCTTCTGCATGCATGAAAAAGGTGAAGAAATACCGTGAAGCTGCTTTCTCTTCTCTTGACCAGGTACTTAATCAGTAATAATTCTGGAAAAGTGTTGATAAAAATGATTCCTTTTTAAAAATAATATCATTTTTCATTTCATTAATAAGTCCTACCAAAGCCTTCAATCTTGAAGGCAACCCCAGTCCCCAATAAGGACCTGCCTTCCTCCTTTTGTCAAGTCCTGTCAAATTTTTCCAAAAAAAAAAAAAACATTGACTTTTCTTTCATATATGTACCCCTGCATGGGTGAGCATATGCAAAATAAAGAGAGATCAGAGTTTCATGTCAGATTGAATTGGGTGTCGTGATCAAATGTCCAATTGACTGATGAAGTTTATACTTTAGTTGCTTGCAGTCCATCCATTTTTTCAGAGTGTCGAATAAGATAAATTGTTTTTGGTTTTGACAAGATGATAGGAGCGATTTATTCTAGTCTGAATTTAAACGTTCTAGTTCCCTATGTCTCCACTTGGAAATTATATGGATGTTTGGAATTTTTAGTTGTGTGTGAGAGAGAGGAAATTGATGAGAAGTGAAGCTCAATCTGTCCTGGCTGACAGCATTTTTAGGAACAAATCTTATCTAGTCTGAATTTAAACTTTCTAGATCCCTATGTTTACACTTTTTAGCAAGCAGTCCATCCTGACTGTTATAAATATTAGATTTTTTAATGTAGGCCAATTTCCAGAATAACTAAATTTCTCCTTGAAAAAGGGCATGTGATATCATTCGATGTGATTTCTCTTCTCATTATCCCTTTTGTCTTCTACCTAAACATGGAATTGAAAATCTGCACCTCACTTCTTACTAAACTAAATCCAGACACATTATAAAGCGCACTATTTTCAACTCAACTAAAGTTGGTTATAGCTTCCATTCACCTATGCAAGGCTTTTCAGAAATGGCTCATGGCTATTGCTGAATTTAAACTTTGTCAAGCTCCCATTAATGTTTGTTCCAAGAAGTGTGGCATTGTTTAGTAAGCAATTTATCCTAACTTTTATTAATATATATGGATATTATATTAGAATTTAAGGTAAATCGATTTTTAGAACATCTAAATCTCTCAACCAGAAGAACCCGTTAATGAAGAACAATAATCTTAGGAGTTTATGAACTAAATTGAAGCCTGAAGTTACTGTTTTACTATTTAATTAGTTTCCTAGTTGATTTTGAATTTTAATTATTTGTTTCCTTCTTAGCTTAAAACTTTTAATTTAATTAGTATTTTACTATTTAGAAAATGATAAATGAATTCTATTGATTAGGTAAATTAAGAATATTTTCTTATAAAAGATTTTTATACTAATATAAATAAGAATGTCTAGTTTATTTTATGGAGATCAATATTATTATTCAGATTCAATAAAAATACCAAAAGCATTTCCTTAGATTTCTCTACAATTTAGTTTGTATCCTTGGAGCTTGAGAACCCTAGTTTAATCTTTGTTATATTGTGTCAAGTGGTATCAGAGCATGTCAACATCTGGATCGATGGCAAAACATGAAGAGAATTGTAGAGCGTGACAATTTCTCTGTGACGGTGGTTAGGTTATGCAAGCTATTTAGGATTGACTAGATCACTATTTAGTAGCAATAACAACTTTAAAAGGGCAAATGCACATTGTGTCTTAACAACATCAATACTAAAGTTGATGACCTTACAGTCAAGCTTGAGCCACTGAGGCTGTAAGCAAACATGAAGGGGAAGAAAAGAGTCATGAGCCTGGGATGATGCCCGTAGCCAAATTGTCATTGAACCAGTTCATGCAAATCCTTGTGGTCATTATAACTATAGGTGTTCATCTGATGAAGAAGATTGAGGTCAGGATTTTGAAAATAATAAGTATGATCAAGATAGTCATGAAATTTGAGATTTCTTTTGGTGGTGATTTAGAAGTAGAGTTCCTTGATTGATTAGTTGAATGTGACCAATTTCATGAGTACACGACAATTTCAAATTCAAAAATGATAAAAATTATAGGGTTTAAATTGAAGTATGGGACTTTGGTTTGTGGGATAGACCATTGCAGATTAGAAGGGGATAGAGTATTGGAGGCTAGAAGGCAAAAGTAGAAAACCTATTGAGACTTGGGAACAAATGAAGCAGTTGTTGAGATGTAGTTTTTGCCCCCTTATTATGATCACTTGTTCCACAAGTATCAAAGGAGCTCTTAAGGTTCCTGAACTGTGCATGAATATACAGTGGGATTTTTGCACCTAGCTGAGTGAAATGATGCTACTAAATGTTATTGATGTGTGAAATATAGCTTTAAGAGCAAATATGTTGATGCATGAGAAAACAAATACAAGATTTGATTATCAAGAGCCTTAAAATTATGCTTGCTGAGAAAAGTAAGTTGCCACAAACAAATAGTCAATCCAAACCAGCTATTGTGGGCTTTGGCTATGATAAAAATAGGCCCCAAGTAATTCCTAACAAGGATAGATAACTAGAGAAATAATCCTCATGCCAAGTCGCCCATAATAAAATATTATAAATGCAATCAAGAAGGGCATAAATCCAATGTTTGTCATTAAAGGAGACATGTGAATGTGAGTATGAGTGGTTAGTCATGTCATTTGAGTTAATGAATGCAACGAACAAACACATTCATGAGGCTGATGAATCAAGTTTTGCGACCGTTCATAAATAAATTTATTGTGGTTTATATTTTGATGATATCCTTGTTGTTAGTCATAATGAAACATTATATTGAGCACTTAAACGAGTTCTGGAGGTGTATGTGAATCTGAAAAAAGTGTAGCTTCTTGATCAACAAATTGTTATTTTTATGTTTTGTAGTAGGAGATGATGGAATCGAAATTAATAAAAACAAAGAGAGCAATTTGTGACTTGCCCACTCCCAAGACAATTAGTGATGTGCAAAGTCTTATGGCTTGGAGCAACCTTTTTTGGGAGATTTATTCAGAATCTTGGTAGTATTGTGACACCAATCACTGAATGTTTGAAGAAGTTTAAGCGGGAGTAGAAATAATGGATATGATAGCCAAAAGAAATAAAGATTGTCCTATATTCAAATCATTAAGCTTTTGGAGTACTTGTATAGTCAAAAGAAAATCAGTACAAATATGATAGCCAAGTGGATTACATTCCTTCAAAAGTTTAGTTTCAGTTTGAAGCATGAAGTCGGAGTTCAAAACCAAGTGGTTGATGCATTGAGTAGGCTAGTTACCTAATCTCTTTTCATAGATAGATTTTGTGTTTTGAGTGTTTAAAAGAACTATACATTGAAGATGTTGATTTGTAGAAGATATGGGAGAAGTTTGTTCTCCTAGTAGAGCGGATGATGATTTTCATATATATGAAGGCAATTGATTGTGTATCCCTTGTGCATCTCTATACAAGAAATTGATTCTAGATTTCATGGTGATGGATTATAATTTCATGAAGGAAGGAGATAAAACAGTGTAATCTTTGGAGGATAAGTATTATTGGCCTCGACTCAAGCGTGATGCCAACAAATATTTTTCAACGCTATTTCACTTGTCAAATGTCTAGGGGGCAATCACAAAACAATCGCTTATACATGTCTCCACTTGTCCTTAAACATATCTGGAAAGATATTTCAATGGGTTTTGTATCAGGTCTTCCACGATCTCAACGAGGAATGGATTTTGTTTTTGTTGTTGTGGACAAATATTCAAAAGCACTTCATACCTTGTATGAATAGTATGGATATGATCAATGTGACTAAGCAATTTTTTAGAGTGATTGAGGTTGCGTGGTGTTCCAAAATCCATCATGTCTAATAAATATATCAGGTTTTTTAATCATTTTTGGTTAACTTCGTGGAAGCTGTTTAATTTCCCTTTTGAAGTCATCCATAGACTGATAGCCAAATGGGGTCTATATAAAAGTATAGGCAATTAAATTGTAGCATTTGTAGAGACAAACCTAAATAATGGAAAGTTGAATTGGTTTAGGTAGAATTTGCTTACAACATTACCAAACATAGAACTACTAGTAAGACATCATTTGAGATCATGTACATGAAGCTTCAAAATCATGTACCCGGTCTACATTCACTTCCTAAAGCTGTTAGGTTTATCAAGTTAGCAGAGAATTTGGTTGAACAAGTGCAAGTTGTGCATCAAGAAGTCAAGATAACCGGTAGAAATAAGCATGCATTAGACAAACATAAACAAGTTAAATTGTTTCAAGGAGATATGGTCATGATTTTCTTGCGCAAGAAAAGGTTTCCAATTGGCACCTATAATTAACTAAAGATGAAGAAATATTGTTCATACAAGGTGCTAAAAAAATCAATGACAATGCTTATTGATCTTCTGAATAGCTTTGGCATATTGAAGCTAAACTATATTGAAGACCTTTCAATGTTGTTGATTTTGACAAGTACTTATTAGATACTGAACTCAACTCGAGGATGAGTTTTTCTAAAGATTGGGAGATTGACGTAGAACAATTATTCCAAGAGTTTATAGAACATACTGAAGCATGAAGTTACTGTTTTTTTTATTGATTATTTCATTTTCTTAGTCAATTTTGGATTTTAATTGTTTGTTTCCTACTTAGGTTAGGATTTTTAGTTTAGTTATTATTTTACTATTTACAAATTTAAATACTAGATGGATTCTACTAATTAGATAAGTTTTAATTAGAAATCTTTTTTATTAAGGATTTTAGTGCTAATATAAATAGGGATATCTTATTTAATTTAGGGAGATCAATACTATTATTAGATTAAACAAAAATACCAAAGCATCTTCTCTAGATTTTTTCAAAGTTTGGTCTCTAACCCTAGGATTTGAGAACCTTGATCTTCGCTATATATTGTGTCACATGTGATAAGCTATTTATTGGCGGTTATCTAGTTGTCTTCTACCCCAAACATGGAATTGAAAATCTTCTTGCTTTGATTGTGTGACTCAATTTCCTATTACGTGTGACTTCAGAACCCTATGTGTAATTTGATATAGTATGATTAATCCGCAAAGAAACTCATAAGCAATTGATATGAAGCCTAAAGTCATTATTTTAATTATTTTCTAGTTAATTTTAAATTTTAATTATTGTTTCCTACTTAGCGTAGAACTTTTAATTTAATTAGTAATTTAGAAATTCTAATGTTAGATGAATTCTATTAATTAAGGTTTAAATAGGAATCATTTTTTTCCTACAAAGGATTTTTGTTTCAATTAAAAATCCTTTCCTCTAAAAGATTCTAGAACTACTATAAATAGAGATGGTTAGGTTTTTTGTATGGAAATCAAGACGTTTATTCAAATTTAGTAAAAGAAATACTAGAGAATTCCTCTAGATTTCTCTGCAGTTTGGTATGTGTCTTAGGGCATGAGAATCCTAGTTTTATCTACGTTATTCACTGCATCAGACTTCTAAAATTCATCTACACCCATCCTCATATTCCATCACAAATCAACATTAATGCCAAATCTAACATCCCTAAAACAACCTGTAAAATCAGATCCTGAACAGCCTCTGTAGGTATTTCAATATCCTCATTGTTGGACTAGGAGTGCTAACATATATAAAGGTTATGTATTCTTTCAATATTTTAATTTCAGTTTAGGAATAAAAATGCCAGCAATTTTGCTTTGATTGTGACTCAATATCCTCAAATATGCGACACTTAATAACCCTAAATGTGAATCATAGAGTCTATCTACATCCTTTCTCGTATTCCATCATAAATTAACATTAATACAATTCTAACAGCCCTAGAACAGCCTCTAAAAGTCAGATTCAGAACAGCCCCTAGGCTGTTCAGCATCACCTTTTCTGTTATTTTTATTTTTGAGCTACATGTAAGTTTTGCAATGTGTACATATCTTCACAGGTTATAAAAGCTTTTGGTGATCCGAAGTTCTTTAATGTGATATTTCCTCTATTATTTGGGATGTGCGACTCTACTGCTGCCAATAAATCTGGGTCAGCACAGTTGGCAAGTGATGCTGCTAAAACAGGTCTTATTCAGATGCTATTTATTTCGTTCTATCTTGTTTTTTTCTTTGGGTGTTTCAATGAGCTTTATTAATACCCAGTTGAGCTGTATACATAAGTTAATGTTGATTGGTTTCAGTTAAATTTTAAATATGACCATCACCTAGCGTAGAATGTGTCTATTTCAAGTTTCCAATGGCATCAAAGCTTATCTGTGTGAAGTTTGAGATTGGGTACATTGAAAATTATAAAGAGATTCACAAGATCTGGATGTGAGTGTAGACTAAAGCAACCATATGATGAACAAATGATAACAAATGCTGCTCACCTGGTGTGGAGGTTTCTCTGCCCAACATGTTGCTTATATTATTCAGTAATCCATTAGTGTCCTGTTGATGTACAGAATCTGGATTTGATGGAGGCTGGTGTGTTTGTTGACTTTATCAATACAAATACATCAAAGGGCTTGAGTGTGCTACTCCATCTTTCCTTTATGCCCTCACTTTTTATAAAAATGCTTTAATTGTGTCGAATTCATGTGCTTAATTCCAATTTCAAAGATGGACATCACAAATAATATCCCGTGCCAAATGATTGACATCTTTGTATGCATGCACAGTTTTAGTATCTATACTTGTATGAAATATTGATTCATGAATTCTTAGTAGGGCTTACAGAAATGTTTGTCAACATTTAATCTTGTTGCCTGTGTTATGTCTGTATGAGTATGCATGTTGTGTACTGTGCTGCCTCTTTGCTCCACAGTTTTTTGTACAAAGAATGTTACAAGACATGGCAACACCTTTTAATGATATTGAACTGTAATAAGTGCATTCACTAGAGCGCCAGTGATATAACTTTTTCACCATTTGCTTGCTGCATGTTTATCTTCATGTCTTGAAGCTTACTCTTGGTTGTCATTTATAAAGCAAAAATTGACTAGAAGTGACTTTTTAAATTTGGAATTTTGTTATCCATGCTTGGGCATTCCTTGTTTCTGCACGCAACAAGTCTGTCTTTTTCATAAATCCTTCTCTACTATATCCAAAGCAATATTTCTATGACAAATACAGGCGAAGTATCAACCATCCTTTGACTGTTTTAATTAATTTCTTTATAAGTTGAAGTGTCATTGGTAGAATGAAACCTTCTAGTCTGAACATGTTTTTCTGTGTAGAATCAGATAATGTGGACCTTGCTGTGCCACTTGAAAAGATTCTTGGCTGCGTGATGTCTTGCGTTCACATGGCACATTTAAATGATATTTTTGAACATAAAAAGAACTTGATGGATCTGCTCTTGATCTCTCTCTCACCTGGGTTTCAATGGACAGGTATTATATTTTACAAATTTTTCTGATATGATTATTGCAAAACCATACTCTTGACTCTTGAACTGTTATGGACAGTCAAATTGTCGGCATTTTCATTAATTAAAGAACTTTGCTCGAGGCTACAGAGCATCCTGGTGGAGACTTCTAAGGGAACCTCTCAGCATGATAGCACAACTTCTTTTGTTCAGGAGGTATTAGAGTATATCTTTAATCTTGTATTTAGCTGAATCTTCTTGCATAGACCTTGACTAATTATTCTGTTTGTGTACAGTTGTTCTATTCTGTATCACCAAAGATAGTTGAATGTATAAGCACGATAAAGATTGCTCAGGTATGTCATCCATTCTGGAAAATTCATAAGGATAGTTATGCCTCAAGTGATGAGGCCTCTGTCCCCTTTCTTGTTTATGGCCCGTAAGGAAACATAAACAGAAAGAGGTAGGTGGGTTGAATTTAAATAGCAAACAGGACTATTGTGACTTTGAGAGTTTAAAAATAAAAAATCACATGCAAAGCATAAAAGCTTCATCAAATGATTTAACAATTTATTCTGTTATGAACATGCTGCCAGAGAATTCTTAATGCGATAGCTGTGTTATCTAGGAATTGTATATATTATTCTTTAATTGTCCATACGATGCACCTCAATTAATAAAAGCATTATTTCTTCTCTGCTTTGTGTAATTTGAAATAAAATAAGAATGCTCGAATGAAGTTGAAGGACTTGGGAGGAGAATGCCTTCTGTTGCAATAGTTAGCTACGATGTCTCTGGCATCGCCACACATGCATTAAACATTGTTTAACGGACTGGTTTTTTTATAAAGGTTACTAACTTTTATTCTATTTTCTTACTTTTCCTTTTGACTTAAAATTTGCTGCAATTTCGTCATCTCAAAATGACAATTGAAGACAAAGTAAGTGCAAAGCGTTTGGCTTGAAAAGGCATCAAATTATATTAATAATATTGATGTGCTGATATCAAAAAATCTAGGAAAAAATTATTTTAATATATTTATAATCAAAAAATACTTTTGTTAAGCACCCCGAACCACAATACCAAACACATAAGCACTTCTTAACATAACCCTCCTCTTTCATTTTCTTCTTGTGTGTTTTATTTAATTGCTTACTGATTACCTGTTTCCGAAATTTAGGTTCACATAAATGCTTCAGAGTGCCTTCTGGAGGTTGCCGGTCTTGCATCAGTGCGCTGGACAGATGTAGGGTTTAAGGAAGAGCTTCTTCATCAGTATGAAGTGGAAAAGAATGAGGAGGCAAAATCATATTTGAAAAAATGCATCGACATCTTTGAAAATGTAGAATGAGAATATCCAAGCCAACCTCGATACACACTCAGATGTGAAACTGGTAAGTGCATGCTTAAATTTTCAAAGAGGTAGTGAAGACGTTTGGTTTGGTTACAAGTCTTTGCCATTACCAAAGCTGTCCAGTAGAGAGGGAGAAACAAAATTGATTCAAATGTATCGTACATGTATGATGAAATATTTTACACTGGTCCTTCCTGACCAATTAAAATATATACTACACGCACACAATTAGAAATGCCTAGCGAGGAGGTAAAAAAGAATCAAAATAAACTGGATTCTTCACTAGTTTTCAGAGTTCAAACAATATCCTCCCAGAATTTGTCAGCTACACCAAATACAAGTCTATTTTTCTTTCAGCATAGAGTATAAATCATATCATTGCTTTGGTGTATTTTTTATTATATGATAAATAAATAAATAAATAATTTGACAATGTGGAGTATATAATTTAGATATCAGGTTTGATAGGTTTAATAAAGTTAAAACTAATTTTTTTATATGTAAATTCATATATTTTGGAAATGTTAGGCTGACAAGATTATGTCGGGTAATTTTTAACTAATTTAAATTGGATTGGAAGTTTTTAAATGTGTCAATTTAATAACAATATTAAAAATTTATTTTAGTTATTTTTTCAATTGTCTTTGCTCAAATCCACTACAATATCACCGGCAATAAACTAGTTCTTTTGGGATAATACTACTAGCATTGTCGGTCTCTATGCTTTGAATGTGGGTTCATTGTTCTTAGGATTAAGAGGTTGCATTGATATGCAAAAACTGATTTGAAAATACCATTGCATTCAACGATCTCGTTTTGAAAATCCATATTATTTTTATTATTATCGAAAAAAAACTAAAACAGGAAGGGAATGGTTTTTATTGTATTTTTCTATTATTTAATATTAAATTGATTAGAAATTAAATAATTTATCTACAGTTGTTTTTTACAAGGTTTTCTCAATATAATAACTTGAAAAATAAGTTTAGAGGGATAAATTAAAGTTTTTTGTTTTATCTTTTTTGTTTTATTTTTTTTTAATTTCATATTTTAGATTAATTAAGAATTAAGTTTTATATTCTGTTTTTTATGAGATATCTTGATTTTATGATATGTTTGACGGGTTAACCTAATTAATTTTATTCATTTTTTATTTTCACATTGCAATATTGAGTTGATCGAGAATTAAATTTTATAATTTTATCAGTAAGAATCTTAAGACCAATGTCATGAATTTGTTGGGTTAATTTGAGTAAACTTTTGTTGTTGCTTTTATATTTTTTTATTTGTCAATTCAATATTTGATTGATTGATAAAAAAATATATCATCTTGAATTTTATTTAGATAAATTATATTTTTAATGACTATTCATGTTGTTTTTTAAAATTTTAAGTTGATCAGTTCATATCTAATCATTTACCGCATGAATTTGTTCTTACTAGAAGAAACATTAACAATTTCAAAATAATTGTTTTTAGGGTTCAGAAAAATACTATTAAATTAGAAAAATAAAAAGAGTCACAAACCCAAAATTTTTCCTCCTTGAAGATCAAACTTCATTCCAGGAGAAGTATTTTCTGCCCTAGCAACCACGGCTGCATCAATAACACCAATATGTCTGCGTAGTTGGAGATGGAATTAAATTAAACAAAACCTAAATTTATTCCGGGTTGGATCTGAAAATTGAATCTTTTGGTATTAGAATTAGGGGTGGCAAATGAAGTGGTCAGAAAGGATGGAGATTGAGGGAGAGATTGCGAGGATTGTGTAATGTCTAACAATTATTCTTCAGCATACTTCCTCAGCATATTTAATATCAGGACAGCTAAAAAAAAGTATTGGGACTTTATTATAATATAGCCTGTATTTAACGTAATCAGTTAATTATTTCTTATGGTTTTAAAAAATCATTAATTCATTCTATAGTATTAAATCAATCCATAACTTGGCGCCGCTTTGGCATTGCGGTCCAATCTCTGTTTCAAACCATAAGCAGAAATGCACCATTTGGTAAAGAAAAAAGCAGATTAAATTGGCATGGGACCCACCACCAAAATCGATCGAATTTGTTTATTTTCAGAAGCAGGAAAATGATGCTTTTATTGCGATGCAAGCCCGTGATCTCGACAACTTTTTTGAAGAAGCATATTGGCATGCAACTCACGTTTTATGCAGGAGACACTTTGCATTGTATTGCTCATTTGGAAGAAAAAAACACCCGAAGACACCATTAGCAGTAGGAGATGACGTCGACGACCACCAGAATCGATCGCAGGTATCCCAGGCACACCACCGACAATCTCTCTCTCCACAGCAGCACCTTCCGACGCTGCCTCTGGCCACAACAGGCCACCATCTCCGACTCCACCACCACAAGACAAACCACATTGGTCTTCTCTACCCATCAGCATCAACCGTTGAAACTCTTGTCATGGTCAGTCGGACGCTACTGTGCATGTGGATTAATGCACCTGCACAGTAGCGTTGCACTGTCCACGTGAAGAAGACATGAACAGTGCAGCACACCGTTTCACGTATTCATATTTTAAGCTAGACTTTGGACTGGACCTGCTCTTGGTCCAATCTGTTTTTTTTTTAAATATAAAAACTATGTGTAGATATAGATCAGTCTCGATGGAAGGGAAATATCTATTTGTGATGAAATTGCAAGTAGTTTGATGAGAGAATAAAAAAATCTATTTTTTCATGAATTATTAATTACATTTTATTACTATAATTATTAAATCTACAACATTTTAAAAAATTATATATATATATATATATATATTTATATACACCCATTAAAGTAATTTCACAAGTTAAAAGCAATATGAAAAACTTGGTAATCAAACATATAAAACTGTTTTTCATTAATCTCAAACTCAAAAAAACAGTTTTAACCAAACACTTCAAAAATTATTTTGAACCGCAACTAAAGTACTTTTTATGAAACTATTTTTTAAAACCTTAACCATAAAAACAAATACAATACCAAACACACCCTTAATCCTTATCAATTTCATGTTATTCGTTTTTATTATCTTTTGGAAAAAAGAGAGGAGGTAATTAAGAAAGAAACAAGATATTTTTAGAGCGAAAAATTAATAAATTAAATATGCCCAAGATTAATCAAAGAATTACTTGATTATTTTCTATGCTATCCAGACTAATTAAATATCCTAGTAAAATATAACGATTTTGTATTTAATTGCAGTACTGGAGAAAAGGGCAATTCCGTCACACAAGTCCTAAATAAAGACTTTTAGAAGAAAAAATTGTCAAGCATTTTACTTGGTATATATTTTTTTTCCACTCAGAGTTACAAAGTAGAAGGAAAGGAAGGAGGAGAATGGATGATCAAGAATTTGGACGCATCCTTGATCTCTTCCCTGTTGTCCGTCCTCGTAATTACCATGTAAATATTTATTCTTTCTCTGTCTCAGTCGAACCTTAATTTCTCTGGTTTCGATTACTAAACAACACATGTATTACTCTGCTTGTCTAAAAGGAACTAGGGTTTATCACTCTGTTGGTATCTTTCTTCTTGCTATTAATTGAATCGGTGTTTCAAGGTTGAAAATGGGTTCAAATCATAATACCATAATATTTCCGGATGATACTAGTATTCAGCATGAGATTCTCGATTTGAGACACTTTTACTTGTTATTATGGAGTGAAGCTTTTGATGACATGATTTTTTAAGCTTGTTATGCTGGAAACCCTTATATTCTAATTAGAATTGTACAAGCTGCATGTTTTTGTGATTCTTTATATGTGTTTGATGTTCTACTCTTGTTGTTTGTATCTGCAATTGACCCGCATGGTTTGTAATACACTTCTCTCTATTCAGATTGAGATGGACCCATCAAGGCAATCAACTTCTCGTTCATTTCCGGAACCGGTATTACTGGAAATGCTCATCAGATCTCTCTCTCCTTTTCTTTTTTTTGTGTGTGTGTTTGCATGTTAGTATTTGCGTGTGCTCTGAAGGGGCTTCATGTATCCGCTCTTGGTTTGTTCACATCTGGATATGCTTGTAGTTTCGTACTTACTTTCATCATTATTCCTTTTTCAGATCGAGTTAGACCCATCAGAACAATCAACTCATTTGTCGTTGCCAGCTGCGGTATTACTCAAAACTCTCCTTCTCTTTCTGTATGTAGATGAAGTTGACATTACCTTGTATTTGCAATCTGATTTGGTTCATTCATTCGGTTGTTTGCACAACAGCTTAAGGCCAGACAAGAAGCTGAACAGGAGGAAGGTATAAAGGAATCCAACAATCAAGTTATTGATCTACAGGGTATGCTTTCTTATAAAGTTCAGTCTACTTGCCTACCTGCTTCTCTCTTTGTTAGATTATTGAGGAGATGTATTTTCCCCTTGTGATTCCATGAATTTTGATGAAAAACCTTTCGGGCAGCTTTGGCCTGATAATCGTGGGCCACCTCATAAACTTTTTAACAAGTCACCAAATTTTTAGTTGATTTGTGTTGTACTTGTCAGTCATTTCAGAAAACGTTTTCCTTTCAAGTTATGTTTGGATGAAATTGCCTATGTTATGTTAAGAATCATGAAATCATCACAAAATTTATTGGATTGGCAACTAAGATTCATCAGTGTTGAAGTTTAATTACATCTGTTTACTGTTTTCTTGTGTATTTATTTAAATAGATGCATTTTGGGAGAAGCTAAAGATGGCAGTTGAGAAGAAGGTATGCTTCTGTTGATTGTCATAGTATTTATTGGCTTTGAATTAATTATAAGCCTATTTATGGGTCATTTAACATATTCAAGGTGTCTAGTACATTATGGAATTTCCTTTTTCAACAACAACAGGAAGCATATTGGCCATTTTTCAGCAAGAAAAAAATAACATCGAGTGAATTTATTTGTTGTGATCACTTGTGAGTCAGTTCTTGAATTTTTTGTAGTGATGCTTCTATCTCACTCCTGTTTCTAGTTTCTGTCCATCCTGTATCAGTAATCTATTTGCGGATGGGCTGTTTCTCATTGAATGTTGTGCCAAAAAAGTTGAGCTGATTTATATCCATTGGCCATCACACATCATGCAGACAAATTCTGTTGCCCCTAACCCGAACGAAGCAGAAAAGTAGACTTTTAATTTCCTAGTGATAGGGATAAATGAATTTATTGTGCTCCTGTGGATATGCAGGCGGGTGCAACAGAAGCCAAGACATTTTGCAAGGCCTTCCAAGAAATTCACCGGAAACTTGTATGCCTCATTATTTGAGAATCATATACATTTCATGTTTAAGATCCCATTTTCTATTATTGATATCTGAAAATTCAAAATTTCTCTTTGTATCCAGGTATATGAAGAACTGAGTTTGGATGCTGCCTGCAGCTTTATAAACTTATCAAAAAGCTCCGGACAGTAGTTTGTATGCTGGATCTGTAGTATTTGTTCAATGACATCGTTGTTTTGTTATTGTAGTGGTTTCCTATTTCATTTCTTTCCCACTGAGTGGAATTTAGCATCTGTTGGAACTCAAAGCTTACTTGTAAAAATAATTGTGGGTGTTTCAAAGTTTTGAGCACGTGCGGTATTTCTCATTTATAGCGCGGCAAGATTTGATCAAATGATTTTTGGCTAGGTAGCGGCACAATCAAATTGCAACTCAGCTCATCCTGCAAACATTTTGAGTTTCAGATTGGGCGAGGCAGGATTTCTTCTTCTTCTTTCTTTTTTAATGGTCACAATGTCTCGGGCTAGCTTTGTGCGTATGAAGATCGAGTCTGTTGTAATAATGAATGCATTTGCAGGAGATTTTTTCTCGCGGCTCCTCTAGGACTTTATATTCCTGGTCAATAAAGCATGGGATGGACCTCATCACCAGCCCACGCAGGCAAAACAGAAATTCTATAAAATCTTGTGTTCATGGTTTGATGATAGGGGATTTTCAGACTAATTGAATGCTATTGTTTTTTCCTCGTGAAATACATTTCTCCCGTCCTAGTGGGTTTGCATTCATGAATATAATAAACTCCATTAGAGCAACAACTTTTATTAAGCTTTGTAGAGTGTACATTGAAGAAGCATAACCTTCTGGACTCGGCGCGTCTGCGTATTAATTTATATGGGGTTAACGACTAATTAACAAGGAAGGGATGGACAAGGTGGTCAGTTTCGGAATTTGACAATAATAAACTCATACCTTAAACCCTACTGGTACCTCAAGTACCCCAGTAGAAGTGGCCGGTTCTCCCGGTTAGCTGTGTGAAGATGGCAAAGCGCTTGATTCGACATTCAATCGCATGCTGGTGGAGAAAATAATCCCCCCTTCCAAAACCAAATTCGGTATTCTTCTGCCTGAGAAAACCGCCAAGGTCATCCCCTTCTCTTTACTCTTTTTTTTCTTCCGTACTTGGCTGTTCCCTTAAGTTTCTCCTGCATCATTGAAACTGTAGCATATAATTAGACCGATACGCTGATCGGTAAATAGGGGCTGGGTTTTTTTGGCTTGCGTGTGATATAAAGAGTAATGAGTTCTTTTATTATAGATTCGATCAACTCTAGTGTCATTAGTACTTGGTTAATCGTAGGCAAACTAAAATTAAGTCCATGATCTGTCATTGTTAGAAGAGTTGTTTTCAATTGAGTTGAACGGATCATCCGTGGCATCAACTGCTGAGGGTATGCTACTTTTTTTTTTCTCCTTTTCTTTTTCCATGTGGACTTTTTGAGTTTCATGTCATGTTGTTTGGACCGTTTGTGTGTTTGATCTTGAAAAGAAGAAAATTATGTTCTTATGCGTTATTTTTTCTTCAGAAAAGAATTGGAGATAATTAAAGGAAACCGAGGGGTTGTTGGAGTCACTGTTTTTCCTTATTAGACCGGTGAAGGTTGCTGGTTTCTTGTTCAGGTAAGAATGGTTTGTGTTACCATGGCGTCCTCTTGCGGGCTATTAAAATTAAAACATACTAGAATGTTGATGGCTTGACTGGTTACCAGGAGAACACATTTTAAAGAGGGGTTTTGTTGGTTCAGAACAAAGATTAGTTGGGGGTTTGTTTTTATTTGTCCTTCCATGATCAGCATAGGTTCGGTTAAACATAAACAAGTGGGCTGTCTCTGATTTGGCCAACCTTTTTGTTTGCGAGAAAGGCTCGAAAATGATGTCTGCTAATCTTGACTGTGCAGGATTGTCATGGTAACTCCAGAGCCAAAAGATCCGTTCAAGGGAGTTGACTGGAAGGCCATAGGTGGTGAATTACAGAAGGATCCTAGTGCTGGTACCAAACCAATTATAAAGAAGCGGCTTCCAAAAAAGATTAGGCAAATTCCAGACTACTATTTCCTTCCTCGATTGCCTCTACCCACTTCCATTGCCTTCTATGGAGCGTGTATTGCAGGTGGAGTTGGTGCTGGCATGCTATTGGAGATGTGGATAAATAAGAAAGTGAAAGGTAATATTGCAATTACACTCCTAATTTAGTATATTCAACCATGGAACGTTGATAGGTAATTGCTCTTAACCATGGTATTCGGCAAGAAAGGGAAGTAAGCAAGAAAGATCCTAAAAATATTCAGAGGAAGCAAGATATGAAAGATGGTAAAAATATTATCAGGTAAATACTGTGCTTGATGGCTTGTATCCAGGCATCTTACCTTTTAGATTCAAAGAAATAAGAAAGAGCAAAAATAAAAGTTACAGTGATATGGAAGGTAAATATTGTACTTGATGGTTTGTATTCAGGCATCTGATTGAATGTGACTCAAATGGCTGTTGTTAGAAGGATACTGATTCCTTATTTTTATATATAATAACAGGTTTGTTTAGCAATGACTCTTAATGGAATTCTGAAGAGAACCTTAAAAAGTTTTTGAAAAAAAGATGTCTTTTGTCTTAGTTAGTTAACTAGGGTCTCAGCACCTGAAAACAAAGTTATTAAATCGGTTCCGTTCGGCTGAATATCCCATTCGTTCATAAAACCGGAACAAAACGGCGTCGTTTTCGTCCTGGTTTTAATTCCGATCCGTTCCGGAAATTCCAGCTCAATTCCACCCAGAACGCCTCGGTTTTATTCTGGGCATTCCGTTCCGGGCTGAAGAGGGGAGACTGAACTGAAGTGTGGAGACTGAAGATTATTTAATAGAGAAGAGTTGAAATTGGAGTGGAGTTTTTTAGATGTGGGACAAGGAGAATATAGATTGGAGTGAGAGTATTTATAAAGGAGAAGAGTGGAGATTTGAGTGTATTTGTCCGATACGGGACACATTATGTTGTCCCACATCGGACAAATTGAAATTCAATTTGTCCAGTTGGACTCCGACATTCGAACAAATTGAATTTCAATTTGTCGAATCGTTGGAGCGGACAAATTGAATTTCAATTTGTACGAATGCTCGAGTCCAATTGGACAAATTATATATATATATATATATATATATATATATATATATATATATATATATATATATATCATGGAATCACTCTTGAAATTCAATAATATTAAATTTAAAATTTATATTTAATTTTTTTTATTTTTTACTTTAAATTAAAATTTTTTAATGTTTTTAAATCATTTTTATATACTAATGTCGAAATAATTTGTTGGAGTTGGAGCTAGTACTAGTAATATCGATGTTGAGTGTTGACACCAGTATTAGTAGTGATAATCCTTTCAATAATAATACTTTTGATAAATGAATTAAAAATAACGAGAAAAATAACGGATATAGGACTTATTTTAATTTATATAGCATATCATCAAAATATTTATTTTAAATTTGTTAGTTTTCACCTAATGAAATTCTATGGACATGATTATTTTGTAATGTATTTTTAAATTATTTTGAATTATATATGAACCTTAACTAATGAAGTTTATAGCCATAATTATATTGTATTGTATTCAGAAATATTTTACTTATGATTTTATGATTTTTTATTTATATCATATTGTGTTCCGAATTTTACTTATTTATTTTTTTCAAAATCTCTTTTTTTCTTTTCGTTTTGAACATATGATTTTCAGTACTATTCTCTTTGTAATTATCTTACTATGGTATTTACTATTTTTTTTGGGATGCATAATAAGAAATTCTAATATTTTTATATTAATGATGTAGAAGATGTTTGATATATTTTTGTTTTATTTTAGAACATTTTACTTTCATAATATTTTGGAATTTTAAAGATGTTTCTAATTTTGAGATTATGTTTGTATTGTATAATTTAAAGTTCATTTATCTTCAATCTAAATTATACTTGTTAAATTAATATTTTTTTTTATATATATATAATTAAATAAATATGAACAGTATAAAACCAGAACGGAACGCCGGAATGCACCAAAACCGAACGGGTCCGGAACGGATTTTACAACTTTGCCTGAAAATGCTCTCAGGTTAAACATAACTATCTGTCTGAACATGAGAACTTTTTTTTTAAAAGGGTGTGTCTCCACACTATACCGATTCCATGATTTCTTTCAAAGCGTTTGACTGATACATGTTTCTTCTGGCATTTAGAGGATGGAGGAATCATATGGGAGTTTGATAAATAGAGCCTGGAAAGCGTCAGATCAGGTCCAAATCAGTAACTATGCCTTTTACTTGCTGTTTTTTCTTGAGTTATTTTGAGTTTGTGGTACTCATGCTTCAAAGCAAACTTGTTGGATTTAGGTACATGGTCGCGTGCTTGGTATTCATTCAGCAGTTCTAATTCATTTCCCAAGCCGGCCTCTTGATTTGCCTTCATCATCTATAACTAGTATTTGAGACATACCTCATTGTTAATCCATATTGTTTTGGAGTAATTGAGTTGTGTTGCTTCTTTGGTTATTTGCATCAGTATCAAGGTTGGAAGGGCTCAATTGCATTAGTGTAAATTTGATCCTTATATTTTATTTTGATTTTTTTTTAATTTTATCTCTTAGAATTTGATTTTTTGATTTTTAGAACGATGAAGATTTAAGGAAGATTATCCTTAGTTATATGCTGTAAGAGGACACCTGGATTAGAACTAAACCTCTAGTTCCGCAATTGATTGTGTAAGTTTTAAGAGGTTAGGAAACTACTAAGAACAGAATTACAGGTGAAACGATCAATTTGTGAAGGTATTCCTGCCTTGTATTTCCGAACTTCTTGGTCACCAACGCGATGTTGATGAGATGAGATGAGAAAAAGCATAATCATAGTGTTGCCATTTTGTGAGCTTCGACGAGAACGTGATCCAAACTGTATGATTAAGTGGCTTATAGGTTGTCGGCCCATATGTATGAGTATGGTTTGTACTTGTAGATGCGGCATCTCATATTTTATTTGGTATTTCAATATTTTTTATTTTTTATATTAATACATAAAAATAATAATTTTAGAAAAAAAAAATGGTTCCTTAACGCGCTCCACTTCCTTCAAAAGAGTTTGCACGCCTCCAAGACTATGGGATGAAGAATTCAACCATCATGCCTTGGCGACGGGTCATATAAATAAATTAACAGTAGTCTTGATGTCATCGACATGACAGAATTAATTAAAAGGAAAAGAAAGAACAGCCTGGTCTATCTCATGGATGAATAATTAATTAACAGGTATTTTTTGAAATAAAAAAGAAACTATTTCTCATCTCATGCTGTGCGCAGTCGGAGACCAGCATGATTTATGTAGCAGTACGTGGTCTAGCTCTCTTATATCTACTGCGTAGAAGGGTGTACTGCTGTCAACAAAAGAAGACAGCAACCATCTTCCACAGGAAGCATATATGCATTTTTATTTATATATTTAAGTATTATTTTCAAGATATTACCCTAACATATTATAATTATCAATATTTGGGAGAGACTGCTTCGACAGCATTGCCGCGGCAATGGCCAATCAATTCACAACAACCAAGAGCGAAACACTGAACCAAAATAAATATTGCCTGGTAGTCCTTGTAACAGCTCCATTAAAGGCAGCAGTAATGAGGGTACTCTGATCATGGATAAAATTAATTTATTTCCATTTATTGTCAAATATAAAAAATATTGTAATCATCTCATCATTACATTGCAAAACCAAATTTAGAAAGGCTTTTGATTTTTGGAAAAGGCTCAAAACTTCGATCGATATGCGTTTTAACTACTTGATACAGCTAGCTCGATGTATTTGCGGTCTGGCTAATATATATAAAATAATTAGCAAACAAAAAAGCTTTAAAAATTAGAAAATAGGACATGGCTTCATTAATCATACAAATATGATGATAAAACAAGCATTCACTACTGCTAGGTATTCACCTGTTGTGCAAGGGATTGGGACCTGTATAGATTTTCCTCTTTTCATCACCCAAGGTTGCATCACCTCCTTCATCCTTGTCTCCTCTTAGGCCACCACCACGGGATTTAACAGGACCCATTAACTGAGAGGTAGACCCCTTATTTTTGGAGCTTCCATATCTGTCTGACCTATACGGAAGAGATGAAGCTTCTACCAGCAGAAGTATAAAAAGTAAGACTGCTACGCAAGCCAGCTCTTTTCTTAAACCCATCAGCTGCCTCATTCTAATAACCATGTATATCTCAGACCATGCATAGAATTCTTGGCCCACAACCCTAGAAAAAAAGAGAAAAGAGAAGGGAATTTTCTTCTTGGAACTGGTTTAAAAGTCCCTTTAAAAGGAAGCTCAAGAAAAAGCACAAGAAAACTGGGTGCAGTTTGCAATGGGAGACTTTGTTTCTGGTGGGTTTTTCTTAGGGGTTTGAGCTTGTGAAAATGAGGCTAGTCAATGAGAGGTAGGAGTAAAAAAAATGCATAGGGTTTGATGCCTCAAAGGAGACAATAAATATGGCGCAGAGAGTGTTTGGATACTGATTTTCAGAGCCCATGTTTTCCTTGAGAAACTTTCATTCACAGACCAGAGAGAGAGAGAGAGAGAGAGAGAGAGAGGGTCGCAGTTTATGTAGGCAGATTTTAGTTATGCTGCATATATCTACAGCACAGAGATAAGAGAGGGATAGAGACAGGAGTGAGTGTCTCGACCTAATATTAAAATCCTCATGTCAAGTTATTATCGATCGATACAAACCAATCTTTCCCCAATGTATTGAAGTGGTGACGTATGCAAGAAGCTAGCTTGTCGGCTGAGTTCCCGGGAAAGTGTTTGTAAGTTTTTCTAGTTGGTTTTAGGTGTACTGACTCGTCCGTGGAGAAGGTCCTGTTAACATTAAAAAACCAAAACCCTAAAAAAAGAAAAGGGAGAGAGAAACATCATATACCATGGGGGTGTTTGGAGTATTTTTAGAAAAAAAAATTGATTTTTTTTTAAATATTTTTTATTTTTTATTTTAAATTAATTTTTTTAGTGTTTTTAGATCGACGTGCTGATATCAAAAAATATTTTTTTTAAAATAAAAAAATATCATTTTGATGTATTTTTAAATAAAAAAACACTTTAAAAATCAACCAGAATCATACTCTAAAACAGTCACTATATATACAACATTTCGAATGATTTTAATTTTCTATAACATCCGATCTTCTTAAATATAAACACAAAGTGGATGCACGAGAGAGATTTTCTCATATATATATATATATATAAATTAGAATATTAATTAATTATTGTGGGCTTTGATCATTCCCTTGGAACGCTTCTCTTTTTTTCCTTTTTTAAATCTTGGGTTTAATGAAGATCTAATCAATCGATCATTCTAAATTAAGGAACACCTAGAGAAAACAAAGGATGTAATAAATTTCAAGACGGTCAAACTGGCAGGAGCTGACAGGTGGGGCAGGGGGAGAGCTTACACATGGAGTGATCTTTTTTCTGAGAGAAAATGATGTTGTCTTCGTCCCATTATAGGAAACCTAATGCATGAAAGTCATGGATAATTGATGGCAGCACCTCCTCTAATTAAATTACAGGAATATCTATCAAGACCACCCTCCTTTCTTTCACCATATTTGGTAGAATAAAATCTTTCTAACTTTTAGCTCGAAAGGTACATCCATATCTGCCATTGAAAATCAAGGGGTGCGGTGTAGTTTTGTCAGCTGGCCGGAGGCCTCCACAAAAGACAATGTTCAGAATTGGAGGCAGTGCTTGTGCATCGTGAGCAGGGAATTGGGGCCTGGTTTTAACCCCTTTTGTCTTTTGTAGCCATGAAAGAAATTAAAACAAGATCGGAGAGGAAGCACCGGCCGACTGATTGTGCATTTTTATACACCGTTTCACCCTCCTCCGGTTGGATAAATTTTCGATTGCCGCATACTTCCCAATTCTTGCAAAGAGTGCACACTATATACTGTACATCTCTTCATTTACAAATTGAATCCCGTTGCGGGTATGCTCTCGAATGATGTGTTGAATGTTGAATCATTTTTCTTTTCTTTTTGGTAAATGAATGAATCATCTTTTAAGTGTATAGTAATTTAATTTGAATATCATGGCCAACTCATAATTTTCTAGAACAAACAAGATAATTGACCTTCGGTATGTACGGGTTAAATTATTTGCTAGCATATAAGAAAATATTAAGGCATCACTAACAATTTTAAAGTAAAAATAAATTTAAATTGTGTGGAGATTGATTTGTATAATCTAATCGTCTTAACGAGTTCAAAGATAGCACAAATGGCAAATAAAAATATTATTTGATACACAAACATATATTTTATAAAAAATAATATTGAAATGATAACATAATGAATCGATATGAATAAACTTGGGTTAATATATTACACCTTCAATTTGGATCATGAAACAATGATAACTCCATGTAAAATAAATTGGGATAACCCCATTATAAAACTCAATTTTCAATCAACTCAATGTTACAAAATTAAATTAAAAAAATTAAATAATAACAATATATATATATATATATATATATATATATATATATATATTTTGAAAGTTTGAAAGAAGAAGAAGAAATGTAATAAAAGGATAAAATAAGAGCTTAAATCAGATTTGGAACATCATATTAGAATTACCTTGAAGGAAGATACAAAAAAATAACAAAAATATTTAATATTTTAAAATGACTAAACAGCCCCTAGGTCAACACAAAAATAACAAAAAAAACGTAATTAAAACAAAAAACAAAACTTGAAACCATGCATATAATCTTTTGATTTCAAGGGCAATAAAGTAACTTCACTGTTCAGGAAATAAAAAAAAAAGCTCATATGCAATTTTAATTGTTATTTGCTCTAAAGAATGTAGCTGTAGTTTTACTATGCAAATAATAAAATAAAAACTGTCAACCAAGAGACTTTTTTTTTTCTTGCTTCAAGGAGAACACAATAATTTAACTATAAAAAAGAAGAGTATACTACAGTTTTGTCCCCGCCAATTTTATATGAATCTCTTGAAAAAGATGACTTCGCCCCAAGTTTGAGTCTGTGCGGGGAAGGGTAAGATAATTCGCTGTGATAATCCACATTGAATGATCTCACAGGCTACATAATTACACTACACGATACTTATATTTCAATGCCTCAATCAGTTCTAATTAATCCATGATTGTGTGCTTTTTTTTTTACTGATCGGGGTGTTACGTTCTTTTAAATTGCACGAGGAATAGAAAATCAATAAGATCATAATACAACAACAAAGGATAAATACATGAGGGAGTATCGGTTATAGCTAGCGCGTGCTTAAACCCTAATTAATTATCCAGGCAATAAATATCGGGGGATATTAGGCACGCCATGCAGTACCGTATGAACACATGCAGTAAAAAGAAGCATCGTTTACATTATGATGATCATCAGTTGCATTCCACCGCTCCACAAAGTTGAAGCTGTGAGCTATGTGAACAACACTCTATCGAGTGGCTTTGACTGGCTTGGGAGCAGAAAAGAATGGCACGATCAGACTGTGAGTGTATTAGGCATCATTGATCGAGGCAGACAAATATATGTTGGTGGGCAAACATTTGCTCCCTTTATTTATTTGTTTTTTGTTTAGCTTTTCTTGCTGGTCAAGGTCATGGTGTTCCACCATCATTGGCGTCTCAACTACGAATTCCATCAGCTTTCACACCCCATGCGCCTTATTTCTTGGCCCATGCAACTCTAAACAAGTAAAGGAAAATGAATCATCACACGCAAAAAAAAGAAAAAAGATGACCAGCATGGTGTATAAAACGCGATCACTGGCATGAAAGCAGAAGCTCAAAAAGATTATTGTGATATTTGGAAGTGTGGTTAAGATTCTTTTTTGTTTATAATTGTATTAAAATGATTTATTTTTTTATTTTTTAAAAAATTGTTTTTTACATTAGCATATGAAAAACACCAAAAATATTTAATTTAAAATAAAAAATATTCAATTTTTTTTATTAAAACATAAGGCAAATGGTAGCCAGACACCATTCATCCCTTTTACAAAAGGGAAAAGAGAGAGCGCTACACGAGTCTGATGGGTGATTGCAATTGCATCAACTACTAAATATTGTAACCATCGACGGGATATGTTTCCAGTCCTAATTTCAGTCAGGGTTAAGCGGGCGGGACGAGATACTGTACGTCTAGCTCACTTGGATATTTC
This sequence comes from Salix exigua, assembly GCA_032356905.1. NCBI lineage: Eukaryota > Viridiplantae > Streptophyta > Magnoliopsida > Malpighiales > Salicaceae > Salix > Salix exigua. The sequence goes on along the minus strand of CM063603.1, from coordinate 19,364,264 downwards.
GAAATACAGTAGAAGAAAAATGGATTCAGATGCAGGTTCTTGAAGTGAAACTTATGTGGTTAAAACATAATCCAGTGGAAGCCAACTAGTAATTAAAAAAATGAATCCACCAAGCATTTTGAATGGAAAGGTGGTTAACAAGAGAAAAATTGAATACTCATACTGCCAGCCACTCGTGGGCACGTACGGGACCATTGCCTATATATTGGCATGTCTACTTCACGTCTCCTCTTGTCTCTCTCTCTTAACATTCTTCATGGATTTCGATGAACTCAGCTGCTTGTGATCATCCAGTGAGAACCTGGCACAGGTAATCTACCATTGATGATCTTTTAAGCACAACAAAAGATTCACAAGTAATCGATTACCTTGACTTCCAAATGGGGAGCAAATCGTGGTGATTTAGATGCCGTATTTCATCATTGATCATAATGCTTTTCACCCGCAACATTCCTGTCCTAAAAGAGCTGAGATCATGAAGTAGAAGTCAAGAAGGGCAAGCATGCAGATGAGTAAAGCATAACCACAGTGCTGATAATATCTCGTGATTATCCAAGTTATAGCAGCCTTCGATCTGGCCCCTTTCTATTTGCTTCCACGGACAGCTTCTTCTCTGAAAGCAGATATAAGAATGGGTTCAATATTTTTCTCCAGATTATAATTACAGAATTTATATATATCCCTGGGTTTGTTCTATTCTTCTTTGTAGATAAAGTATGCACACAAGAAACAGTTTATCTGGTACGTATAAACATGCTCCTTTAGCATATATATGGACATCCACCTAAACCCGGAATAGAACAGTCCGCTGTGCTAATCCCCACCTGTTGATAATATAAAAGACAATTGTAGAAAGATCAGATAAATGACAGAAAATTAAAAATAAAGATAATTTTTCAAAAATCGTGTTGGATGAGAGTATATATATAAAAGAACACATCCTCCACAGATGGGGATCAGCACTTCAGTCCAATATACTCTTCCATTTTAGTCAAATGATTACTTCCACAAATATATATGCTTATATTTTGTTGGTCAGATTAGACTATCTACTTCGTGCAGCTGTCCAGTGTAAAGAGGAGATCAAGGAGAGCATATAACAAGCAGTCCAATTGTATGCCTCCCTAAATACAGTTCTACCATGGCAAGGTTCCGAGTTCCCCAATATTTGCTTACCTGGAGCGACACCAAAATATTTGGAGGAGATGCCCATAAGTACGTATCATGGAAGTGGAGGGAAATTAAGCTTCTTGACAGGAACAGTAGTCATTACAGCTTCAAGCATGGGAACAACAGTCCCTGTATCAAAGAGACATGCACACAAGGAAAGAACAACAGTCCAATTTCACCATCTCTCGCTATAGCATGCTTTGTTTTTACAAAATTAGCTTAGCTTCACCAAAGACCAGAAAGTGAAACATTGAGTTCTGTGCCTGTAACAGGTGTCATTTCACATATGAATGATGTCATACATTTCCGTTTCGATAGCTCGCAGAAGAATAATGCTTCTCTCATATGAATTTTCTATTTCCATTCAACCATTTTCCATTTTGCTAAACCATAGGATGTATGACTCTTTAAAAGAATGATCATTCCAGTCTCCGGGTATTGTTTTCATCAGATGCCCTCAAAGAGTGTCTTCAAGAATTTTGTCTCCTCTACTTTTATATATTCTAACTTTATGGATTAAAGATACATTTCACAAGCGAAATTCTGTAAGCTGATTGACTTTTAAGGCAATACCTCTAATTAAGACAGAAGTTCAACTTTATGCCTTTTCCATGTGCAACAATGAGCAAAGCCTCAGCTCTTCCTGAAAATATGAGATGATGTGAAATGAGTCCAGATTAAGCAAAGGAGATTTAGAGCAAGTTAAAAAACACATTTCCCTCGGATATGGTAAAATAGTACTGAAGGTTTTTGTATCAAGTAAAGTAAAATAGTAATAGCTGTTAGAGAATAATATAAATTATATTTTGGAGCCTCACCTAATAGCTTAAGTTTTTAGGTGTGGTGGTTCTTTAATATGGTATCAGAACTTTGTTGACCCAACGATCACAAGTTCAAATCTCACCACCCTTATTCTATTTGATAAAAATCAAGTACAAGATAATATGAGTCTGTGCAAATTTCAAGCTCAATTGGCTTTCACTTGAAGGTGTGTGTTAGAGAATAATATAAATCATTTTCTATGACCTCACTTAATAATTTAAATTTTTAAGTGTGATGATTCTCTAACAGGTGTGATGGTTCTATAACAGTAGCTGCATGTGTGCATGTATGGCGGTGTGCTTGTGTGAGTAAGGGAGAGACAGAAATAGCAAGTATAGTTTGGTCGATTATTTATGGGTGGGATATGAAGGAAGCTTCCTTGACAAGAAGCAATTAAAGGAGTCATTTTGTCATTTTGGCATAACAAGCGTGGTGGGGGAGAGGTTACTGGTGGTAGTTTTAAAATCTAATCTCAAGTCTCCTAAACTTCTTCTCTTTGCTTTTCAGTCTTTTTATTTATTGTTTTCGACACTAATTCATCTTAACTAAGTTTTATATTCATACATAAAATGAAAACTTGATAAAATATTTTTTTTAAATATGACATAAATAGTAAATGCGTGTGAAAGCGAATGGTAACTGCATGTGACTATCAAATAACTTTAGTTGGTGGTTATAGACGGTGGTTGCCAATAATTATTTTTCTTAATCTTTGCAGATTGAGTTTATACCAACAAAGACAAGAAAAGAGCATCACAAGCTTGTTGGTGGAATCCATGAAATGGTAAAATATAATCAGGAGACATCTACCATGATCCTTTTTCCTTTCTAGCAAGGGACTCAATGATGGAAATAATGTTGATGCAATTCTTCGGTTGTCATCCTGTGAACATCTAGCATTCACATTCAAGAAACTATCAAATTTGACATAGAACATGAGAGTTTGTATGAACAAACACAAAAATTAAGGCACATCATTGCATATAGTGATTGATTGGGGCCTGAAAGTATATCAACCTTGCATTTTCCCCCCTTAAAAAGACAACTTCATAAAGAAAAATAAGAAGCTGAACTGGGAATAATACTTTGTTGTGTTATAAATTATTGTTTGAAGCCGTGAACACTAGATTACATGTGCAGATCAATTTATACTGCTATGATGCTACCGTTGAGGGTTCTAATTACAACAAAGGAAACACAATCTTTCCTTTGAATAAGTAAGGAAGGAAGCGGGAAGAGGGAATACACCAGTTGGGATTTACAAGTAAGGAAACTTAATGTTTTCGTTGGGCTAATTAAGAGAGAAACAAAGGAGAAGTCGGAGGAGGATTTGCCGAGATCTTTCTTTTAATTGTGAGAGGATTATTCTCTTATTCTTCTCCATAATGTGATTGTTGTTGCTTGTTGGTTGACTTGCTGCATTGATTGATGATTTGTTGCCTTGTATGGAGTTGTTATCGTCAGTGCTCGAACCGATTATCGTTCCTTGGCTATGAGCTTTGGGTTGTTGCGTTAATACCTTCCCGAAACTTTGTCGGGGTTGGAGGAAAAGTTTGGAGCAAAAATACTGAAGGGATGCTTTCGGTAATGGCTTTGTGAAGAGATCGACAAGTTGGTGTTCGAGGGACGTGGTGAGTGACAAGTAAACCTTGTTTAACGCGTTCGCGTACAAAGTGATAATCCAACTCGATGTGTTTGCTCCTAGCATGGAATACTGGATTTATTTTCATATGGAGTGCACTTAAATTGTCACAATGAAGTATTGGCGGAGAAGATAAAGGAACGCGCAAGTCGTTGAGAAGGAAGCCTAGCCATGTGAGCTCGGCTATTGCATGAGCCATTACCCGATATTCAGCCTCCGTGCTTGACCGTGAAATTGTATTTTGTTTCTTTGCACACCAAGAGATAAGGTTCCTCCAGAAATGTACGAGTATCCGAGTAGTGGAGCGTCTTGTTGTTGGACATCCCGCCTAATCGAGCATCACGAAAGGCACAAAGATCAAGTGTAGTATGAGAAGAAAAATGTAAGCCAATATTAATTGTTCCTTTGACATAACGTAATATACGTCGAACCATTTTTAAGTGCGTGTTGGTGGGAGCATGCATGAATTGAGAAACATAATTAACACTAAATGATAAGTCGGGACGCGTGAGTGTCAAATATTGTAAAGCTCCAACGATACCGCGATAGTAACTTGGGTCTTCCAGAGAGAATCGGTGGAAGAGGTCTTTGTTTTTGACTCAAGGGGTGTACCCATAGGCTTGCGATCCACCATGTTTGATCTTTCCGAGTATTGTTACGGCATAGTGAGTTTGAGATAGATGTAGGCCTTTTGGCGTTGATGTGACTTCCATTCCAAGGAAGTGATGTATAGGCCCTAAGTCTTTCATTGCAAACTCATTGCTTAGTACCAAAATAAAATTGGAGACAATTGTTGGGGTTGACCGGTGATCGACATGTCATCCACATAAAGGAGCAAAATTAATGATCCATAATCTGAATGAAAAATAAACAACGAGGGATCGGATAAACCGCAAAAGAATCCATATTTAAGGAGAAAAGTATCGAACCGATCAAACCAAACACGCGATACTTGTTTTAGGCCATAAATAGCCTTTTGTAATTTGCAGGCGTGTGTCGAGCGGTGGGAGTCGGCCATTCCTGGTGGTTGTTGCATGTAGAGGTCTTCATAAATGGTGCCATGTAAAAGATATTTTTACATCTAATTGCTCGAAGAGGCCATGCTTTAACGAGACTATGGTAAGTATAATGAAATTGTTCCTGGTTTTATAACTGGAGAATATGTTTCAACATAGTCCACTCCATCAATTTGATGATACCCTTTTGCAACCAAACGTGCTTTGAGACGGTCTAGAGATCCATCGGGTTTGAGCTTGGCTTTGAATACCCATTTAGAACCGATCACATTCATTTGTGAAGTCCGAGGAACTAGTTCCCAGGTCTGATTTTGATGTAGGGCTGCTAGTTCTTCTTCCATTGCTGTTTTCCAACCGGTGTGAGCTAAAGCACTTTTAGTATTTTGTGGCTCACGGGGTATTTTTTCTGAGGTGATGGTGGTCAATGCATACTTTGCATTGGGCTTCACTATACCATGACGTGACCGAGTGCACATGGGATGAACCGAGAGATTTGGAGCATTTGACGTTGTAGGGTCAGGATTTTGTGGACAAGGTACCGCTGTTTCTGAAGTTGATTGTGGTGATTCTTGTGCATCTTCGTGAGTTTCCTGCCTTTGTGATGGAGACGTGTTTGATGGGGTAGTGATAAGATCAACCACATCCTCTGTTTCGACCCTGTTTCCATCCTTTGTGACCGAGACGTTGTGAGTGCGAGGAGACGAGAGGGCAATTTCATGCTCTGCAGTAACAATTGGCTCCTCACGTTCATTGTCATTTTCCGAGATTATTTGAATATCAACAGTAGAGAGAGGGTGATGTGAGGCGATGTGGGATCCTCGCTGTTATCCGGGATGATTGTAGATCATTGATGTCTTGAGGCGATAGTGGGATGGGGCTTGAGTTTGTGACCGATTTATCTTCCGTTCCTGCAGTAGAAGAAGCATTAATAGAAGATAACCATGAATCAAAAGTCTTCATTACCTGTGGATGTGTGGATGGCACAGCATCGCATGATTTCTTCATAACCTGGTATGGAAAAATTAATTCATCAAATACAACATGTCGTGAGATGAATATTTTTCGACTTGTAGGATGAAAACACTTATATGCTTTATGCTTTTCGCTATAGCCTACAAACACGCATGGTAGGGATTTGGGATCAATTTTTTTGTATCCCAAGTATAGGGAAAGCTCTTAGATCCAAAGACTCTTAATGAAGAATAATTGGGATGTGTCCCATGAAGTGAAAAATATGGTGTGTCAAAATTTATGGATGAAGAAGGAAGGCAATTCATGAGATATACTGCAGCTTGTGAAAGCCTCTATCCATAAAAATAATGGTGCTCTACTGTGAAATAGCATAGTAATTCCTAGTTCTCTTATTGTCCTACGACGTCTTTCAACTATACCAGTTTGTTCGGAGTGTATGGTGATGAGATTTGATGTACTATACCTGTAGACAAAAAATGAGTTAGTAATTTTGAATTGACAAATTCACCACCACCATCGAATGAAAGATTTTAATTTGCTTGTCAAATTGTCTTGCGACATATTTTTCAAAGGCTAAATATGCTTCGTAAAAATCAGATTTGTTATGCAGGGAATAATCCATATATATTTTGAAATATCGTCTACTAAACACGCATAATATTTAAACCTTGTAATTGATAAAACAGTGCAGGTCCCCATAAGTCACAATGAATTTTTTCAAAGATACCAAGTATTTGAATTTTCTGAATTAGAGAAAGGTAAGCGACTAAGTTTTCCTAATTGACAACTATCACAAAGATGTTGTGATTTTATTGACCCTGCAACATTAATAAGTCCTTTATTTTTGAGTAAATGAATTGTCGAAGACTCATGGATGGCCTAAACGTTGGTGCCACACTTCTGCTGTGGTTGATCTGAACCGATGAGAGAAATAGAGTTCTGGTGAGGCCGATAATACGTAGAGGTCACCCTTGCGTTTCCCTTTCATCACGGGCTGGCCTGTTTTCCGTTCCTTAATACAAAAATCACGGTTAGAAAACTCACAATTAACGGGATGTTGATCGGTGAGATGACTTATGGAAAGTAAATTTTTTGTTAATTTTAGGACTAACAAGTACATCATTTAGAGATCACCCTTGCGTCTCCCTCTCATTACTTGGTTGGCTTGTTTCCGTTCCTTAACATAAAAATCAAGGTTAGAAAATTCACAATTAACGGGATGTTGATCGGTGAGATGACTTACGGAAAGTAAATTTTTTGTTAATTTTGGGACTAACGAGTACATCATTTAGAGATAAAGTTGCAGCCTCTTGTTTTATGCACGAGTCACCAATAGCAATTATTGGCATAGAGGACCCATCTTCAATCAAGTACTGAATCGGACCCACAATATTCACGAATGTTTGTTAACATACCTGGTTTACCTGTCATATGGTTTGATGCTCCGATGATCCGTTGTCCATTCATTGTCGAGCAACCACCAACATATTTTAGCAACATGACCTGTCATCCCACAATATTGACATTTATAATCTTTGTATTTTTCTTTCTGCTGCTGTCATGTGTCTCTCACCAGGTGGAGGGGTCTTCGGTTGGAGTTTGTTGGCGTGAAATCCTGCTTTTGTTGAGCTTGAAATCCATGTCCAGTGGAAGTGAACCTTTGTGGGGTTCCACGGTAAGTTGTAAATCCTGGTTGTGCCCCTCGATAGCCTATGGATTTGGATTGTGGGCGTCTGGTGTTGACCATAAAATGCCAATTGATGAGTGGGAGAAGAGGTTGTAATGTCATCGTTACTAGAGAACCAATCGCGCCTTTGATCAAGGCTTTGGAGTTGTGAAACTAACTCGGTATATGATGGTCCGGGGGCTTCAACATGGTTGTTGTAAATGTCTCATATTATGGACCGAGACTTGTGAGAAGACAAAATACCTTCTCTTGATCCGGTATGTTTTTTTCCAATAGCTGATAAATTATCACAAATGCCTTTGAAAGTGCGAATGTGTTACTGTGATTATTGTGTTGTCTTCTTTCCGGAGATAAGTAATTTGTTGTCGGAGTGTGACCTCACATTCTTGTGAATCTTGTGCATATGCACTTTTGAGGGCCTCCTAGACAACATAAGAAGTGTCCGGACCAACAATGAGACCAAGGGCTTCTTCGAGAGAGTCCCAATGATTTGAAGGTTTTTAAGAGTTGTTGTGGTTCTTCATCCGTGTATTGTGTTGGTGGTGGGTCTTCATTTGTGAGATGCCCAACCATTTCTTGGCTTTCAACAAGTGCTAAAGCTTGTTCACGCCATAGGGGATAATTGTTTCGGGTGAGTCTAAGAGTCACAAAGTTACCAACATTGAGAGATAGTGTAGACATTTTTGGAGATTTCGTGACTTGAAATAAAATGACGAAGTGTTGGACAATGGAGTTTGTAGGTTGACTTGTTGGGTAGCAATATTTGTATAAGCCTATTGTTCACACAGAGCTCGATACCATAAAGAAAAATAAGAAGTTGAACCGGGAATAATACTTTGTTGTGTTATAAATTATTGTTTGAAGTCGTGAACACTAGATTACATGTGCAATCAATTTATACTGCTATGATGCTACTTGTTGAGGGTTCTAATTACAACAAAGGAAGCACAATCTTTCCTTTGAATACTGGAAGGAAGGAAGCTGGGAAGAGGGAATACACCTGTTGGGATTTACAAGTAAGGAAACTTAATGTTTCCGTTGGGCTAATTAAGAGAGAAACAGAGGAGAAGTTAGAGGAGGATTTGTCGAGATCTTTCTTTTAATTGTGAGAGGATTATTCTCTTATTCTTCTTCATAATGTGATTGTTGTTGTCGTTGGTTGACTTGCTGCATTGATTGATGATTTGTTGTCTTGTATGGAGTTGTTACTGCCTGCATGTTGAACCATTACTTGTTCCTTGGTCGTGAGCTTTGGGTTGTTGCGTTAACACTTCATACCCAGGTATGTTTAATAGTCTTACTCTCAAGAAATTAATTTCTTGTAATATTATAGGAAAAGGGGTGAAACTTAAAACCCACTTCAGATGAGTAAGAAAATAAAATTTGTTGTAGCATGAATTGAGAAACACACGAGCCCTAGTAGACCTGTCTCCAGCGAGTTCAAGTCCATTCCTCCATGTCATTGATGGTACTGGAACTACAGAGACCTGAGGCAACTAACACCCTAATCCATAATCTATACCCAAATCCTCCACTCCACCATCCCTTCATTTAACAATAAGAAAATGTATTAGTATTAGCTAGATCCTTTTGTATTCCTTTTCCATTTCTCTTCGGGGCACGTAATGTTGAAAAGGTAAACATTGCTAATGTTGTCTCAAATTAAAGATGCAGTTACAATATACAGGCCAATGCTTTGCAAGTGGAAAGAAAAAAAAAACAAATGCCATTTAAGAAAGAATGTTAAGCTCCAAACATATCTAACCTGTATCCCATCTTGCGGGAATGGGGCTGATTGTACTGCATATGCAGTTGTGCCTGAAATAAGAGAAGCATGATTTATCCAACAATCTCAGTGAAGGGAAAAAACAGTAGAAAAAAGCAACTGACACAAATATGCATCAGAACCATATATGTATAAATGGTAGTAAATTTGGGTAAAAAAAAAGAAGTTCATGCATTAAATGTCACTAAATTTAGGGGAAGGGAAGGAGAGAAGCTTTATAAAAAGGTTGGTTATAGTCCCATCAAAGGGAAGCACATATGGACATTAGATGCCAAAGACTGCAGTATGGAATTGATCTATAGTTTTTATTATATTTTGACGAAAAATCCAGATTGGTATTTCAATAGTAAATAATTGATGTTAGTGTTTTATTGTGCATTTTAATTATTTATTATATTTGATCAAATATCAAATTGTCTCTCAACTTAATTATAAAAAAAAAATCATCGTGAAAATACAAAAATAACATTTCATGCCATGTTTGTTTTTTTTTCCAAGAATATTTTAGAGCACTCAATGTATGAAAATAAATATTTATCCTTAGTCAATTTAAAATTAGAAAATAAACTATATAAAAAGACTTCAATTAGCTATTTTTAATTTGTTCAAGGAAAATATTTTCGAAGACAGTCATCTATGTATCCATTGTTTTGTCAATGGCAAGTATGGTGAAATCTTGAAAAACCTCATACACATTGGGTTTTTTATAGCTATGATTATGGTCTATTAACTAACTTGTAAAACAAGTCTTTTTTTTATTAGAATAGGAAATATAAAATGAATATAATTTCTATATATATATATATAAAAAAATGCGTGTGAATAGAGAGAGAACTAAATGATGTCAAATATGATCGTGAGAACTTGTCTGAACCTCTTGTTTTATTTTGTGAGCTAGCTGTGATGACATTGCTCGCCTATCCATCTGGGAACAAAATCTTCATTACCTTTCAGCACTCCAGCAACATCCTAGTCCGTGATGAGTTCCGGGCAGATCAATCATGGTACTTGAACGAATCTGTAATTTATATTACACGTCTAGCCATATTGATGGACAGGGATGGGGCATTAAGACATACCAGAAGACCCACATTCTGTCACGTAGCACTAGAAAAAAGTTAGGGCTAGGTATAATCTAGTAGTATATCGACGATATATTATTCAAGAAATTCGTAACGATTTCTATAAACAACAATAATATTGTTATTGTTGACCGGACCTTCAGCTGTGGATAGGAAGAGACAGACACCGAGAATCTCTCCTGTATGTTCCAAATCTTTGAAGGATATTTTGGAACCTAGGAGGAGACCCGACCCCTCATAAACACATGCATCAGTTAGTGTCTGCCTTGTTTCGGGAGCAAGACTCTCCATGCTCGTGTTTTCAAGCAATCTTTGTTGTTAAAAAGGAAATAATTCCTGGGAATATCCAAGGCAAGGCCTCTGTACTCTACAAGCAGTATACACAGCAAACCATGGCGCTTGAAATCTCAAATTGTTGTTTCTTTTCGAGCGCTCCCACAACTCCAGGTGGGTTCAACCCAGATGAAAATGTGTGTTTCTATAGTGCTCCTACCAGCCCTGCCAAGGGGACCTCCGGTCTCGAATCCAAGCCCGCCACACCAAGAACATATGAAGATGCAAATTCCAATCTTGACGTTTTTGAATTCGAAACTAGTCGGCGTTTCATCGCCGATAATATTGATTTGGGAGACAGCAGTAGGAGATATGAAGATGCGATGGAAGAGCAGCAGAAGAACCAAGGACAACAACACAAGGAATCATTTCCAGCCATGGCATTTGCGGATGAATTATTTTGTGATGGTAAGGTGATACCACTGAAGCCTCCACCGTGCCACCAATACGCTGCTGATGGAAAATTTGATAATTACAGCTCAACTCCGACATCCCCTGAGTCCCAAATGGCGAAACTTAAAATTCCATTTCCACGACGGAATGTGTGGAACGATGATTTTGATCCATTCATGGTAGCTTTGAAGACCGTCATGGGAGAAAGAAAGGGGAAATGGCAGAAAATCAACCGTACACGAGCTCGGTCCATGTCGCCTATACGAGCCAGAAGTGACTTGATGGACTACATGCATAAGCAGTGCAAGCAATTGGATCCTATCAGGCCAAATCTGAACAATCAACTGGAGCTCAATGGATTGCCGACTCGCATATGGATTCCAAATGTCACAAATGCTAGTCCAAAATGCCCAGAATGGCTAGCTGAGTCGAAAGGAGTTCTGTTTGCAAGAAAAGCTAGATTGATGAAAATAGGCCCAGAGTGGCCAGGAAAGCTCAATAAGACAGCCCTTCAAGAGCCCATGGTAAAGGCAGGAGAGAACGCCAGAGAAAAGGGAGAGCCTGGTGAGAGAAAAAGCAAGAGGCAGAGGATGAAAAACTTTCTGTACAGGAGTTTATCTATGAGGAGAAACGATGAACATAGTACGCAAACAGAACAAACTGTTCAAGTTTCGAAGCCAAAAATTAAGAGAAAGTTAAGCTTTAATAAGTCCATGAATGGGGAGAAGGGAGGGTCTCTGATAACCAAGGTAATACAGGCACGTTATACGCCAAAGCTGTTTATGTGCATGAGTTATGGAGAAAAATATGTTGAATAAACAGCCCATATTGTTTGTACAGACTATTTTTCCCAGTATCATTGTGGGATTATGGTAGTAACTATAATGTATGGATTGTTGGAATTAAAATCTGATGGCACAAACAGTTACTGTTCAAACAGTAACTGAGTTTGTGCTTGCTGCCCAGAAAAACTGTTACTGTTCAAATCAGTAACAGTTTCTGCTTAATTTGCAGAAAAATCAAAGAACAAAAGAACAAGTGTAATTGGTAATTGAATTTGAGAATAAAGGGCAGAATTGTGCTTATAGGTTTCTGTCATCCCTTAGTTTTAATAATAGGAAAAATTAAACCATTACATGCTTAAGACTTCCAGTCTATCACAAGTTCTAATCTAATTAGGAAAATTAAGTTCACTAAAGAACTTGGACAACACTTGACCTTAATAAACACAAACTGAAATACTGATGAGAACATTTAATTTAATCCAAACAACGGAGTCTTCGATTCTTCAGCTTCCAGTTGCAGTCTTGGAATTCTCTTCCAATTCCTATTGTATAATATATTGACTTGCATTGCTTTAATGGCTTCCTTGATGGAATGTCACCTGCGAACACCTGGGAATTTCTTCTTCTTCTTTTCCCTCATTCCAAGAACCATACTTGTATTATTTCTTGCTCATCATCACAGAAAAGTTGTTCTCATAACAGTACTGTTAGAGTATAATATAATTATATTATGGTACCTCACCTATAAGCTTGAGTTTATAGGTGAGTTGGTTCTTAACATGTTATCGAGCCTTGTTGACCCAGCGATTACGAGTTCGAATCTCACCATTCCATTTTATTTGATAAAAAACCAATCACAAGGCAATGTGGGTTCATGCAAGTTTCAAGCCTAGAAAGCTTTCACTTGAGAAAGGGTGTTAGGGTATAATATAATCATATTATGGAGTCTCACCTATAAGCTTGAGCTTTTAGGTGAGATAGTTCCTTAACAAGTACTTGCCATTTTCGTATCTCTAGTTATGTCTAAAAACTAAGTTTCATCATGAACAAGGGCACGGGAACCAGAGGATAATCCCATAAAAGATCCGTATGGTGAAAGTTCGTACTCTGAGGGATCATACTCTAATACTGAGCTTATGACAGCTTTGATTAAATATTTATATACCATTGTAAAACGTTTACATAAAATTTGCAGGATGGCGTGAAATGGTCACACAACCTCACTAGAAAAAAGGAAGTAGTGACGAGGAGAACAAGATGAATAATAATGGCCAGCTCATTCAAGCAGCTAAATTACAGGTCCTATTTTCTGCTTTTCTATTCTGCGTTTAGCAAGGCAGAAATTCAATTGGAGAGTCAAAGTTTTTGGATGATAGATAGATTTCTATGTTGCAACTCGTGGGTGGACTCTGTCGTGAAACTTTAGTGTTGCAAATAATGACTTTCCACTACTTCAGTCGGCCAGAGCCTCTTCCACCTGCAAATTTCCTCATTGTTGTATAGCTTTCTGATCCCTCCATAAAATCCATCTGCCTCATTCCCCTCCTCCCTTCGCTCTTTCCTGTTGACCGCTGTGCTTCTCCATCGTGAGCCAGGAGTATACTGGTGGAACTCCAACACTACTGTGTCTGTTTGAAGAATTTTTATGTTAATTAGAACTAAAAGGATTGTAAACCAGACAAAATTCGACTAGTGCGCAAGAGGTGTTTACCTCGGTTGCCAATTAGACTACATTAAGAAACATCAAATTGTTCATTTGTGCGTGTAATAGAGGGCTGTTTTCTCTCAGTGATTGATGACACAAAATTTCAACAAAATCATAATTTGGTGGGCATAAGATGTATTGGCATCATCTTTCGAATCTTGAAAACAAGCACACCTAATACTAGATTCTTCATGATATCTGACTAACCAAAATCAGGCATTCCATTAGATTGCATGAAATCCACGCGGTCACAAATAAATTTGGCTTTTGCAATCACAGACATGGAGCAAACAGAAAAACTATCATTTAACAAAATTTTCTATTGCTAGAACATGAGCTTCAACTTTTGTCCAGAGTCAAAACAGATGAATAAGATCCATATATCCGATAAAAACTGACCACATTTTTAACAAGACTGTTTTTTTTTTTTTTTTGCAGTTCAAATAGAGAGATAAACATTCTCTCTTTATCAAGTTGCAACTAGCATGCCAATAAGAGTTTCTTTTTGATAAAGTAACTTGACTAGCGGGTCATCAAGTGTGGTTTAGTTTACTTAAAGACAATACGAGGCCATTAAGCTTGCAAAGAAGGCAGAAAACTGGATGAGAGATTAGAAGCTTACAATGAGAAATTTAATGCAGCCCCACCTTGATAAATATTCCAGCTTAACTAAGGGAGGCCTCTAAAAGACATTAAGTTCCTTCAAGTGATTGGCCATAAATATTCCACTGAGACAGAGGTTATCAAAATGCTGGTGGAAGCTGTGACATTTTGACAGGTACTTGAAGTTGGGGACCAATCAAATATTATAACTTGGTGGTCCACATATTGAAACACCGAAATCAAGAAAAGGACTTGCCCAAAACCCAAAACTGGGTCCAAACTGTGAGAGTAAACTTAACTTTATTTTTATGTCATACACATTTTAAAGGAAAGGTGTTCATTGCATCTTTCGCGAACATGAATATATTATTCAAGTGTACTGGCACTGTTTGTACCTCTCTTTCTTTTCTCTTCTCAAAATGTTTCACCCAATGTTGCCAAAAGTGAAACCGGACCAGAATTGTGTTATTTTTGTGTTCAACAAGATGATTTTAAACATGATAAAAGTAAGATTCCTCAAAACCTTATCCACTAGGCAATCACATGAAGCATTAAGTGGAAATTGCTAGGAAGAAAAGATGAAATGAACTCACCGCTATTATGACACCGGCAATAATTTTCATTTCCATCACATGACTTCAAGTGACCCACAACACCATACCACCAACCTGCAAATATGCATGGTAATATTTAATCAAACATTAAATCATTTTTAAATCTGATTAATATATTCAACACACACTTGTAACTATGTACTACAAAGAATTATGCGTTTATGCAGGCATGTTCTGTATAAAATTCAAAGCGAATCACTTCAATATAAAAATAGGACCTCTGCTGTCTCTGGTTCCTACTAAGAAGAGTAGTATTTTGTATGATAAAAAACTTCCCCTAGATTTTAAAGCTCACCAATAAGAATTTACTTATCTATAGCTCTTCTTTGTAGACAATAATGAGCTGATTGGGGTTGAATAATTCTTATTGCATGGAGTAAATACTCTGGTATCGAAGTATTTAACTTGGATAAAACATAGAGAAATTCTGGTTAGTAGCAAGTTTCTGGTATGGAGAACAAACCATAAGGAAATTCTTTGTTTTTTCTCCACTGAATCTCGATGTGATCTCCAGGGCGTACATCATTCAAGCAATCAGAGATATGTAGATCATGCGGGGAGGTATCAAAAGGTGGTGCTCTAAGCCTTTCCCATGGCACACCACTCTCTGTGGCAATTGCTCTCCTCCCATGCGATGGGTACCTGAGATAGACAAAACATATAAAATACAATCCTCTAGATCCACTTACCAGATCAGTATTTTTTTAACATCAACATCTTTTACAGAAATAGCTAATTTAAGAATCCTTAACACCCTATGAATAGTAACCATGATGTCCATAACATAAAATCTATTGAGAATCATGGTCCAAGAAGAAGATTATTTTCATTACCTGACTTGAAATGCATCCGTCCCTGGATCATAAATAAGACTCGCATCATAGCATGATAGCATGAACCCGACGTCCCCATTCTGCAATACAACATAAGTAGCATTTACTACCAGGGATGAAAATTCATAGAACCTAACACATCATGATCATGATTAAGGAACTTGTAGCCCAGAAGAAGTAAAGATTATTCGGATTTAAGCTCAATTCTAGCTAATTAATTAATGTAAACAACAAAAAAATAGGATCATGATAGAAACCTCGCGGTTAAAGACTTGAGCAGGGAACCGAAATTTGCCAGTCTCAAGAGCAAGATACCAGGACATGATTGAATTAACAGGAGAACTCCTCTGCTTGCTATTGTTAATAGGATCAGTCTTTGGGGTACTCCACGAAGAAGGCCAAAACATTGACAAAAGCCTCATAAACCATTTCGGCTTTCCTTGCTTGCAACTTCCCAAATCCTTTCTCGAAGCTAAATGCCGTTGCCACTCCCTATAAGCAGCAGGGCCAATAACCCTGCCCCATTTCTGCTTCATATGTTTTTCCCATAAATGATCACTCACACACCTTTCCCTCAAAGAAGTACACACGCCTGCCATGCTACAGAGCCCTGCAGGAGGCAATCTCTCAAGAATGCATTCCAAGGCCAATTCAGGCAAGTCCAAAACAGACATCCCTCCAGCTTCATCATCAAGAGAACTTTTTTCTGCTCTTGCACTAGCACTTAAACGCATGTTCTTAATTGTCGTTTTTAAAGGAATTCTATTGATAAGAACTTTCAAAAGGGTACTCCTTAGTGACCCTAAATAAGAGAAGAGAAACAAGTCCTTCAAGAACCAGAATGACGGCAATCTCACTTCACTTGTCCATGGAGGCAAAGGCTTGAAAGGGAGGGGCTTCAACAATAGGACGAAGGAGAAACAGGTAATGAAGAAGTAAAGTAGTAGCATTAGAGATTAAGGGCATTTGTATGACCGATCAAACTCAAGTTTGGCATAACTTGTCAGATAAAATAGTGGAAAATCAATGGATGATGAACCAATAGTGAAAAAAAGAAAAGAAATGGTAATAAAATTATTAAATAAAGAAAGAGAGAGAATAAAGGAAACGAATTCAGTCTTCTCCTCTCCTTCCTTCTTCCAACAACAACAACGCTCGCCTTTTTTCTAAAAAGAAAACATATATTGATATTAACAAAGTGGGATGTTCTATAAAAGAACACTCCTATTCCTTCATAAATAGGGATTTCATAAAACGAGATTTTATAGAGAAAGACCACCAAACCCACCAGTAAGCCTCCTCTTCAGGGGAAAAAAAAAAAGGTTTAAATTATAAATAAATAAATATAGCATTCTCCTCTCTATGAACACCCCAAAAAACAAAAACAAAATTATCACTTGATGTCAGTTGTCATATAAACCAATTCAAGAATCCAGAAGTAGTCTTAGAATTCTCAACCCTTTTTTTATGAATGCCAGTGCACCCACAGCCTAAACAGCTGTCAATAAAAAAAAGAAAAAAGGAAATGGGGTTGTATTAGATGAACCAAGAAGGAGAGAGCTGATGAAGGTGGTGGGGGTATCCAGATCTGATTTGGGCCTCTGAAACATTGACATCCCAAGAAGAATATAAGCCAGAAAAAAATACAGTAGCAGAAACAAGATAAGAAGGGCCAGCTAGATACAGAGACCCATATCTCTCTGAAAATCTGAAATTTGGTAAGTAAAAACAAAAAAGAAACAAGCTTCTAAGCTTTTTAAAATAAATAAAAAGGTGGGAAATACAGATCTGGGTAGTTGAGATAGAACCCCAATTATATGACTCAGCCAACTACCAAGTATCTGTTTAAAAACTGAACCAGAAAACACAGCCAATAGAGACAAATTGCAGTAGTAAATAAAAAGAAGAGAGAGAGAGAGAATTTATTGAAGAAGATGATTATTCTGGAATGTGGGGTCACCTTGATCCACCTTAATCCATCTTTTTCTTTCATCAAATTCCATTCCCCCTCCCATTACGACACCTCCCTCTCTCTTCCTTGTACAGCTAAGTACTGGCATTGGATAGAACGAGGGAGATTATATTAATATTCATGTGATTGGATGAATGAGTGGTTATAGTTGAATTGATTTCTTTTCTTTGGCGTGGATGTGAAGCGAAATCGTTGCCAAGATCTATCGATCCCCTTTTTTTCTTTTTTTAATGGAAGCGGCTAGAATTAACAGGAATCAGGCTTCCCATTGGTGGTTTAAGAGGTTTCCGGGTCTTGTCACTGTGCGAGCAGGCAGAGCTTCTTATTGGGTATCATCCCTTTTGGTTAGCAACACTGGCATTAAAAATCCAATTTAAATGTTTTGATTTACATGACGGCTGCCTTTTTCTTTTCTTTTTCCAACCCCGTCGGGATTCATCATCTCATTTATCATGCAGACTGAGCAAATTATCTAATTAATCCAAATTTTAATAAATAATGGGTTTTGTAATCTCTCTTCAACTTACTAAATTGAACCTTGATGTTAATATTTAAAATAAAATAAAACCTTGAGTTTTTTATTTTAATAATATATTATATTAATTATTTATTTATTCTTTTTTAAAAAAATATTTGTAACAACGTATTAAAATAATTTAAAAATATAAAAAAAAAATTGTAAATTATATATAAAAACAATTTAATAAAAAAACAGGTCACACCACAAATTCAAATAGATTTTTATTTAACATAATATTTTTTGTTGTCTGAAACTAAAAAAATACTAAACACTAAAAATTTTGTAGAGTACATGAGATATCAATCAGTGTAAACATTTATATGTAGATATCTCTTAGTGTTGTACATGCTTCTTTCCCACCAAACAACCCTTGAACCTGTCCACTTCTCTATTCTCATTGTGTCCGGTCTTATAAACCTATTTCACTTCAATCTAATTTGAACTTGAGATTAATGAGTTCTCATGTGTTGTTCTTCTCTATAGAGTTCATCTTTATGTTTATAGTTTCACTCCAATTTTTAGGTCCAACACTCATACTTAGTTAAGTATTTTTGGGTCTTATACCCATATCATTTAAGTATTTTTAGGCCCAATACTCATAACTAATCTTGCATTTTTAGTGCTGGGTGGCGAATCATCTAGCCTTAATAAGGTATATAAGGGTCTTGCCTTATTTGAAACAAGAAGATATGTTGTTTGCACGCATCTACTAATCTGTTTGGATGTATTCGTTGTTGATTGTTAAGATGGCAAGGTGAGAAGTTACGTTGAAAAACTTCAAATTTAATTTATGAATGTGAAAACAATAATGACCAAGTCTAAGAGTTTGTTTGGTATTACGATTGCTATTATTATTGAGGTAAAAAAACAATTTCATGAAAAACATTTTTAGTTGCGGTTGATAACTGAAATTGAAATATTTTGTTAAAATTGTGGTTGAGATTGAGGTTTAATAAAAAATAATTTTGTGTGTTTAGTTATTATGCTTTTAATATCGTTGTTGACTTGTAAAATTACTTTAAATGATATAAATACATGCTTTTCCTACACCTGCATTTCATTCTTTTTTTTTTGTGAGACCATACAATAATTTTGCGTTTTAAACCTAAACCAAACACCAAGCTGATGGTTTACACCACAAAAACAAACATCCTCTAACATCAATACTAAAATGAAAGAAAATACCAAGTAACTATATTAAAAATAAAATAAATCAATAAAAGGATGGAAAATAAAATAATGATTAAATTGGATAAAAAGTAAAATGAAATAAGATACTGAAGAGCGAAATTGCAAATAAAAACCATGAAAAGAATTGAAAGTAAAAAATAAAGACAAAATTTGATATAAAAATAAAATAAAACTAGACGAAATGAAAAAAAAAATCAACTTAAAATAAATAAATAAAATTGATGCAAATGTAAACTGACATCACATATGTTTTTTTTTAAATTATTAATAATCCAAGATAAAAAAAAAAAAAAAAAAGAGGATGACGGCGACACAACAACTACCATCCCATCAGGTACACGCATGAAACTGCAAAAGAGGATGATGGCGACACAACACCGGAGTCAAAAACTTTGTTTGACCATAGAGAAACACTACACATGCCGCCCAGAAAACACGGAGGCCTCCCACTCGATGCGAAAACCAATGAAAACTTATTATTTTGAATTTTCAAAGACGCCGAACAGCGAGAATTGTACAATCAACTCCTTTCAAATTCACGTTTCCCTTTTTCTTCAGCAAATTTATCGTATTCCTCCTCCTCTTCTCGTCACGTTGTTGTGTTCCCTGCCTGGAGCTGGAGCCAAATCAGTTAATTTACCGGTCTACTGGACCACCAAGGCCGGACCGTGATTGATGAATGGAGAAGGCGAGTCTCTATCTACTTGGCCGGACCGTGATTGATGAATGGAGAAGGCGAGTCTCTATCTACTGGGCCACCATGGTCGGACCGTGATTGACGAATGGAGACGGCGAGTCTCTATCAGTCCGAAGGTGTCTTAGACGGTTGGGTTATGCACTAGTGATGATCATTTCTTTTTCTTTTTTCTTCATTCTTTTCCTCTTCGGCTTCAAATCCAGCCCCTTCATATTTTCAAATCAGTCTTTCAAGTTTCAACTTGTTTTCTCGTATTTGATCATTTTATTTATATAATATTGATAATGGTTTTTTAAAATTTAATTCTTTTTTATTTTTTAAATTCAATCTCCTTTCCTTACCTTTTTTTTTTCAGGTTAAATTTATTTTTGATCCGGCACATAATTTCTCTCATGCCACCATTCTAGTTTTATCCTCAACCCCCGCACGTGCTGTGAGAGAGCATTATGGTGGGCTTATTCCAGTTTGCGACCGCGAAAAGTTAGGCTAGTTGTATGGGCCTTTGAGTCTCTCCAGGGGCCGAATTGATAATGTTGGTTGGGCTTTTATTATTCAAACATGGAAGGTTCAAGTTAAAATTAGAAGAGAAGAAAATGGCGACCAAATCCATGGGAGGAGGATCGAGAAGTGAAACCTTCAAACTTTATATCCAGTATAATATAATGTTCCAAACAATTCAAGGAAATTCCGAGAAATTTTTTTATCCAAACTTTTCGAATTTAGTAAATTTTAATTGAAGATAAACTACATAAATGCCACTATGCATTATAAAGTTTTCCTTGGATGGATTAACATATCTATCTTTTTACCCCTCTTTATTTTTCTTATTTATGTTTTAAAGTTTTTCGTTGATGTTTGATTTGATTTCTATTATTTTTATTTCTAATTTTTTTTGAAGTTTTTCTTTTTATTTCAATTTACATTTGCGGCAAGCTCTTATATTCCTTTAAAGAATGGAAAGCAATTTCAATTTTGCCTAGAAGTTAACTTTATCCTACTCCTCTTTTTATTTTTTTAATCTACATGGGATTTAATAAATTAACTAAAATATAAATCCCGTGAATGTTTTATTGTGCAATTCTTCCCTGTTCACCTAAACATAGTTCATTGTGGATTGCTAAAGTACAATTACCATTTTCCATGTAGGATCGAAAAATTTTAACCCTTGATACCGAGGGTATTTTAGAATTTTTCAAGTGATATGGATGATATTTTCAAATTTAGTGCACTATAAAACTTAGAAAATAGCCCCGAAAACGACAAAATATTAGCCCCGACCCCGGGGGTGTTTTCGTTTTTTCCAAAAAATTACACAGTAAAACTACTAAAAAAACTCCTGAAAAAGACAAAACAGAATACTGTAGCTAGGGGTAGTGTGGTATTTTCAACACTAGTTTTTTTCGTGATTATGACTGGGTACAAGGGTGTAGAGGAAATTGACCAATATTTTATTTTATATTTTTGAAACATTGCAGCTGCGTCGTTCAGGAGGAGTGTGCAAGGTTGTTCGGCGGTTGAAACTGCTCCTGGTGCGCCGCCCTGCCTTATGTCTACTGGTGAGGCATGTGTTGGTCTCCGGTGTTCAGGGAACCGCCAACAAATATTTTTGGGTTTTTTCTCCGTTTTCGCTCTCGTACTGCCGCAACTTGTGTCTAAGTCCTTCAAGTGTGTAGGTTGTTTATTGTAGTCCCTAAGATTTTGATTTCTTCAATGAAAAGTTTGATTATTATCAATCGTGCCTGCAATTAAAACTGATTATATATGTTTGTTTTCATTTCAGTCTTTATTCTTTTGATTTTTGATTTCTTTTTGGTTCCTTTAATATTTTTAGTGCGGAAGTTTAAATTTGTTTTAATTTTATCCTCCAATTGAAATTGATCATATATGCTTACTTTTCATTTTAGTCCTCATTCTTTTAATTTTTTTTAACAAAATTACACAACAATTACCTTTAAAAATGCCATGATTTATTTCGGTCCCAAAGTTTTTATTTATTTCAATTTTATCTTGAAATTGGTATTAATTATATATTTTTTGTTTTAATTTATTTTAATTGTGTCCTCCAATTGAAATTGGTCATATATGTTGCTCTTCATTTTGATCTTTATTCTTTTAATTTTTTAATCAAATTATACTACATATTTTTTTAAATACCTTTATTTTTTTCATTCCCAAGGTTTTTATTTGCGTTAGTTTTATTCTTCAACTGATATATATATATATATATTAATTTGTTTTAATTGTGTACTCAAATTGAAATTAGTCATATATGTTACTTTTTATTTTGATCCTTATTCTTTTAATTTTTATAATAAAATTACACTGCATTTTTTTTAAAATACATTTATTTGTTTCGGTCTCGAGTTTTTATTTGTTTCAATTTTATCCTTCGATTGGAATTAATTATACATTTTATTTTTCATTTCGGTCTATTCTTTGAATTTTTTATTTGATTTTAATTCCTTTGGTTTTTTGTCATTCTTTCACAGTGTTTATTTTTTTATCCGTATTTATGCATCTACACATTTAGTTTTTGTTTTTAATTATTGTCTTTTTTATTGGGGTTTTATTTTTAATCTGTTCAATTCTAAAATTTTAATCTATGTTGGTGATCATTTTAAAATTAATATTGCTCCCTTTTCTCTTTGTTTATTTTTTTTTTGTTTTTTGTTTTTTGTTATTTTTATTTTTTCTCTGGATTAGATGATTTTTTATGATTTTATTATTTGCACAATATTAATGATAATTTTAGTTTTTATTTTTTTTGTGTAAAAATGTTTTGCTTTTTTATTTTTCAAGGTAATTTAATGATTTTAATTATTTGGACAATAATGTTGATAATAATTTTAACTTTCATAGCAATGATAATGACGGTAACGTAAGGATGAATTTTCAATTTATATTTTCATCTTTTGTGCATAAAAAATTAACTATTTATTTTTGTTATTTGATTATTGCAAGTATTTTCACAATTTTTTTGTGTTTGATTTAAATTGAATTATAAAATGAACTAATTTTAATATAGTAAATTCAATAATTCAGATATCTTAATCTTCTTATTTTTTAATGATGATGATAATTTTATATTGGTTATTTCGTTGAAACCTACTATTTAAAATTCATTATTTTAGAGAAAACTTATACTTGAAAGATATTCTACACAAATTTATTATTTTAACTAAATTTATATTATAATAATAAAAATCTCACATAATTAATATTTTTATTTTTTTTACGTTGAAAAAATATAATTTCACTTCCGTGACGACACAGGGACATTGAGTAATATGTCTGTATAGCGAAGTCAACACAGTAAGGAGGCTTCTCGAAACATCGGACATGGATGGAGAGACCATGTACAATAGCTAGGAGTATAAGGCCTCGTATAGCAAAAATAAGAATGGAGGGGCTAAAATGATTAGTTTACAGAACTACAGGGACCACCAAACTTGAGTCTCACCCCTTATTCTGCCCGTATGCTGCTGTTCCCCGAAATCCGAAGAATACAGTCTATATCCTTAATTTTCTGCGAAAAAATAAACTTGGACGTTCGGATCTCCTCCCTCAGGTCTCCAAATCACCATTTCCCAATAGAAAAATGATGATTCATCTTTTTTTTCTTGCACACAGCCATGGCCATTCATCCAAGGTGGGGAGAAAAAGGAGGCAAGCTCCGCTTCGAATTCCGGTAACAAGGTGAAAAAGAACACAGCATTGACGTGAAAAGAAGGAAAGAAAAGCTCGCACAAGAAGAAGGGAGATGGCAAAATCGAGGCATGACAGTGAAACGCATTACAGAACGATCCCAAAGCAATCTTTAACCTAAAAAATTCTCTTTTTTTCCCTCTCTTTATATATGTGGCTGTGCTAATGGCTAATGGGGGATACTATTTTTCACCATTTTTAGGGTTTCTTTCCTTCTTTTCAGAAAAGAAAACCTGAAAGTAAATCTGTAGACATGGCCATGAATGTCAAACTTAAAGCATGATATGATTGCCCAATTCCCATCCTCCACTTACATTCTCTGAACTCTCCGTTTTCATTCCTTTTTCCTCGATCCTTTTAAAAGAGGAATTATTGAGTGGCCACCTGGCCAGCCCGTCTGCGACTACTCGCTTGCTGGTTTCTTTCTCCTGCATCTCTTTCTTGTTTCACTTACTTTAAGACGCTCTGCATGGCACAGCACTCCAAATAAAAGCTTCGTGTGAACAGTGAAACTGACACGTCATGCTTCTTTATTGACATAAACATTCATATTTGCCCTGATCAGAGATGAAGACAGAAAACATTGCTTGGGTGGAAGACAGTTCATGGATGGAACAAGCAATGAAAAGCTGTTCTTCTTACAGATGCCTTTGTGAACTTACTATGCGTGAAAAAGAGCATTGACCAAGAAGATGATCAGTTCAAATTATGGGAAAAACTAATTGGAGTTTGAGTAATTTATTGAACTACATTACCACTCATATACATGGTTTAAAACATTAATTATATGGAGTTTATATATAAGTATGTTTTTTATGATTAGAGTGTCAGGCCAGATTACTGCACTACAACTAATCCTCGAGCTCACTGAACATCCTGCAAGACCAATGAGCATGTAAGGCACTGAGAGTGATGAGCCAAGACACAACTTGCAAAGTATGTTCTTAATATAGTCCATTATTGAGTATGTACTATATATATTTCTTCATAGGTTACATTTCAAAACATTTTTTAAAAAATTGAAATTTTTATATTTTAAATTAATTTTTTTAGTATTTTTAGATCATTTTTATGTGCTAATATTAAAAATAATTTTTAAAAAATAAAAACAAAAACATTATTTTGATACATTTATGAATAAAAAACACTTTCAAAAACAAACTTCATTACAATCTTCAAGGTATCATCTACATTTGATTAAGGAAGGAATTAGGGATATGAAGGGGAAATTGTTTTGCTTAAAATATTATATAATCTCCTTTTCATTTGTGTTTGTTTTTATAAAATATACTATTGAAAAATTGGTTCATGTTAATAATTAAATTTTAAATTTAATTTAATATATACCTTAAAAATTATTTTCAATTTATAAATTTTTTATGATCAATTATTCATTGCAATCTTAATATCACTCCTAACTTTGTGTTTGTTGTTATCGTTACTATCATCTCCACCACCGCCACTTCTACCAGCATCATTATTAATATTGTATCACCATTACCGCCACTTCTCCCTCACCCTACAACCACTACTATCACCACCATTTTATGTTCAAAATACATTATTATTATCAATCTAATATCATCGTATATATTATATGAATACTTACTATGCATCATAAAATATTTCTCATGTGAAATATATCATGAGGTTAGTATATAGAAACTCTAGCTAATTCTTAATTTAATTATAGAAATATCAATATATGAGAAGCCAATATCTTGCTGCATGCAGGTTTGCCAAAAAAAGGAAATGGAAAGATTTCTCTCTTTTTTTGCTGCTGATTTTGAAGTAGCTGAACTTTCAGCTACATGTACACGTAGCTTCTCTTCTGATAACTCTTACTGAGAACGCCCAGAACTTGTGGTACAGGCTAATTAATGGAGATAACCTACGAAATTGTTTCTGCTAATCGATGATCACTTCTGGATGCAGCCTTTTATTGCCACTGAGAGGGACTCCAAAGAGCTTCACAGGACTAGCTGATTCCTCCGTACTTAATGTCAATGGATGCTGACCCAGGACACCATTCTTAGCCCTTTGAATGCTAGAACAGCTGGTTTGATCTTGACATGAAGAACCCATTTCGATTAGCGCCGGTAGTGCTGTATTACAAGCCTTTTGCTCATAGGGCATTGGTTTTACATGGTTTTGGATGAAGTAGAGAATGCCATTATATAGGTTCTTCATGTGGGAGAGTTCTGATAAAAGCACGCAGTTTTTCCTTCTCAGTCGCTGATTATCTTCTGAGAGTGCAGTTAGGATGTCGGTGCTTGGTTTTGGAGATTGAAATGGAGGATCGATCCAGCTAAAACCATCTCCTGGTTGGAAAAATTTGGGTGGTTGCTCAGGGCAGTGCTGGTGATGGTTTTGGGATGTTTTTCTCCTGTGGATCTCAGATAACAAGTGCTTCGCTCCTTTTCTGAAGTACTCATTTGCAAACTCCCATCTGTCAGCTACTACCTTCTTGAATCCCTTCAAATTAAGTATTGACAAGAGTAAGAGAATGACAGGAGAGAAACTGTCCAGTACAAACATCCAACCAGTTTCATGGAACGTTTAGTAATGTTTATAGTTTATTTATGAAGCTTTATTAGTAATTTAATACGGATTACCATGTACTACTTTATCTTGGGCAGAATGTTTATGGTTAATTAGCTGAGATTGGTATGTCCTCCAATTTGTATCGGCAATACCTAGATCATAAATGGTGCTTGAGATCTTAAAAAGAAGGGAGACATAGCAATGAGCAAAACCCATCTGCAAAAGATTTTGAGAGCAAAAGTATAGGTCTAACTGAAGTCATCTAAAATGAGAGTAACCCTACTTGGAAAGACCAAGAAGCTCCATGAAAATGCAAAATTAGTCAGCACAGCTTTTTACCTTGCTGCTTATAAACTAGTAGAATCTAGAGAGAGAGTGATGCTCACATAGGTATTCAGCTGCCTGACAAAGCTTGAGAAGTTGTTGTGCTTGAAATAATTGGGAAGAAGATCCCTAGCAAACTCAGGAGGTCTCCACACAACAAAGGTGGTTTCATCATCACCCCAAGACACAATGTGGTCAGTTAGAGGATCATCAACCAGCTGATATGTTTTTGATAAGAAGGGTGCGGGAACTGCGTTTTGAGACTCCACAGTGAACACCATCTCTTCACATCTATCAGCTGTAAAAGCCATCATCGCCAGCCACGATCTAGTTTTACGTTAGAGGAAGCAGGTGAAATTTATCTGCTGCTAGCTAGCACAATTTTTACACTCAATATTCCAATATGTTTAAAGAAGCTCCTGTCTCTCTCTCATCATAATTTCCAAACTTTATGAAACAGAAACATATGGCCATGCCACTAAAATAAAGCCACCCTGTGTCCTCTCTTTCTCTCTCATTGTAGTTTCTAGTATTAAGAAGCATAAGAGACCAAGTCAGTAAATCATAGTATTTAATCTTTCTAGATATTACTATAATTATAAAGATCCATGTAGTGAGCTCTTAATTAATTAGCTACTGATTGTTCCTTTAATTGGCTGCAGTACTCCTAGCTAGTACTGGTGGGGAAGATGCATCATATCCCTATTAATTATTTGTTGAACTGATCTCAGTGGGGAAGATATATATATATATGTGTGTGTGTGTGTATTATGAACTTTTCTTTGATTAGGGCACACCCAAATGATGGTTTAGAATCACTGTCTTCCTATCCAAAGACAAATATATCCCTATCTGATGATGTTTACTGTAAACCATGATCCAGAGAACATTAGCTAGAAATTTACTAGTATCAGATGTATAACCATTTATTTTACGAACACGAAAGGTACAGGCTATGGCGTATGCATGAATGCTAGGAGGAACATTCATTCATTTCCTTGTACATTACAGGGCAAGCCCGTGAGTACTAGAGATGCTGTAAGGGAAGTACGTATAGTGAATACTCACTGCAGTGGAAGCAATAATTTAATTAATTAGTTTCCTTTTGAAATAAAATTTCTTGTTAAATGAAATGTCGTTTTCTAATTCCCATTTTTTTCCATCAACAAAGCTGCTTCCTCTATAAATCTTTACGTGACAAAGATCAGAAAGACCCTTTCAGAATTCAAGATTCCCCAGTCTCTCTCTCTCTCTCTCTCTCATAATATAAGAAAATATTGAAAGTTTCTTTTCATTTCTGCTTTTCTTTCTTTTAATGCGTTGCTTTTTTTACAACTCCAATTCCAGCGACTATTTAATGCGCCTGGAAAAAGAAATGCAATGGTTCCATCGATCTTCATATATATATATACAGGGCAAACCGCTCTTGCATGCTTCTAAGGAAATGACCGGCCGGTTGGTATGCGGTAAACCTTGGAAGACCCAGCATTGGTTCCTTGGAGCTCTTCCAAGGTTCAAGTTTTGGAATTGAATAATGAAGAAGATTCTATACCAAATACGACCTTTTCTCCGTATGTTCAGAATTTTCGCACGCTTTGCATGTTACGTACGCTTTGCATCCCATGAACTTTCTCTATCTCCATGTGACCCACAACCCAATTAATTTGCCCTTTCACATCAGAGAGAGGGGGATGGGGAGAGAGAGAGAGAGAGAGAGAGAGAGAGAGCTAGTTCTTTGTCTCACACTGCAGCGCAAATCTAAATGCGTGCATAACATGTGAGCAATCCTGAATTGGGAAGAAACAATGGGGATTAATGTCTGCAAACGCATGCAGCAAGGTTTTCAGATTCTTGGAATATATCAGACGATTCAATATTTAGCAGAGTACTGTTCAGTTAATAAATTTCGTATTAAAAGAGGAAAAGAAATATGTGGAAATTCTTGGCGAACCGATAAAGCAGTATGATAGTTCCATGTTGTTAGACGAAGCATATATATGATAGTTCCATGTTGTTAGACGAAGCATATATATATATATATATATATATATATATATATATGTCGATATTATGCGTGTCCCATTAATTTTACTTAGGTGCGCAAGATTATTCAAGTGTCATTTTGCGTTTCTATATACCCTTTTATTTTCATTACTTTTCATGCAAATTGAAGATTAATAATCATTATTAACTAATCTAATGAATTTACCATTGGAGAAAGGGATTTTAAATCAAAAGCCCCGTAATAATTAAGAGACTTCTATATATTTAAGAGAATCAAAACGATTGTGCTCAGCAGAATGATATAAAAATGTGTTTATATTGATTTGAGATAAGGGAGGAGGCCAAAAAAACTAAAAGGAAGGAGCAGCCAAAGATGGCATTAATCATTATATACTCTGAACGAACTTCAAGAACCAAAACGTTCCCTACAGAGCAGTGCTATATATGCAAGTTATGAAAACAAGAAAAACAAAAGATCGAACAAATCATAAACTCATGTTAATGATATCATATTTATGTTCATGACAGAACATCGAATAGGGTGTACAATTCTTCTAAAAAACTCAGACGATCGAGATTTTACTGATGGCTTGACTCATAAGTATACTTTTCAAGCTTTTTTAGCATGATGTATTCATAATTAATCCTTGAAATAAATTTAGATTTGAATCTTGGGTTTTCGCATCATTACCTCTCATGCCGCTGTCTCTCACAAAGAGGGATATAGCCCCGGCCGTATATAGAGTGAGTGCTACACAGTTGTGTATCTCTCTTTAAGGACAAGAGTGGATCCCATGCATCCAAAATTTGAGGTAGCCTATTCATCAAGTTTATCTTTGAAGTTTTAAATCATAGTGAAAGTAAGCATGAAGATGCCCGAGAAATCCAATAGAGTAATGAGAAGCAATAATGGCATGTTTATTACGCCTTTTGATTTTATTGAAAAAGATAAAGGTACCAAAGATACTCTTTGCTAACAGGTGGCCCAGGGATGTTTCAGAATGTATTCAGAAAACCTTTTTTAAAAAAAATATTTAATTTTTATTTTAAATTAAAATAATTTGATGTTTTTAAATCATTTTGATACGTAGATATTCAAAATATTTTTTTTATTTTTACACATTTCTAAATAAAAATTACTTTAAAAAAAATAAAAATTAGGAACACCATTTCTTTTTTCACCATGGAAAGACAACAACATGGGTCAAGCTCTTTTTTCACCATTAATTAGAAAATTCATTGATTGTGGTGAAAAGGTGACGGGAAAGAGAAGTATCGTATATATTTCGGTGTGAAATGAAGTTAATTATATCTGAAAAGCATCTGTGTACAGCATTTAATTAAGAATGGTGGCGAATGGAAAGCCAGTAGGTGAAACTTGAAAGTGCTGCGTTTATCAAGTAAAAGACAGGCTACTTTATTTATTTATTTATTTAATCTCATTGTTGTTTCTCATCGGACATGATGCATGGCAGTCAACATTCGATCTTGTGATGGCCAAAAAAGAATGTTATGAGCTGCTAAACCTGACACCTAGGCAAGATCAGATCTTAGATTTTATTACAACGCGCCATCTCTTAGTTACAGTTCACAACACCCTATCGAGATCTAACTTCGATGTGTCAAAAAGCTGTTAGTCAACCATAGAGTTAATTACTCGATCAGACAGCACCTCCACTCTGAGTCGGATCCAGCGATCTATCCAAATCGAAGATTTATATTTTCTTTAATTTACAATATTTATATATTGAAGATGATTTTTTCTGTTTGGTTCTGCTGCTGGGTGAATTTTTCTTCTAAACTCCAATGTTCTTGAACGATTTCTGCACAGCAGCTATATTTATAATATAGAAAGACAACAAATGTACGGCTTCCCTGGTCTTGTGCAACCATGCATCCCTCGTCAATATTCCTTACACGACATGCCGATTTGCTGCTAAATCGTGGTACAATAGAGTCGGGCCGGGGAGTACAAATTGTACAATAATTCAAATAAAATAATAAAAAATCCATATCAAGCTCTACGGAACGTGGTGACTGTGTGTGTAGTGGTATTGCATTTGAATGGAAAGCACTGGATTTGTCATTTTCAATATAACATAACATGCATGCATCGCCCAAGTTATGCAATACAGAGAGGCCTATGATATGTCTGTGAAGGATCCCGACAGGATCGGACTTGGACACGTGGGCGGCGCCCTTCTCTGCAATAATGTGCTTCACGTGTTCTCCGGTTGCCCCTGCCGGCCTCCCTCATCTTCTGTCATCACATCAAGAACAAGGAGCGGCCTTGGATCACATGTGGGCAGTTTCTTACCAGCTTCATGGTTGTGGGGTGGGCCCAAATCTGAACTGAATAGCCACCTAGTTTTCAACTCCATGCTAGCATTTTCCACTTATTATTTTGTGATTTTACACTTTGCTTGACATTGATATTTTCTTACAGTTCATGGTGGCATCCCTCTCCTATTTCGTTTACAGGCGTTTTTCGTTTTTTTAGTTTACTAGTTGCCTAGTTTACAGCAGGTAAGGGTTGCTCTCGTGTTTAAAATTGGAAAGCGTCAAAAAAGCACTGTAAATAATAAAATCCAATGGCCACAACCGATGAAAGCAAAAACTCGAGTTCATATAATCACAACATTGCCTGCAATTTTCAATTTCAAGTAGTTCTTTTACGCAAAGGGGCAGGCATGGAAATGAAAGCTCTTACTATTTTTCATTGCTCTAAAAGTTCTGCCAGAGCTGTGTAGCTAATGCAGCACCTTGAACAAGTTTAGAGCAATTACATTGCTAACAGAGACAGACCCGCCTGCGGCCTCCAAGAATGACGGGAACAAATGATAAAGTGCTAAATTTTCAAGCGATCCAAGAGTGCCAAAAGCACCATTTGTTCACCACGAAACCAGTCTTACCCGTGGCTCTTACATCGCATAAATTCCTTTAATTTCATTGCCCGGACAAATGAGGATGTGCTGAGGAGGCAGATGTATATCGACCATAATAAATTGAGTAGATAAGGAACCAGAAATGTTATTTTGGAGACTTCTAGACCAAAATCCTCACATCAGTCATAATAGTGAGTAGCTCTTCTTCCCCTATATTTTCTTCCAAACTCCAATTATCATCAGACAACATTTGTCATCTCCTGACAACAAAACATTCTCGCAATCTGATTCAAGCTGTCAGCTGTCTCTCTCGTCTTATTAACACTTGATTTATCTAATAAATAAATATCACAACCAGCTTCTCTCTTCCTACCAGTCCTCTCGACACTAGGGTAGTATGAAAAAGGAATGTCCTAGGATGGCTTCTATTCTGATGAATTAACAGGCTTTTCACCATCATTGGCACAGTCAAGAACAGGAAGATGGCCGGAATATCCCGAGCAAACAAGCCATGCAAACAAAGAAAGTCTTTCAATTTGGCCAGTCTCTGTTCTGTACTCCCGTGATGTGAGGTGTGTTCCTAGACAAGATTTCAGAAAGGTCAACACAGATAACATGGAATCAAAACTATAGTTAATGGCAGCTATATTCCATGCCACATCAAGTTGGCTTTCATGGTATACCGGGTACTTAAGAAGGATAATCAGAAATAGCTCTGAAACCAGGTTTGAAATAGCTCAACAAATATAAAGTTGGGCATGCCTAATTCACCAGCTCATATGAAGAATGATGATAACAAATGTTTGTTCAACAAAGAAAAGTTCACTAGTGGGTTTGAAATGCAAAAACAAAACGCATATTGAAAGTTGACCACCAAATTATTGCTTGCTGAAAGCAGTGGCGATTGGAATTTGATTAGGTTTGGAAATAAATTTTTGTTAGTAAACCATTTTTTGTTGAAAATCCTTGCTAATAAACAAAGTAGAGCCATTTCTGTACATCTTGTGAACCAACACCAAATTATAAACCACATGCATGGCAGTGAAACAGGACAAGTTTGTGGTTACCCATTCCATATTTCATGGCTTCTTGAGCGTCAATCATTTTTAGAACTTCCTTAAGAAGCATAAGGAGTAATTCTGGTTCCTTCTTTGAGAATTTTGTTATTACAAGCTTCCAATCATCCAAGACAGAACTCATGTCTAGCCAACTAGGCAACCTTTTGGAAGCTCCACCAGATTTGAGGAATCTAAAGCCTGGAGCATGAATTCAAACAACACTGATAGTACTTCTGAGGAGAAGGAAGAATATAGATGTACAAGATTTTTCAAAGTCTTGGTAATATTCTTCTTAGAACCTGTAGAAAGAAGTACATCAGCAAATACATATAACTAGTGCGTGCGGATATTTGGGTAATTTTCCATGCATTAGCCAAGCCTCCAAATTTCAAAGCATTTCAGTAAGAATTCCTAAAATATTAAAACTATTCTCAAAAGTTTAGCACCAAGTATTTATAAAAAGCTATATCCCAACAAAAACAATATCAAGAATAAAAGAACTGTAAATTTGAACTTTGCCTTTATTAGTTCTTAAAAAATAATTGGAGCATATTATATCTGTTGGAAAAAATTCTGAAGTACAAACAAGTACTGTTCAGATCACTGTCAGGAATTTGCCTCTGACAGTGATAAACAAACACTGTTCAAATCAGTGTTCAAAACAGGGCCAATTTCCAGAATTTTGCTTAATGAATTTGGGACAAATAATTAAGCAATAAAACAACAGAACAAGGGGCAGAATTTCTTATTAGGTTGCTGCCATCCCTTAGATTTTATTTATAGAAAAGATCAACAAATACAAGAATGGAAATTCAACCTTGATACAATCTTTTCTAATAAAACAGGAAACTAAAATCTGCAAAATCTGAGAAAATAAAGGTAACAAGATATGATCAATATATTTGATCTTATTTGACTAAAACAAAAATGCTAGAATTAAAACACAACTAAAACATAATAAAGGAAATCTCCAATGCAGTGTTCTTCACGGTTCTGCAGCTTCTTCTCCAATGTGCATGCTTGGAATCAGCTACACTTTGGACTTCAATCATATCACCCCCAGATTTGGATGAGGAGAGCTTGCTGGGCACAAGAGAAAAAACTTATTACAGCCACAAAGCTGTTCATGACAATTGCCACCTACGAAGGCCTGACAGTTAAGAAGATTGAAATCCTAGAGTAGCAGCAAACAAATAAGTGTTGAAAACCATATAATCGAAAAACCACATCCTCGTTGGGATGAGTAAAAAATACAGATGTTTTACATTCAGACTGTGAGGAGATCGTAGCAGTTTCAGTAACAATTCCATAATAAGAACAAATCGTGCCTTTTCCTGCATTGAAAACAAAAATGGGGAATGGCACACCATATCATGACTCATGCCAAGATCTTACTGTTTCAAGACTTAATCTTTCCAAGATAAGGAAAATTAACATGTTCTGGATTTGTGGTGGTGAAAAAAACACAGATCACTGTTCTGGTCAGCATGAAAACCAAACATGCTACATAGACAAAAGATTCCCAAAGAGGATTAAGATGAAAGCTAATATCAGCATTTGTCCTAATCTAATTTGACAGGACCCCTCATTCACTAACTATGATTTCCCTGTTCTAGCTATCCTCATATTGTTAAGAAGGACTCGCCATTCTCTATGTTTTGTTCTTAGAATAGAGAGTTTCTTGCTTTCAGCGGAAAGAATGCAGTTGCATACTGGTAGATCAAATATGGTCAATCAATTAAGAACAAGAAAAAAAAAGGTGCACAAAAGTTAACAATCTTCCAAAACAACCAAAGAACAAGGAGCTATTGCAGAAGATAAAAAAGAAGAAGATAAGAGTCTGTGCAGGAAAATGGAGAAAGAAGTGACACCACTCAAGTAAAGAAAGGCTTCGCTAATAATTTCTTCATTAATAACAGTCACAGAAGTTAGAAAGAGAAAAAACATGAAAAAAAAAAAATACTTTTATTAAGTCTTGATGAAAATCCTGCAATGAGGCCTTCGTTTGAATCTCTTTACTTAGACAAGACAAAAATATTATTCTAAGGCTTTGCCACATAAAAAAGGAGAAAATAAAATTGCACGCGCCTTTGCATCAAAAAAGAGAAAAACAAAAAATACAAAAAGTGCAAACGTATGTTTTGCTTTGGTTGCTGAAGAACCAGGTTCAGGACTCTCCAAAACTTTCAAGCAGGAAGCCATCTCAAGGAGTTTAGATTTGATTTCTTTTCTGATGTGAGCAGCCCCATCACTTTGGAATGGAATCCACTTTGTCTGAGGTTCCCCAATAACAAGATTTCAACCAATCAATTGCCTGAAATTATCAGCCGAAGATGTTATAACTTAACTTTCCAGAACTCAAAAACAAACATAGTTTGTTTTTTAAGCAATTCTGGGGAAGCTTGGTCCAACAGTTTCCCAAAAAGAAACCATGAAACATTGAAACAGGAGTTTTGGCTAAAAATGCTAGCTGTTAGAGGAAAATCAGAGGGAAAATTACATAAACTCGCAAAGATAGCACACCTTAACAGCAGAGTCCTGAACAAGTGCAGGAGCAACAAGATCACAGCGAGAACCCTCTACAAACAGAGCAAGATTAAGAAAAGGAAAAGGAGCTCTCAATTTAGTCCAGCAAAAAAAAATCAACATTTCACATTTCAAATTAATGAGATGTTCACTGGACCTGCCACCAAGTTTCAAAAGCTTTGGTAGCATGTAAGCAAATTCTCAAGAAATTCAATATATACTCATATGTGGATCGGGAAGAAGGATACATATAGGCTGTTGATATGGGATAAATTGACTACCAAGAACTTGTGTATTGGCAGTGAGTTAGCTTGGTTAAAGTGTGGAGTTTAGGGGTCAGGGTATACAGATGGGGTTTATGTTTTCAAGGTTCATGAACCAAAGAAGTTGAATCCAAAGAAAATAATCCTAAAACAGTTTGGACTTCTGAATGGCTCCTAACTTGACAGTAAGTGTGTAGATATGAAAAAAAATATGCCCGGATCGCCGAAGTGAAGTTAAGATTCTTCCATTGCTTATCAAACTAAATTGTATTGAGCAACCAGGTTATGCAAAGAAAACACTTACCGTGATGAATGTCAGATCAGCGTGCATGGAATACCAATTGCATAGCTGCCTCAGCAATTGAAACCTGTGTTTTTTTCCGTGTCTTCTCAACAACACAGTTTACAAGCCTTCCAGAAACAACACCCGGCAATGTGAACCTCCTAATTTTCCTTATTGCAATTTTATATTTGCATGCATATACACAACAAGGCAACATAACCAAATACAATCTTTAAGCGTAAGGTCTCCAAAACTCTCTATGGAAGTTACACAAAAACCAGGATTAGATGTATATAAATCTACAAATTATATGTTGTTACTTTGACTTGATAAATAATGAGTGTTTTCATATCAAAATATTCCATCATATCTTAAAACGAATAGAGATTTTCCAAATTCAATGTTATATTAATGTACATACATCAAAATGCTAACAAATTATTCTCTATGAATATAGGGTTACTTAATTACTACTGTATTAGCAAAACTTGTTTCGAAGATGCTTTAAATTTCTAATCTAGATTTTCCAGAGCTGATTGCTCAAGCATCTATGTAATTATCACTGAGGCATGATTTCTTGATCTATCATCAGTACATAGATAAGAAGCTTTTCCTTACCCAGCCTTCAGAATGTTTACCTCGGGTCCATACAATATAGCAAAAAAGCAGCAACGGAAAAGTTATAGTGGATTTCAAATATATGTGCTATTATTACAGCAGTGCAAAAGCCAGGCTGGTGAGAGAGGAGGAGGATGAGGAGGATGAGGAGGAGATAGCCATACAATATAGCATTGCAAGAATTTAATCTGAATGTATAGCATCATCAGGTAAGTCCTTTCTGCAATTAGGAAAACGAATATTTTCGGAAAGTTTTGTCCATTTAATTTAAAAAATGGAAAGTCATTCCAAAAACACACAATTATAGCATCCATAGCGTCAGTCTCGCAGAAGCAGAAGAGCTAGCTTTTCCATAGCTATTCAAGCAACTTGCACAGGCCATGAACGTTTAAAACAGAAGGACCTTGGACATCAGCTCACCAAGACTGGAAACACAGTTACCTATACAAAGGATCCTTGATCCTTCTGTTGAACTTCAATGATCGAAGCTGTGACATCAATCACAACTGGTAAACACCCTCCGTGACATCAATCATCAGGATTCAGGAACAAGATATTTTGGTTTCTACAAAACGGCTTTGTCGCTGACAGGGGCTCGGGAGGGAAGGGTTTGTGCGTTTCTTTGGGCTGGGAGATGGTATTCAAATTCTAAAACCCTGGAGACCCTGGGGGCGGGTCGGATGTGTTGAAATCTGGAATTGATTCCGGGCCTCACACAGGAGCTGACAGAAGCTGAGGAATTGAAGATTGAAGTTTAGAACTTAGGATTGAAAGTAAACATGCATTGTAATCAAGGTGAATAACACCTGTGTTGAATTAGTCAATTATGTTAATTGTCACATCAATGACATAATGAATGTAATAGTGTTTGAATTTTATAGTAGTTGTAATCTTTGGTTTATATAAATGAAATTTGTGGGATGACAGTAACCACTCGATCATATTTTGCCCATGTGCATATTCTTTGTATTGAAAATAAACAATTTTGAGTGTTCTTTTAATTCTGGAATTTTTCTCTCAAATTCTGGAAAATTCTCGGGTCCAAGTTCTTGATCGCTACAGTAGTTGTTTTTCTAGAAATTTGGCATTGTGTCCGTACAAATTGGAACAATGTTTGTTCTCATCAGAAAAGTGGATTTTTCAGCAATTTTCAACAGGATCCGATTCCATATGGGTTTGATTTTCTTAAATAATACTAAAATAATAGGCAGGTAGGCAGTCTTGCGTGTCCGTCACGAGTTGACGACCATAAAGTCTTACAGTGCGAGTAAGACCGAGAGAGCTCGGTCTTTTCAGAATCATTCAATGGCTTATCATTTCTCTCTCTCCTTATCACTCTCTCTTCTTCTCTTTACTTGTTTTCCTTCAAATTCACAATCCAACCAGGTAATTAACCTACTCCTAATTCCTTCTCTTGAGGTTCATATCCAAGTAAATCTAGTCAACTTGAATTGACTTAAGTCTAAAGATCGCAATCAAAATTCTTCTTCTTTTTTAATCATAATGACTCATCAATCAATAAATAATTTGAAATTTTTGGTTTTTTTTCTTTTCAGTTCTGTAAGACTGAAATTGGAATTGGTGAGGTTGGATGTGGAATAATATCATCATCATCAACAACAAAGCTGTTGATCAAGGGAGGAACTGTTGTGAATGCGCACCATCAGGAGTTTGCTGATGTTTACGTAGAGGATGGGATTATTGTTGCTGTCGAGCCTAATCTTAGGGTAATGATAATAATAATATTAATAAATTATTATTATAAATTGTTTAGTTTCAATCTTTTTGAGCCGAAGTTGTTTGGGAAATAGTTAGCAGATTTTTTATATATATAAAAAAATGTTCTTCTTGAACTGTTTACAGGAGTTGTATTATGTTCGTTTGTTTGCTGAGCTAGCTGAATCAAGTATGATACTGTATTATAATTTGATTGATTAAGAAAGAAAGAAAGAAATTATTCTTAGTAGAAATTCTCAAAATGATTTCTTTTGAAGTTCTGTTTCAAATTCTATGATGAAGTGCCCTTGAAATGGTAGGAGATGCTTTCTCAGGTTGAATGACTTTCATACAGTTCTGATGTTATATACAACAACAATCTCAAACTTGATGGTTTGATAGCTAAGACCATAGAGAGGAGAAGAAAAGTACGATGTTGATTTGCTATCCTTAATTGTATCATTCAGGCAGAACTTCTGTGCTTTAATAAACAGAAAAAATAGACCGAAGACAGTTTGTTTTAGTTTCAGATACCTTCACGAGGGAATTGGTAGTGACCTTTTGTAGATGCAAAGTGGAACAAGGTATTTTAATGCCATATTTTAAATGGATTTCAGCGCATCTGACTGGAAGTTCATATGATGATGAAGTTTGGTCATTAGGGGTTTAAATTCCTTGTGATCACATAATAATGATACCTGAAATCTAGCATTGGAAATTTTGGATTCTCTATATCTAGATACAAAATTTGACAGATTCTTACATGAGAAATCCAGGGAGACCTATCATTTAGACAAGCTGGATGTATTTCCTTCAAATGTTTCAGGCTCGGTAGAACACTTTTGTTGCTGATACAATGTGAACCTACCAAACTTGCTAAATAAGTACATAAAATGCAGATTTCTTGGATATTATGATATATACTTCTAGCAGTTCAAGATTCATGGCTGCTTATGCCTTCCTGATAACTTTCTCCCTTTTATATCTACTTTATTCAGAATGTGATATACACCTGTTACCCTCTTGTGGCGCTAGGTTATCTGGTTTCTGTAACTCCTTGTTTTGGCTTTTAATGTCCGCCCTTTATGGTGTCTTGCATTATTAGTTTTCAATTGTTTGGTTCCTATTGGCAGGTTGGTGATGATGTCAAAGTAATTGATGCTACTGGAAAGTATGTCATGCCAGGTTAGTTGTGGTATTATTCCTTCATGATAGATCGGTGTTGATGTAGGATTTTTTTTTTCTTGGGGTGGGGGGGGTTCTTTTGTATGCTTCCTGGATCCTGGACACTAGGATTTCCTTGTATCTCTTTCCTTTCTTAGGCTAATCTTATCATAAAAAATATGATAGGTTCAGAGATATATTTATATCTTGTCTACTTCTCTTTCATGCATTCATTGTTGCAGTTGAAACAGGGGTTTGGAATTTTAATGAGTCAGACACTCTAATCACTCTCTATTGCACCCTATAATAAACCTGATACATCTGTGAAATGCAGGAATTGCTATACTAGAAAGGATCTTAGATGTTTTCTACCCCGCATTTCATAATTTTTTTTCTTTTGTAATGGGAAATGATGTAGAGAGTCTAGCGTTTAGTCCAACCATTTCTATGATATGCATGCTTGTTATGATCTTATTTTGAATTATTTCCTCTATGTTAGAAGTAATTTGAGTGCATAATGACAATCTAGTTTGCTGTTAACTCCAAAACTGGGTTTAAACACTTAATGCAAATCATTCCATTTTATGAATTCATCTTCTCCTTGTAACGTCAATAGGTGGAATTGATCCTCACACGCACCTTGCTATGGAGGCCTTGAACACTGAAACTGTTGATGACTTTTTCAGTGGTCAGGCAGCAGCTTTAGCAGGTGGAACCACAATGCATATTGACTTTGTTATACCAGTAAATGGTAGTTTAACAGCAGGTTTAGAAGTATATGAGGAAAAGGCAAAGAAGTCATGCATGGATTATGGTTTTCATATGGTAATCACTAAATTTGATGACATTGTTTCAAGGGATATGGAAATTATGGTGAAAGAAAGAGGTTAGTATCTTGTTCAAGGTCATATATGGATCCCAGTATTTTTTTTTTAGTTTTCAATTTATATCAGTGAAACTAGTAAACAACTTCTTCTGGCTATTTTATTGTTTTATTTAGAATCTATCTGCATCTAAAACTTGCAGGTATCAACTCTTTTAAGTTTTTTCTAGCATACAAGGGGGTGCTTATGGTCAATGATGAGCTTTTATTAGAAGGATTGAAGAGGTGCAAGTCCCTTGGTGCATTAGCCATGGTCCATGCAGAAAATGGAGATGCTGTATTTGAAGGACAGAAAAGAATGATACAGCTTGGTATTACTGGTCCTGAGGGACATGCGCTTTCAAGGCCCCCACTGGTATTCCTTCAAATACATTTTCCACCTGTAATGTGTGCAAGCCAACAAAAAATTCTGTAGTTGAGTGATGATCTACGTGCTTCACTCTAGAGTTTGTAGACTCATT
Organism: Salix exigua; assembly: GCA_032356905.1. NCBI lineage: Eukaryota > Viridiplantae > Streptophyta > Magnoliopsida > Malpighiales > Salicaceae > Salix > Salix exigua. Next base: position 19,324,007 of record CM063603.1, on the reverse strand, counting down.
GATGTCATTAATTTTATTATCACAGAATCGTACAATCATGTTTCTGCTGCATAAATGGTCCAAATGAATTCTTAAGCTAAGGAGTATTGCTTAGTTCAGGAATTTACTTTCATTTCTGCTGATCTCTAATAGATACCCTTCTTGTTAAGTAGATATTTTTTTTTTTCTGTGGTTTTCCTTTTCCTTAAAGATATTGAAGTAGATATACCTTCCTTTTATAATTTAGCAGTTAGTTTGATTCGCATGCAGCTGGAAGGAGAGGCAACTGCTCGAGCAATTCGTTTAGCTGGTTTTGTGAACACGCCGCTCTATGTGGTTCATGTTATGAGCATTGATGCCATGGAAGAAATAGCCAGAGCTCGCAAATCAGGTTTAAATTTTTTAATATCTTCGTTTCTTTTTTGTTGAGGAAGTCTTACATTACTGCAGTAGTTAATAATAATTAATACCATTGTGAATGGAATATGAAAAACATGTAAGAGAAAGTGTTGCTTACAGGAGAATTCTTAGTCATGAGTTCATAAGAATGGATACTGTCTGTAACAGAGAGAAACAGTTGAATTCGTTGGCATCATTCCATATATTTTGTGTATTTTCTTATATGTTTTCACTTAAATTAACGTTACTTAGATAGAAGATTCAGTAACATGCTCACATCCCTGTAAGATAATAGATCTTATCTGAAACAAGTTCATTGAAAATTTGGCTGGAAAGAGTAGCAGACTATAGAGAATAGATAGTGGTACTTCTGGAATACAAGCTGGATAAGTCATGTTTATTAAGTATGTTGTAATACAAAAGATGAAAGAGTCCATTTTGATCAAATCTAATTTTTTACCTTTACCATGTGATCTCCAAAACCTACAATGGTGGTAAATCTTTCCAAGATTATCGGTTAAGTAGTACCATATATGAATATGGGAACAAGGATGATGTCCCATTTAAAGCATTTATAGTTACCACCAGACTCCTCTGTGTGCTTCTCGCAGTAGTGCCAGGCTCTATTGCAAGTAACTGTGATGGCTGCTTGTTCCCACATGCACTTGATTTCCAACCATAATCAACCACTTTCTTTCTCAACTATAATCAAAATCCTAGTAACTTCTACTTATGTGTGTCCTGGATTTCTGCATGATTTTGTGCCTAACTTGCACCAGATTATTTCCCTAAGTGCGTTGCTTTATTTTCATCCCTGTTGCCATCTCTTACTTTTATAAAGGCACCTCGAAACCTTTCATTTGGAACTCTAAACAGGGTTGTAAAATGTACTTCTACCACCAGATTCTATTCAAGACATATAGTTATCTAACTTATTCGTTTATGACTTCCTGTTTCTGTATTGCTTTTTTTTTTCCTAACCTTGAAAGCCTGGTCACTTTCTTTGAACTGCAGGACAGAGAGTTATTGGTGAGCCAGTGGTTTCTGGACTGGTCCTTGATGATTCAAGACTTTGGGATTCTGACTTCACCACTGCATCAAAGTACCAGCCAACACTCTTTTCATTATTATCATTATCATTGTTATTGTTGAAAGGAGGAGAGGGAGGGGCACACATTTGGTCAACTGATTATATATTGCCAAGCATTAATATAGTATAATGTTCAGGTATGTCATGAGTCCCCCTATAAGAGCATCTGGGCATGGCAAGGCCCTGCAAGGTGCCCTTTCAAATGGAGTTCTGCAGGTTAATCTCTTGCCATTATAAAGATGTTGCTGGACTAACTGTTGATAAGTTATAGATGCTGGAGATCATCTTATTCTGATAAAGTGAACTTCGGTGACAAATTAATTTTGTCTTCTGTAAAAGCAGGACGTGAGGTCTCTTAAAATCTGGAATGGTGATTATAAGTTTCAGAAACAATAAATAGATCCAGATTCACAGATATTTTGAATCGCCCAAGACTTACAATCTACTTGCTCATTTAAGAATAATCTCATAATCTTTTTCTCATGTTACTCTTTACAATTTGCAGCTGGTAGGAACTGATCATTGTGTATTTAATTCCACACAAAAAGCCTTTGGGATTGATGATTTCCGTAAAATTCCTAATGGTGTCAATGGTAATAAAAATTGATCCATTGTTATTTCTGAAGTTATTTATTTGCCTCTTCTTAATACACTGACTAATTTTAAACCATTTTTCTTCCTGCTACATATGGCAAATGGAAATGTAGGTATCGAGGAGAGGATGCATTTGGTTTGGGATACGATGGTGGTAAGCAAGCATTTGCGACTCTTTGCTTAATAAATTTCTGCCCTCATTTGATTCTCAACTAAATGCTGGGCTTCTTTCAGGAATCTGGCCAAATTTCTGTCACTGATTATGTACGGGTCACAAGCACTGAATGGTATGTTTTGACTGTAATTCTCTTTTTGTTTAGTATCTATTTGTGAATCCTGTCATTCAGTGTCAGGGATAGGAAAGATAAAGTATAGGCCAAATGCTCAATTTGATGAATCACACTTTTAGCTTCATGGAGTGTGTAAAATCATTTTGATCCCTATAAATTTTCCAGTGCCAAGATCTTCAACATATACCCAAGAAAAGGAGCAATTATTGCTGGATCCGATGCTGATATAATTATACTCAACCCACACTCAAGCTTCGAAATAAATGCAAGGTCTCACCACTCTAGAACAGATACAAATGTTTATGAAGGAAGAAGAGGGAAGGTAACTTTTTTCACTATAATTTAGCGCTCTTTTGTTTCGTTAGTACTCTACTTCTTAAGCATTTTAGGAGAAATAGACCCATGCTGCAACCGTTGAGTTGTGACCCAGGATCGCCTGATTTATCATCATCCAGATTCATTCATCCCTAAAAGCCATGCTCGCACTTGTCGTGGCATGTTTATTATGATATGATACTCTTTTTTTCTTTGTTAAATAATTGCCAGTAAAATCTTGTCTCCTAATGGGCTGAGTGGAGATTAGAAATGAGAGAAATATCCCGGCACAAATCCATGAATTGCTTATCACACAAAGTGAGTATGCATCTGCTAGTTCGCTGCATTGAATTTTTAAGGTTTCCTGGTATGGATGTACTTCTGTGTTGCATTTCTGTAATCTTTCACAAGCATTGTGGTAATTGGCTTTTCTATGGCATGTAAAATGTTGTCAAACAACGATTGGACTCGTGAATCAGAAACCCATCTGGGATTATGAATCATATCAAGTCATGAAAATTAAGATTTATAACAAATGGAAAATACATGACAGAAGATAATAACGTGCTACATGTTTCTAAAATAAAAAAAATGCATATAATTGATGGAACGAATGTGCATAAATCCATAGAAATTTAGTAGTTTTACGAAGTTCAAGACATTGTTCATCGGTACTCCATCATCCTAGTGACTTAATAATTAATAATCTATCTAATGGCATTTTCTAACCTGTCAAAACTCGATAAAAAGCAGTGAGCCTCCACAATATATTGTTCTCACCGTTGTCATTTTTGTTTCTCACTCCTCTTTCACCCCCATCCCTCTTCCTCTGTGTAAATTTAATTTATAATTGGCTTCAAATCGAAAGTTATACCAAACAAAAGGGTTTACATGTTGCTGTCATATATGATCTCTGGACTTGTTGCTTTCTTACCCTTTCCATCTCCTCAAAATTATGCATTTTTCTTATACCTATTTTGCTATTTGAGGTGAACTGTAGATTTGGTGAATTGTACTAAATCAAATTAAATCGTGAATCAAGTCAGATCATAAGATCCAAATCGTGTAAAAAGATTTGAAGAATCATCAAGTGTCATTTCATGTTCAATTGTGCCAAGTTTGGATTCTGCAACTATTTCGTTTTTCTCCTATCTGTCACCTTTCTTGCATTGTGTGTGTGTACTGTAGTGCACTTTCTCACTCGCCATCATCATGTGTGTGTATATATATATTCATATTCATGTTTTAACCTAAACCTTGTCACTCCACGTTGGGTTTTGAAAGTTCATAAAAAAAATTCATACTCAGGGAAAGGTTGAGGTGACAATTGCTGGAGGACGAGTTGTCTGGGAAAATAATGAACTGAAGGTTGTTCCTGGCTCTGGCAAGTACATAAAAATGGCCCCTTTCAGTTATCTTTTCAGCGGAATTGACAGGGCTGATGCTTCCTACCTATCTTCCCTGAATGCTCCGGTAAACCGTTTTAAATCCACAACCTAAAGTGGCAGGTACTACTACAAGGATTCTTCTTCTCTGTTCATGATGCATATGGGGAACTACACACAATACCAAAATTTGTACAGAACATAATCTATCTTGAATTCTAATCTATCCTCCAATAAACTAGGTGTTGTGTTCTCCAAAATAGTGGTTACATTTCTTTGATAAATAAACTGGACTATCCCATCTTCTGAAATGTTCATGAATATCCATCAGAATATGCCATCATCACTGCTCTCGATGTAGCTGTAATCTGCTGATATTCTAATTTTCTTTTTTATATAAACAATATGTGCAAGCCAGAAAGCCTACATAGTAAAAAAGACCTACAGCAAAAGGTGTGAGTTATATGATATGGATGTGTAGAAGTAAGGGAGAAATCCCAAGTGAAAGAATTATTCAGAGAAGGAAAAAATGGAGGTGCGAGATGGTAGAGCTCAGCAATATACAGAGCCAAGAAAAGCTAGTGGCAAGAGAGATGTGGCGGTGATCACAAAAGAAAAAAAAAAAAAAGGAGAGTTGTTGAAGAAAAGCTTGTTGAAAAGATCGCAATGAAATGTCATTAACTAACCATCGTGTTAAGAGTGGCTAAACCCAAATTACAAGAAAGATCTTCACAAGGAGAGAAAATGGAAGATCAAACATAGCTATCCAGAAATAAAAACAGGAGATAATGAAGGACTGCTGTCCATGGCAAAATGATATTTTTAAAATTTCAAGATTTTCAAAACTGAAAAGGGAGTGCTGGAATTAATTTTGAAGTCTAAATTTAATGTGTTCATTTAATTATTTCAAGTGCATGTCAATCTCTTAATGATATATATGTCTTTTGAGTCTCCAAAATTGTCTTTACACAAGTAAAAATACATGAATTGAAAGGATTGTAATCCAAGTCTCATTCATATCATATTACGTTTTGAATATATGAATGTGCTACAGATTTACAAACTACAAGTTAATATTTTAATGCTTGAAAAGTACAGGAGAGTTGATGAACCATGGGTTATTAGGAAATCAAGGTCTAATGCAGCAGTTAATGAAGGTCAAGAACTTCCTTCGCTTCTGCACAGCAGTACACGTGGAGAAGAATTAGAAAGCAGAATGTAGCTGTTTGTTGATATTTTCGTTGACAAAAATGTATCAAATGGGGAAGTGCAGGGTTTAATCAAGCAGGCAAATAATCCCTTTGTTAAACACAGCAGACTCACCATGACAGAGTCTTCTTGTTGGCGAGCAGCAGCAGCAGCAGAAAGCAATTCCCTTTCATTTCCAAGGCTGGCGTGCCTGACATCAGACTTGCGTTGCCTCCTGTTAGCACGAGCTTGAGCAAACACCATGGAATAGTCAGTCGGAACTGTGTTCTTGGAGTTCCACCCTCCAAATTCAGGAACAGAGAGCCCTCCATTTTTCTGCAACAAAATGAAGTCGAAGCAATCAATATCTTGTCCCAGAAGCTTGCACAGTTTGCGTAGAATTTAACTAGAAATACTTGTAATCGTAAGTTTACATCTATCTCTAACGCTAAAAACAACACAAGAATTCTTGATGGAAAATACCAAACATCAAAATCAAAACACGAAGGAAATTCGAAAGCAGATTGTCTCCTCGAGCTTTTGAAGCCGTGAACTTACCCTCCGCCTTTCCATGATGAAGGGGTGGGAGTGATATTGTGAATAGGGCTATCATGATGTATACAGCACAAGTCTATTTTAAGTGAAATATAGGGTTGGTGCCCTATTTTACTGCTGAATGGAAAGAATCAATGACGGGGCCAACCTTTTTCCTGCCACAAGAATGGCATCTTGCAAAGATTAGATTTGACAATGGCAGTTGAAAACTCGAAGTGGAAGAAACAAGTGCCAGATTTAGAATGTGGTTATATATAATATACTGCTGAAGAATCAGCAGTGATGATGATGAACACAGCCCTTACTCTTTACTTTATAGTGAATGGTTATCCTCGACCAGCGGCCAACTACCAAAAACTGGATGCGGGGATGAGAGACAGGCCGTTATTTTAGTTGGAAGGACAAATCATTCGTTCACCGTGGGACATGTTTTTATTTTGGAAAGTTCTGGTTCGATTAAGATTAGAATCACAATTGTTGACTCTGTAGTTCGGCTGGTCAGGGACAGGTTAGGACTGAATCCACTAAGAGGGCAGGGACAGTCCAAGCCTTGGTTCTTTGAGGGCTAAAGTGTAACATTTCTATTTTGGAGGGATCGTTTTAACACGTCTGTTCCAAAAACTTGTATAAAACCCCTTAATTCCACAATTCATCTCAAAGTTGTCACTCGTCCATTTCGTTAAAAAAACGAGATGAAACGACATCGTTTGCCTCAATTTTAATTTCAACCCGTTCTGAAATTCCAGTGAATATCTCGGTACCGTTCTAGGTGTCCGTTCGACCTTAAAATCCTTTTTTATTTTGATTAACTTATGATTTTTTTTCTTATTTTGAGAATATGTTTGTTTGAATTTGTGTTTCTATTGTATAATTTAAAGTTAATTTATCTTGAATTTTAATTATACTTGTTAAATTAATATTTTAATTATATATATATATAAATAATTATATATATATATATATAATTAACAACCTCAAACGCTACGAAATGCATTGATTTGAATGATATTGACAACTTTGCTAGCTACTGTAATGCTGAGAAAAAAAAAGGAATTTATTAATAATTCTTATGATTTATTTTTGACTATATCATTAAATTTGTATTTTATGAAATCTTTCATTATTTTATTTAAATTCAAAATTTAACTATTATGAGAGAGAGAGAGAGAACGCGGATTTTTATCGACACTCCTGATACCGAACGACAGCTCGTTCGTAGCTTCATAACACCCGTGGTAAGAAGCCAACCCATAATTTCCCCTTCATTCTTTACGAGTCCACTTCTCACGCACAGATTACAAAGAAAACCCCAAAACCTTGCCCTCACTTTCTCAGCACCTAAACAATACCATACTGATGGCGCAAACAATCAGCCTCCGCAAAGGCAACACCCGTCTTCCACCTGAGGTCAACCGCGTCCTCTACGTCCGTAATCTTCCATTCAACATATCCAGCGAAGAGATGTACGATATATTTGGCAAATATGGGGCGATTCGTCAAATCCGAATTGGAACAAACAAGGACACTAGAGGCACTGCTTTTGTGGTTTATGAAGATATATACGATGCCAAAACGGCAGTGGATCACTTGTCAGGGTTCAATGTGGCGAATCGGTATTTGATTGTGCTGTATTATCAGCCAGCGAAGATGAATAAGAAGTTTGATCAGAAGAAGAAAGAAGAAGAGATTGCTAGGATGCAGGAGAAATATGGTGTTTCTACTAAAGATAAGTAGACTCTTGTTAATTTGCTTAGTATAAGAAACTGGGAACTCTTTTTGTTGTTTTGGAATTGCTAGGGTTCGTTATCAATGCTATTGAATCATTTCACTGCTTTATTTCTGCAATCTATATATCCATGTATGTGTTTGTGTATCGTTTCCAGGTTTAATTGACTGTTGTGCTGCTTAATTTTGTGGAGGTGGTGATCTTTGCTTGATGGTTTTTAGGATTGTAAGTGTGCTGCTGATTATGACTGGATAAATAAAAATTATCAGATTTTAATTTGCTGTGATTTTGCAAGTGGATTTATGTTGTGATTTTGATTTTGTGAGGTATGGAGAGTTGAAATGGACTTGCTTTAGCTTCACCTTTTGTCTTGTGAATAATTAGGGCTACAGTAGGTTATTAATTAGTTGAAGTTCGTGATCTTTGTATGAGGAAGGATGCATGCTCAATTTGTTGAAAAAACATCTTTTCGTCTGATTTCGTAAAGTTTTCAGGGGATTTTGTATTCATGTTGTTGTGGAACCTTGGTGATAGTAATATTTACCGATACGGTGATAGTTTATCTTGCCCCATTCATCTTCTAGGTGTACTCTTGATGATACTTGGATAGGTGATCCGTTCATATCGAAGTACTTAGATGTGTCAATGTCGATCCGTTTTTAGTGATTTCATCCTTTTGTGTGTAAATAACCTGTTATCTGCCTTAGCTAACAACAAATAAAAGGGCATAGGGTAGAAGGAGCATTTTAATAGGAGTGGTAAAGAGAACAAGAAAAGGGAGGATGGCAAAATCTGAAAGGCTCTTCCTGGGTTCCATATTTTCTTGTGTGAATGTGTATAAACAACAAGCAGCTGGCAGAGATGTTGTTAATATGGATGCTGCTTGTGATAGTGTAGGACGTGTTTCCCAGTATATGTTAGGGGTACTTTTGCCAGGATTTCTAAATTTCCTGATCTATTTGCTCTCTTCTTTTTTGTAAATGAGTATATTTAACATTTGCACGAACATAAAGCTAAAATCTATCATTGTCGAAAATGTATGTTAATGATTTCATAACAATTTAATTTTTTTTATTATCATTCAATCATCATCTCTTCATCGTTAAATCTATTTTTTCATAAAACAGGATCAATTATTATTTCACTATATTATGTATATTTTAATTATTATATTTTTTAATAATATTTTTCATATGTTAATAAACTCACTCCTTCCTTCGGGGGGAAAATCATATACTTTTTAACATAAATCTCTCTTTGAATAATTTATTTTATTTTATTCATCAAAATTATTTATATTTGAACTGTATAGAATAATTTATTCTCTTTCTCTCTTGTTTATATTTCTCATGTTGCTCTAACAAGTTTTGCTTTTATATTTATTAATTTTCATATTTAATGATGAAAATTAAGGATCCAAGTCTGATGGTAGGAGAGGTTGAGATTATGAAAGAATATTTTCGATTAAAAAAATGACTTGGTTTTGTCTAGTTTCTTTTTCCTTCCATAGAAAATTTGCTAAAGATAGGCAAAATCAAACGCTTTTTTTGTCGCGAGTATTCTTTATTATTATTATTATTATTATTATTATAGAACAGTAACTTAAACATTCCCTTAAAAACATATATAGAATAACAGCCTCGAATATATATATATATATATCTACATGTACTTGACTATTTCTGATCCACTGAACATCCTGCAGTTCGGTGGCATGTATGATACTAAGGTGTGACGTTCAGTGTAGATTGAACTAGATGTCATGAAGGAGCACCTTAGATACGAGATACTCGAACCGTTGTCCCTTAAAAGGGGGTGCCCTCCAACTATCGATGGGACAGAGCAAGTGCCTCGAATATATATTAATACATTGGTAAGGGTACCATCTCCACCATCAAAGAGCATGAGAATTTTTTCTTTTTTACTAACGTTGGTGTTGGATTTTAAAATTATCAATTATATAATTTTTTAGTGATAATTATATTAGTAACTATATGTCCCGAATCCGAGGCTATATTAAGAGCATCCCTCTTAATTGGGAAAGGGTGAAATTTGTTGGAAATAATTAAGGGTTCTTTCACATTTGTGCGAGAAAAATATATTTTTACCGAGAAAATCTTTTATTTACATTGAAGTTGAAGAAAAATAAAAAGTTTAATTTAAAAAATATTAAAACTAAATTAATTTGTCGGATGATAATATCTGTCTAATCAATCACTTTTTTATTCACCAATAACTTTCAACTCTTCGATTCTCAATTCCAATTTCAACGCAAAAAGTTTGGTTGAATTCATATATCTCATTTTATTGTCTTAATGTTTCATTTGAAGTGTGTTTTAAAATGGAAAAAAAAAAATCAAATATTATGGTTTAGATAAACAAAAGATAATTCCAAGAATAAAACATAAATACAATCTAGAGATATTTCTGTAAAAATAAGTTGAAATTTTGGTTTTTTATAATAAAAAAATCAAAAGTCCAATAAAAAGAAATGTCAATATTAAAAAAAAAATACATTTAGTTTTAAGATGTGAAAGATTAAATCAATCTTCAAAACTTAGTTTTAAATTTTGTTTTAGCCGGAGAAGAGAGGGACGGTCGTTGAATTCCAGCATAGAAAAAAAAAGTTATTGTTGAGAATATAATCAAATATTATTTACTACGAAAATATTATTTGTCAAATATTTATAATTGATATTTGATTCTATTAATTCTCAAACCATACCAAAAAATGATAAGCCCAAATGAAAAACATAAAAACGATATTAATGATTTAATTCATATCAAATGAAATAGAAATAATAATTACATTGATGTTTAATTATATAATATGTATAGAGCAATATAAAATACTAAAACATATATGTATGTAGGTTCATTTTTTATATAAAAAAAACAAATGGGTGCCAAACCTATTAAAAATAAAAATTAAATTCAAACACGCTGCTCGAATCTGAATCATGTTGGGCTTAGGATACGGGCCTGAACCAAGAAAGTGTTAGGATGCATGCCGAACAGCTTTCGGGCAACACTCCCAGTGAGCCAGGTGATGGGTGTGCGCCTAGCATCTCTAGTGTTGGACACGCACCCTACAGGAGAATTTTCATCAGCTCCACCTCCGCTGAAAACCTGTTAGCACTGCCTGGCCTCTTCGCTGCATTTCCAGCACAAGCACTCGACCGCCAGCGCCACAAAAGCCATGCAAGCCCTTCATCTTATATTTGAATTCGAATAGAAACCCAATGGCAAAGTTTTAGGTTCGCTCTGCTCTTATAAATCAACATCTTTCTTAACAATATCTTTCCTTTTCTGTCCATTTATCTTTGCTATTAGCTATCCTTTTAATTTCTGTACTCTGCTCCTTTTCCCTTTTTAATGTTTTCTCCTGTTCATAATAAGCTATTGGATGCTTGAATTACCGTAACAATTGCTTTATGAGTGTTTTGCGTATATGCACGGAAGATGTTTGATATTTTACCAGCTGTCATCTCTCTTTATCTCCAATCAGAACCCAACCATCCCGTTTGGGTTGATATTTGTGTTACAATTCCACCTCTGATGTGACTCCCATTTTCTCCCTTGGCCTTTTCATTTAATCTGTGATGACTGCTTTGTGGAACAAGTTCTCACATATCTTCTGCTGAATTAACACGGGGTTGAATTTAAGGATGTGCACAGGATCTGTGATGGCCAAGTCAAGCACTCTCCATAATTCTTTTGTGCTGGTTCTCTCTGGAAGGTACTTGAAATACCAGCTTGTCATTTGTAAACATGAGGCTTTCTTCATATGTTCTTATAGAAGTTGATCGTTACATGATCTGTTTGATTTTACAGGTTAGTGCTTAGGCCTTCAATGATGAAGATCCTCCAAGGACGTTGGACTCATGGTAGCATTCTGTTTACTATAGAGGAGAGGGCCCAATTATAATTTTTTAAAACTCTTTGCTGACTAATTTTTCGCGCGGTCAAGTGTATAAAGTGCTGTAAGCATTACAAATAGTGAAGTATAATTTTTTGAAACCTGGAAAAGTTTCCAATTTTCCAGAAAAAAGAAACACAGAGAAAGAGGAATAAATTACCAAATTCTTCCCAGCTCACTATATGTTATACCCTCTCTCAGTCATCAAACCCGACCTGCCCAAGATGATCCACAGTTAATTCATTCGCCGCAAAAAAGCTTAAAAGTAATCGCATTCAATCCCGGTGGCAAAAAGAAGCCCGATTTCAATCAGATTGCAATGAGAAATTTTGTAAATGTGGTAGCGAGATCATTCTCTCTATCAAGCAGCCTGTTATTACATCTTCATAAAGTTCAGTTTTCTCCTCGAAAGGTAACATTGACTTCCTATTTCATTACCGTTATTATTCTTGTTGGTGGACTTTTTTTTTTAATAATTTTCTCTTTCTGGTGTTTGGCACCTGATAAAACTGGGATTTTTTAGTCATGTGAGGTCAATGGTGACCGAGTCACCTCCACTCTAAATGAGTTCTCACTTTTCTTTTTCAAAATAAAGCTGAAATAACATGAAATTAGTTTTGTAGTTAGAATTTTGCTTTTCTGACATGGTTTAATTGCATGTGGTTTGCAAATTAGATTTTGGAGGGGGTTTTTTTCTTTCTTTTTATATTTTTGGTTTAGTTTTTTCTAGTAAAAATTGTAGCTGGTATTGATTTATCTCTAATACAGAATTGTATCATATCCATCCCTGTTGGTTCTCATTGGATTTCGCCCCACTTAGCTCCTATAAGTGAAGTCATGGACCATTGCAAACGACTCACAACACGGGTGTCTTTTGATGAAGGGGAGGTCAAAGATGATAACTTGAGTCAAATGCTTAATGCTGTTGAAAATGCCCCAGAATCTGCCACCAGTAAAATCGGAACTGCTTATCTCCATAACTTATGTAAAGCTGGAAACCTTTTCACTGCAGTTAGACTGCTGCAATTATTATGTGATAAAAACATTTCCCTTGGTCCTAGTGCTTATAATATCATTTTGGTGGCAGCTAGTGAAAAAAATGATATTGCGATCTTGTCCCAGGTTTTTAAGGATTTGATTGTGTCTTGCCAGTCTTTGCCTTCAACTTCGTATCTGAAACTTGCCAGGGGTTTTGTGAAGACAGATGATGATGTCCAGCTATTGAGACTTGTCAAGGAAGTTTCTGAAATGACATTCCCGAGTAACTTGATGGTTGTAAATAGAATTATCTTTGCCTTTGCTGAATGTGGGCAGTTTGACAAAGCCCTTCTGATATTTGAGCAGATGGAGAATCTGAAATGTAAGCCGGATTTGGTCACATATAATACTGTTTTGGATCTTTTAGGCCATGCAGGTCGGATTGATGAAATGCTCTGTGAGTTTGCCTCCATGAAGGAATCTGGAATTCACCCAGATTTTATTTCTTACAATACTTTGCTAAATCAGTTAAGGAAGGTAGGAAGATTGGATTTGTGTTCGGTGTATTTCCAGGACATGGTTGAGAGTGGAATTGAACCAGATTTGCTTACATATACTGCATTGATTGGGAGTTTTGGTCAATCTGGAAACATTGAGGAATCATTGAGACTCTTCAATGAGATGAAGACAAAGCAGATCCGCCCATCTATTTATATTTATCGATCGTTAATTGCTAGTTTGAAGAAGATGGGTAAGGTGGAATTAGCAATGAACCTTCTGGAAGAGATGAATGCATCAATGTCAAACCTAGCCAGACCTAAGGATTTCAAACGAACACGCAAGTAGTTATGCATAGAGAAGCCAAGGTTTTGCATTGTGACAGAGAGAACTGAGTTCAGAAGTTAGCTCAAGCTGGGATATGCTTTGGACTCTGTTTCAGGGATAAAAGCAGAGATGTCAGATGGGATGCCAGTAGTGGGGTTAGTTACTAGGAACCCTGAACAATTATTGACAGAAGCTACTTTTGTTATTTAAGGATTTTGATGACCCAAACTCGTGAGCAGAATTGGAAGAGCTGACGAAAAGGCAGAGATAACCACAACCACCTACTTTAAACAGGGATATAATGAGACTGTTGTGAAAACTCCAGTGGCAAATCGCATATTGCGCGTGTACCAAGAGTTAGTTATCTATGGCTGCACAACATCATTACCAAATGAAAGTAAGACTACAGCTTTTTGGACTTTGCTCCATTGTATTTCAATAAAAATGAGTCAATTTGTTTTCAGATTAGAATCCACATGACTTATAAATATATCGGTAAGAAAATATCAGCGACCAGGAAAAGGAATTTCACCCGTCAAGTGTCTGGAACGAATAATTGCCAACTCATCTCGAGGTTGAAGACAAGAAAATGTTTACTCAAATTGGTTTTGGTGGCAGCCTGGCACTAATTCTATTAGAGATCTTAGAAATTCCTTCACATGAGATTTGCACAGATCCCACCTTGTACATGTTTCAGTCTCATTCCTCTGCAACCAAGTGCTGCAAGGGGAAAAGTGGAGGCATGCACCTAAAACCAATTTCATAATATCAAGGTAAGAAATCCAACAACATTGTTTTTGTGGTTGTGATATTGTTTTATAAAAGTTTTAGTTGCAGTTTTTTTAAGATAAAATTTTAAAAATATATGATGGTTAAAGTAGCTGTGAGAAGGATTTTTGCATGCAATTATGTGTAGGTGATAATGACAAAAGAAAGGCGATTTTGCTAACCAGATAGCTTTTTCATGCAATATTCTCTACATATTAATATGGTGCAATTCAACTGTTTCTTTCTTTCTTTTTTGCATGTAAAAGGATCCCACTAAAAAAGAAGCAAACCCCTTAATTTCCTTTCCTCGTCTGATGACTGGATTACACAGTAAAGGGGTATAGTAGTTGGCTTCCTTCACTTGTTAAACCTTAACATGTCTGAAGAATCTACGCTTTTTGGAGTTACCTGTAATTTGAGAACAAAGTAAACAATCTGTTTCTTTTATACGCAAACTGCTAATAATTTTCTATCTCTAATATTTTAGTTTCTCTTTAGTATTCCATTAACTTTTCTATCTAGTTGTTACTCAACTACATCTTCAGGGAAAAGAGAGAGAAAACCTAATGTCTTGCTCTACTATGTAGGTGAACCCGTTCACCTTCTTAGAGTTCCAATTCTGAGCCGGTCCCCTTCTATGTATTTATGGGAAGTGTCCAGCAAACACTAACATGCTCTTCAACGCTACATAGTTCTTTAGGGTGAACTAGATGGTACCTGCAAGTGATTCACTATTCTTGATCGAGTATCCAAGGCTCCAAAACTTGGGAGCTTGGAGGTTTCGGGTTACTATAAAAGAAGGGAATAAATTAGATTAGTAGAGCTAGGATGCTCATCTGCAAGGTTTGCTGAACTCATTCAAATTGTTATTTAATTTATTAGAAGCTCTGTTATTTGATTAGAAAATGACCGAAACACCCCTCAAGTTTCCTTCACTTGATGATTAGCTGGTATTTTGAGAGGAAAAACAACTAAATTGGTGACAACTTAGCAGTTCATCAATGGATACTTGGAAAGATTTAAGTTCAATGTTTAAACAAATATAGAAACATAAGGAGGCAGTATGGCACATTTTAAAATAAAGGGACTTAATAATTATTCTGCCAAAAACATAGGTACCTGATTATTATTTAATCAAAGGATAAATACAATATTTTGTTGAATCAATTATGTTTCCTATAACTTAGCAATTATTTTATTGCAAACTTGGTTACATGTATGAACATCAACTATCTTGGGCACATTCATAAGGCATAGATACTGCATTGCATTATCGTCTACACAGTCTGCCTATAACAACCACTTGTAAACACATAAAACATCACCTCGTACCATGTGATAACTCTATTATACAAGAAAGAGCTTCTTCATATTTATGAATTAAGAAATTTTGGGAAGAAAAAATAAAAGCAGATCGTCAAAACATGTAGAGAATCCCTAACAAAAGCAAAATCCCATTCAATTTCATTTCTAGATTCCTCACATGTAACGAGATAGATCCAGAATCCTTCTTAACATCAGTGTCTTGATCATGAGGATTATTGAAGTCAAAGGGCACAACTGTATCCGGTGTCGAGCCATAATCGGCAGCGTTTGGAGCCGGGGCTTGATCGGATGGATCTTTAAGGCTATCCGGCAACCCCTTTCCATGGGACACCGCTATTTTGAAATGCTGGCCATTCTGACACTGCTCGCCGTCATAATCGCTGGAGAAGAAAAATGTGGGCCCTTCCTTGAGTAGAGGAACTGCCCATGTGACTGCCTGAGTGAGAGTGTTGGATGGATTGGTGGATGACCATTGCACGGTGTCGTTGCCTACAGAATTGTCGTAATCACACAGCTTGTACGTGGTGATATTGTATGTTTGAACCACTGAATGATTGCTATCCGTGTTGAAAACTGCATTAACATAAACAGCGAGCACTCATGAACACAACACCATATATCTTCTCTGACCATCTAAAGAAATTAATTGATATCGTAAAATAATGCCATCAGTAATACCATATCCTAACATACGAGAAAATCTCATATCAACAGGATCAGTTTCGAGTGCTGGTAAGCTTTAATTTCATAGAAACTATAATTTGTAGAAAGTATAATTAGTGAAATCTCAGATTGTTCAATCTTTTACAAAGAGTATAAATCTTGACTCAAAATTAATATCTATCATAAACTCTCTGTCATAACATCCAGAATAGGAGAAAAATGCTAACATCAATAATTCAACAATTAAATTTGAATTTAGTGGAGGATCGATCTCGTTTAGTCTAAACAATGTTCTAAATTCACCCAAATAGTTTATTACCAATTTAATATTACATTTCAACCATGTTTTTTTTTATAAAAAAAAATTAACTTCAAATTATTGTTTTTGTTTTTGTTTTTGAATCGTTTTAATATAATGATATTTAAAGCAAATTTGAATATAATATATATAATATATATATATATATATTAAAATTATGCTTTATAATATTAATTACTGCTAGTGCACTTTCTAAAATAATACTTCTCGAAAGATCAGGATGCTTGTAATATCAATATCTCCAAAATAAGATATATACGATGTTAAAAAACTAAGGCATGAGTCAATGGATAAAACCTAGCAGATATTTCTCAACCCGATCATGTTCTGCCAGTTAGAAAGAAAGTACTGCCGGTCATTGTCTTAAAGGAGCTGGTCATAAGCCTGTCAGTCAACGATATCCTCACCACACCTCTGCACATGGGATGCCCTTTTGCTCACCATTTTCTCCCAAACCCAACCAGACCATCGATCGTTACCATGTGATGAAGAACGTGCCTCCACGCTCCATCACTCTCTCTCTCTCTCTCTCTCTCGATCATTGTGAACATGGCTTCCTTAGATAGCGTTGCTTCATGGTTGAACCAAAGAATAATGAGGGGTTAGCTGTAGGAGTATTCGTTGGCACGTCTCTTGGCAACATGGGAGAGCGCAGGTTTGGGATCATGGAAAACCTACGTACCAATCGATTTCACTTTATCAGAATACTTTTGTCGATGCTTCTTTTCTTAACCCTACCTTTTCCACTCACATCTATGCAGGATCTATGCTTATCTTGGTAAGCTATTCATGTACTTTAAACTTATTAAACCCAATTATTCAATGCCTAAAAGCAAAGGAGAGGACATTCGCAATTCCATTTGCCTCAAGACATGAGCTTAATTAGGCCGGAAACCTTGCCTAAATTCTCACTACTCCCTCATAATTTCAAGAAAGCGAAAGGGCCAACTGAGAGATGCATCTATCCCATGAGAATTCAATTCTGTCTTGAATCAAGAAAGTAAACTAAGGTAGATGTAGCCACCTAAATTGTGAGATCTATGAAAAGAGTTCAGTCTTGTTAAGTTTAGCATCGTCCATTTGGTTAATGAAACCAATAATTTAATCTAATCCCATAAAATAGAAATCTTATCTCCTAGTTTTTCTGTGAATTCAGCTATCGAAACAAATATGTATTTACTCAAAATAATAGTAAATTCATAATCGCAGATCCAAAAGGATATACTACGAGATTTACTAAGATATTTTTATAATGGTTGGTACTGATCATGAGAAATTCCCTCTTCTGATGTAAATTTACTCAGAGCTCGCTGAATTGTGTGGCCTCATTAAAAGAAAGACGCGAGGAGTGACCACAAGCCTTAAGAAGAAAGCAGAAAGAGACGAGCTATAACCAGAAAAATGCAATTATTTTCGGGAAAATCAAGTTCCAGAACATATTAACTTAATAAGAACTTACTGAGGATATCTCCCAGGCTGAAGTTCTTGCCATCAGCCCATTTCTGGTAATTGACATTAGACTTCATAGTGGCGTCGTACCAACCCAAGGAGTCACCCACCGTGTAGTTCTTGTAAGCACCGACAGATCCTAAGAAAGATAGGAGAAGAAGAAGAAGACAAGAGAATGAGAGGACACGAAGGCCTGGTCTGCTGCACCTTCTCTGCTGCATTGTTCTTGGGTTCTGTGACACTTGGTGGTTGTGGATAACTCTTCTGAGGAATGAAGGAAGGGAAGGGAATGGCAGCTGTTATGTTCCAGGTCCTTATTTAGTTCTGTCCCTTCTTTTCCCTTGAATTACTAATATTGCCTCGCTTATAAAAGAAGCCTTATATATATTGTTGTGAAACCATAAAGCTGAAGAGCAATTTATTACAGCGCCATCCATGCACTAATCTGGTCATAAATAAATAATAAAAGGGGCTAGCTCTATATCTATTCTTAAAAGTTAATTATCTTTAAATTCGCTGGTAAAATAAATGTAAAATATGCGATGTTACTGTATAGCTCCAACAAAAATCCACCCACTCAACTATGTTTTTTTCAGCGCAAACTGCATGGATTCATGTGGTTCTTAGTATTAGGTAGTCTCTTCTTCTTCCTCTTCTTCTTTTTTCTTTCCTTGTAATTTTTTATTGTTATCACGGGTGGGTGGATGTTCGGATTAACTTCTGTGAACTTTAATTAATCTCACAAGTTTTAATACTAATAATCATATAAATTTTAAATATTTATCATATTAATAACTATATAATTCCCACTAAAATTACAAAAAAAAAACAAATTTAATCTCAAACTATTATTTATAGATAGTTTACTTGCACCTTTATACATACATGTAGGTAGAAGAGTGACAAGGTAGCGTTGGCCCGCCGGTGGGATATCATATATATATATATATATATATAAGTGAGAGTTTTGGAGCATATGAAATGATGTGCAACAGCTGGATGATGGTTATATATATATATATATAGATAGATAGATAGATGACATGAAGACACTCAGTCCATTCTCATCGGTGGGTTCCATTGCATGCAGGTTGTGCTCCTCCATCATTGAGCTGTCATTGGGGAATCGTTTTTTTTTTTTTTATTTCCAGCCAATGACGCAAGTTTATTTGAGAATATTTTAATATTTAATAGATTGATAATCTTCATTCTCCTCTTATTATATTTATCTTTTTGTTTAAGGTATGATTAAGTTTTTTTATGAAATATTTTTTTGTTTAAAAATATATTTAAATAATATTTTTTAAAAAAAAATTGTTCATCAAAATAATCAAAATATATATATATAAATTAATTTAAAATAAGAAAATAATGTTTTTAAAAACTTTTAAAGTGATTTCCCAACCACCTGTGAGCTTGGTGGGTATACTGTGGTCACTGCTGGGTTTTAGCGCCGTGGAGATATATGGGCACGCGGTGTGGTGGTGGCTGCTTGTAATTCGTGTTGATATTGCTGTGATTAGGGCTTGTCTTTCGAGTTCATGAATTAAATTAACACCAAATAGAGGCGTATACTCAACGCTACACACCACATCAGTTTAATCTCTCTCATGTTTTACATTAATTACATTGCTGCTGGGGAAATTCCCTTTCCTTTATCTTGATCATCTTTTCTTCTTCTTCTTCAAATGGATCTTGATCATGAGGATTATTGAAGTCATAGGGCACGACTGTGGCCGGTGTGGAGCCATAATCGGCAGCGTTTGGAGCCGGGGCCTGATCGGATGGATCCGTAAGGCTATCCGGTAACCCTTTTCCATGGGACACCGTTATTTTGAAATGCTGGCCATTCTGACACTGCTCCCCGTCATAATCGCCGGAGAAGAAAAATGTGGGCCCTTCCTTGAGTAGAGGAACTGCCATTGTGGCTGCCTGAGTGAGAGTGTTGGATGGATCTGTGGATGCCCATTGCATTGTGTCCTTGTCTGCAGAATTGCTATAATCACACAGCTTGTACGTGGTGATATTGTATGTTTGAATCACTGAATGATTGCTATCCGTGTTGAAAACTGCATTAACATAAACAGCTAGCACTCATGAACACGACACGATATATCTTATATGACCATCTAAATAAATTAATCAATAACGTAAAATAGATACTAACACTACTGCCAAAATCATACTTGGGAAATGTATTCTACTGACCACTGTGTCAAAATCTTCTTCCTCGGAGCAAGAACAGGGATGCTTGTTGTTTTCGGTTTTATTTACAAAATGAGATGAGATATTTATGATGTTAACTGTTCATTATTGAAAACTAAGGCGTGGCAGATGGAGAATATCCTAATGGCCGAGATTTCAAGAAAACCTTGCAGATAATTTCTCAACCCCATCATATTCGGCCAGTTAGAAAGAAAGTACCGGTTGTTGTCTTAAAGGAGCTGGTCATAAGCCTGTCAGTCAACGATATCCTCACCACACCTGTGCACATGGGATGCCCTTTTGCTCACCATTTTCTCCCAAACCCAAGCAGACCATCGATCGTTACCATGTGATGAAGAACGTGCCTCCACGCTCCATCACTCTCTCGATCTCGATCATTGTGATCATGGCTTCCTTAGATAGCGTTGCTTCATGCTTGACACAAAGAATAATGAGGGGTTAGCTGTAGGAGTATTCGTTGGCACATCTCTTGGCAACATGGGAGAGCGCAGGTTTGGGATCATGGAAAACCTACGTACCAATCGATTTCACTTTATCAGAATACTTTTGTCGATGCTTCTTTTCTTAACCCTAGCTTTTCCACTCACATCTATGCAGGATCTATGCTTATCTTGGTAAGCTATTCATGTACTTTAACTTATTAAACCCAATTATTCAATGCCTAAAAGCAAAGGAGAGAACATTCGCAATTCCATTTGCCTCAAGACATGAGCTTAATTAGGCTGGTAATCTTGCCTACATTCTCACTACTCCCTCATTATTTCAAGAAAGCGAAAGGGCCAACTGAGTAATTAAAGTGGATAGAACATGCCAAATGATGTACCAACCGAGTAATCAGTTGTGTCTTGGATCAGAAAGCAGTCGATATAGCCACCTAATTATGTTATCATGAAACGAGATCAATGTTGTAAGTCTACATCTCCATTAAAATATGAAATCGAATGATCTAATCTAGTTCTTACTGTGAATTCAGCTATCGAAACAGATATGTATTTATGCAAAATAATAGTAAATTCATAATCACGGATCCAAAAGGGTATCGTACGAGATCTATTAAGATGTCTTTATAATGGTGGAGACTCAGGAGAAATTCCCTCTTCTGATGTAAATTTACTCGGAGCTCACTGAATTGTAAGACGCGAGGAGTGACCACAAGCCTTAAGAAGAAAGCAGAAAGAGACGAGCTATAACCAGAAAAATACATTTTTTCGGGAAAATCAAGTTCCAGAACATATTAACTAAATAAGAACTTACTGAGGAAATCTCCCAAGCTGAAGTTCTTGCATCAGCCCATTTCTGGTAATTGACATTAGACCTCACAGTGGCGTCGTAAGCACCGACAGATCCTAAGAAAGATGGGAGAAGAAGAAGAAGACAAGAGAATGAGAGGACACGAAGGCCTGGTCTGCTGCATTGTTCTTGGGTTCTGTGACACTTGGTGGTTGTGGATAACTCTTCCGAGGAATGAAGGAAGGGAAGGGAATGGCAGCTGTTATGTTCCAGGTCTTTATTTAGTTCGGTCCCTTAATTCCTTTCCTTCCTTCGAATTACTAATATAGTAATATCGCCTCACTTGTAAAAAAAAGCTTTATATATATATATCAAAGGGGCTGAAGAGCAATTTATTACGTACAGCGCCATCCTGCACTAATCTGATCATGAAAAAATCAAATAAATCAAAGGGGCTAGCCTAGCTCTATATCTCGAGCAGCAATGAGAAGATTCTTAAAAATTAATTATATTAAGATTCGTTCGTGTAGAAATATGGTAAGATCAATTTAAAATAAATGTAAAATATGCGATTTTTATAGTCTGGCAATGCCTCTCTCTTCTTCCTGCACCTTTTATTATTAGTAGGGTAGGTGTTTAAATCAATTTGCACCGTAACTAAATTCTCGGTTAACAATCACATAAATTTTTAATAATTATCATATTAATAAATATAAAACTTAACCTAAATCTACGGAAAGAATACATCTTGTAATTTCAATGTTGAACCACGGCATCAATTTGATTTCCTTGCACCTTTATCCATATTGGTAGGAGAGTGACCAAGGAAGGTAGTGTTGGCCCGTCGGTGGGATATGAATATGATATATATGTACAGAGTGAGTGTTTTGGAGCATATGAAATGGTGTGCAACAGCTGGATGGTGATATACATATATATACATATACATATATATATATATATATATATATATATATATATATATGTATATTACAAAGAAGATAAACGGCGTGGTGTTTCCCCTGTCCCAGGCTACTGTGGATTCGTACAGTACTTTTTTTTTATTTCTTTTTTTTATTCTTTTTTTTTCGTTTCTTTTTTTTTCTTTTTTCTGATTTTTTTTCATGATTTTTTTTTTTTTATGATTAAATTTTTTTTTTCTTATATATAATTTATTTATATAAAATTGAAATTAAAATAGAAAAATTATTATTATATTAAATATCAGATCTCGAGAACGACTGATCTATTATTATTATATTAAATTTTGCATATATAGATATTATATTTCAATTTTACACCAGCAAATCCTATTAATTTTTCAATCCGACAATTATAAAAATTGCTTGCTCATTACAACGGATCGCAATCCATTTTTTCATTTTCAAGTCACGTAATTTTTTGCGAGTTAGTTTTCATTTGATTTTTATTTGATCTTTTGTTAAAGTTATTATGATTTGTTTAGTCTTTCATTTTTTCATTTTTTATTTGTTCTTTATTTTTTTCTTTTATTGTTTTATTATTATTATTTTCATATCAAATGAATCTTTTTACCTCATAATTTTTATTTTATGTTTTTTATCTTCTGTTAAAATTACTATCATTTGTTTAGTTTTTTATTTTTTCATTATTAACACAATAATAATAATAATAATAATAATAATAATAATAATTTCAATTATTTTCCTTACTTACTTGTTTTATTAATGTTTTTGATCTTTTCATCTCGGGACAATTCGAAAATCTTGATTGTGTTAATAGTAATAACAATGATAATTTTATATGTTGAGACTTCGATGTTGCTGATTTTATAACAGGGTATGGTGATCTGTTTTATTATATTAAATTTTGCATATATAAATATTATATTATATTTTGGACCAACATATCCTATTAATTTCTTTCATCCCAACAATTATAAAAATTCTTACTCAGACCCGTAACGTTGTGCGATAAATTTTTAATTTTCAAGTCAAATGTTTTTTCCAGTCAATAATTGTTTTCATTTATTTTATTTTTTATTTACTCTTTTGTTAATGTTTTTAAGATTTTTATCCTTTGATTTAATTTCGTTTTCTTCCCCTTATTAAAGCAATAATAATATTAATATTAAGAATAATAATAATAATTTTATTTTTTGTTCCTATGTGCTTTTTTATTAATATTTTTTTTCCTCTCATTTGTTGAATAATGTTTATTGTTTTGACAATAATAGTGATGATAATTTTAAAAGTTAAGATTTCGATATTACTGTTAGTATGATAGAGGATGTTGATCCCTTTCAGTATATCAAATTTTATATGTTAAAATATTATATTTTAATCTCTGTAATTTTTTTTTGTTTCACCTGGACTATGCCCGCAACGTAGTGCGGGCATTTAGCTAGTATATATATATATATAAGGTATATATTATGAAGACACCCAGTCCATTCTCATTGGTGGGTTCCATTGCATGCAGGTTGTGCTACTCCATCATGAAGCTGTCATTGGGGAATAGAGTTTTTTTTTTTTAATTTCCAGCCAATGAGGGAAGTTAATTTGAAATTACTTAAATATTTAATAGAGTGATAATCTTCACTCTCCTCTTATTCTATTTATCTTTTTGTTTAGAGTATGATTAAGTTTCTTTTCTAAGTATTTTTTTGTTTAAAAATATTTTTAAATTTTTTAATTATATTTTTTTAATATTAGCACGTCACAATAATCTATATATATAATTTAAAATAAAAAAAATAAAAAAACACTTTTAAAGTGATTTTCCAAACACCTGTGAGCTTGTTGCAACTTGTTGGGTATAGTGTGGAGCTGGGTTTTAGCGCTGTGGAGATGGGCATGTGGTGGCTGCTTGTAATCCGTGCTATTGCTGTTTTTCGAGTTCAAATTAGAAGGCGTATACTACACGCCACAACAGTCTCCCTCCTATTTTACATTACATAGAAATTCTTCTTTATCTTGATCATCTGTTTTTCTTCTTGAAATTGATGACCAGTACCATCTAATTTGTTAAGAAATTGAAAGATTAAAATACAGAGGACCAAAATGAAAAAAAAAACATGAAAAATAGGTGGAAATTTTGAATTCTCTTATTTGAGAGAGAAGAGAGGATCATGGAATTCTAGTTGAAGAGAAACAAAGTCCAGGTTCACATGATTTCGACCATGAAAAAGCCAATCCTCGTATCGACAAGTCCTTGCCTAGATTTGTAGATATGGCATCGAAGAAAAAAGATGTCGGATAGTTTTTGAAATACACTTCCAAACACACTCTAAGTACTAAGGTCATGTCCCTATTGTTTTTTTCTAAAAATAAATTGAAAAGCTAAGATACAAGCTCACTTATTATGAATTTGTTGCTATAAATTAAAGTATTATTAAAAAAACACGTGCAAGAAAAGCCTAATATTTCTTATGACTTGAATGTGTGCCAACCATATTTCTATATATTAATACATATATTAATACATTTTTAAATTAAAAACAATTTTAAAATCAACTCAATCAACACTCCCCAACAGACACGGAACTTGACATTCTTCCATAAAAATAATAACGACAATCTTTTTTTAATAATGGTAGCCTAATTATGTTGTTCTCTACTTAAACTGAGTCGTCTCACCACTCGGTCCTCTCTCTGCCTTTGCTCTGGTCTCTGATTCTCGATCATCATCACTCTTGTACCTGTACCAGGAAGCCGAGAAGAGATAGAAGGCAAAATTGATGACGTTAAGGATAGCCAAGAACCAATAGAAAAGGTTAAGATTATTGGAGTTGAGGTCATTCCCATGCAGCCATCCTTGTCTGCTTGGAGTGATTCTCTGGGTGACAGAGTTTATGGTTTCGACAAAGACAGTGCTGGTGAAGTATCCCAGAGCCAGTGTTAACCATGTGAAAGAAGTAGATACAGATCTCATTCCTGATGGAGCTTCCTTGTAGAAAAACTCCAGCAATCCAACAACTGTGAACATTTCTGCAATCCCAAAAATCCCATACTGGAAGGAAAGCCAGAAGGCACTGATTTTGTTTGGTGGATTCTTTCGAGCCTCGTGTTTTCTGTGTAGTTCAACAAAACCTGCCACGGCCATTGACAGAATGGAAAGAACAAGACCGACTCCAACTCTTTGAAGCTGCGTGATGCCGGATGGATGGCCGGTAATCTTCCGAGCAAATGGGACGGCAGCAAATTCATAAATAGGAATGAGGACAGATATGAAAACTAGAGGAATCACTGGGATAGAGGGGGTTGGGATTGTTCTGGTGCCGAGATGTGCATCCATGGTGACACCTTGCTGGACTGAGAATGTCTGTAACTGCGCCATACTTGTGTTCATTAAAATTGTACTGGCTATGATGGGGATCATCCTTATTAAGATCTTCACTTCTTCAACTTGGGTCACTGTGCAGACTTTCCAGGGCCGCGGCTCCGTTCCTTCTCTGAGAATAGCAGCTTTGTCGAGCAATCTGTTTCCAAGAAAACAATTACCAGCCATAATAATCCCATACAATTAAGATGCTGGATCTGCTAAGGTTTGGAAGATAGAAGCCGGAGATAGAGTTTCCAATGTTTTACCTAAACTGATTGGAATGTGGAAGTCTCTCCTCAGATGGGTCTCTTGATGCATCATTGATCTCAAAGAGTTTATCAGGATTTTTCGGCAGAGACAGGTCCCTGTTCCGGAACGTGACGACCACAACCTGAGTCATTTACAAGAATTAAACCCTGTAAGAAATCATAATTGCAGAGAACTAATCACGTTGTCTGTGCCCGCGACGAGAGAAGAGAGAAACCTGAGCTATCCTGACAAAAGTGCTATTGTTTCCAGGCGGCTGGATGCGGTATAAGGGCTTCCCAAGGGCAAGAACAGCGAATCCAACCAAGGTAGCCACAGTTGAAATGAAAAAACCTATGTGCCACCCCTTGTTCATGCTCACCCACACAACAGCGGTGACTCCCACAATTGATCCAGCGGTTGAAATTAGAAGGTTCCAGTTGTAATAACGAGCTAGTGCACCTTTTTTCCGGTGATCATGGTCAAACTGGTCTCCGCCTAGTGCCGGAACAGCCCCCTTAACTCCACCTGAACCTAGCGCATACAGACAGAGAGATCCATAAAACATAACTGCTTGACCACCTTTGACACAAGTTGACCTGTGACAAAATCCAGGCTGCAAATCCTTGAAATAAGCTTGAGCAGTAAGCAACGCAAGACCCTGCCGATGAAAACGTAGATGGTCAGAGAAAATCAAACATCTTACAAGAACAGCTTATCTGAATTCAAGAAGATTTAATTTTGATATGTACGAATCACATGCCATGACTTCCATTAGTCCAAATAAGAGGCTAGTGTAGAATCTGTTCAAGAAAGTATCCGCAATGCAGGCTCCACCGAGAGAGAGCATGAAAACCGAGCCCATGAAGTTTGTGAGCGTATTTGCTGAAGTGGGTATGTCGAAATGCATGATAAAATAGAAATATAAAACCAAGCTTGCCATGTTAGCTATGAATCCCATGCTCTCCAGGGCTCCCAGAACTGGAAAAAAAAAAAAAAAACAGAAAAAAGACACAAATCAGTCCATTGCCCGGGTCATTTTGCATGCCAAAACTCAATTTCTAAGCTCGTATTGCATCCTCAGTACTGAAGATAAAAGTGCAGGCTCGGAAGCCGCCCCTTCGTCTGCCAGATGCATCGGGGCCATCCTGGATGCAGAAAACGAAGCAGAATTCAGTAGTGACCAAAGGAGAAAGACCTAAAACGATGAGTTTCATTTAGAATAGGTTAGGGTTAATTACCATTGCTAGGAGCTTAGGAAGAGATAGTTGAATTGCATGCAAGTGTATTTTTACTTTTTTGCAGGTTTAAGGTTTAAACTGCTATTTATATTGCTGAAGTCTAGAACCACAGGAAACATTTATCCTCCTTTTCCACACTCGGTCCTCGAAAAGACCTTCAAAACGGTTTGATTCTTCGCACAAAAAATAAAATAAAATAAATATGATGAATTCCTTTTATTGAACCCACTACATTTTCTCTCCCAAGGACTAATACGGGACTATGGATGATTTTAAAGTATTTTTTTATTTAGAAATATATAAAAGTGATTTGTTTTAAGGATTATTTTTTATATCAGTGAAAATTATCTAAAAATATAAAAAAAAATTAATCAAAAATAAAAATTAAAAAATTTAATTTTTTTCAAAAACGTTGTGTCAAACAATATCTATGTTCACTGCGTTTTAAGAGTATTTCTCTTTTATTTTTTATTTTAGATTAAATGTATTTATTGTTCTTAAATTATTTTGATGTTCCAGTATTACAAATTGTTTTTATAAAAAAAAAACTTTTTAAAAAACAACTTGAAAATTCCAAACTATATATGCAACGATTAATCTTGGTTTTATCCATTCTCGTATTTGCAAGCAAGTGTGATGTCTACTTCCCCTTTTCTTTTCTTTTGCAAGCATATTGACAGAACCTGTCTTTAAAATGGTGACTTTGTAAGATCATTGGCACCCTCTTATTTCTTAATGTTATTTTTTTCCCCCACTATGAAGAATATTGTCCGGCGGCTTGCACTTTATCTAAGACCGCATCTCGTCTCTGGAAAATCTTCAGAGCATATTTTTTTTACCTTTCCCTGGTGTATGTATTGTGAAGTTTAATATATTTTTCTGGATATTAATTTCAAAGATTAAAATTAAAAAGCTCAACAAGGAATAAAAGAATGATCCGCACGCATATTATTATAAAATAAACTAAAAAATATCAATGTTTTACCATATCATGTGAGTATAAACATTGTGGATTGTAATAGTGTATTTTCTGGTTGGTCGGTCGGATCACCAATTTTATATTTTTTTGCATGGTAAAATAATCATTCGAAAACGATAAAAACAAAGCACGGGTTAGGGGTGCCACGGGAATTTCATATTTTTATAAAATAATTAAATATTAATCTACCTCTAATAAACAAAATTGAAGAGTTAGATGTAGGGTGTTCCGGTAATTTATCAAATTTTATTATTATTTTACCGTGAGAACGTGTGACACGATCGCCAACGGTGTTCAGCCTCACACCCTCTTCGGGTGGCGCGTGCGGCGTCTTTCGGTGGCAAAAAAATACCCATCTAGCGTCTCACCCAAGTGCAACCATGTAATATTCCTCATGGTGTGGCTCGTAGCGGCAAACGGTGGCCGGATTTATGACGGTGGTCGATTGAATGTTTTTTTCCCTTTTTCTCATGCTAAATTACACGGAAACCCCCTGGTTTTATGGTGTTTCATTTCAATCCATAATCTTTTCATGGTACTGTAAGGTTTTTATTTTTGTTATGTGAGTTTTGATTTGTTTCAATTGGATCCTTCAATTGAAATTAATTATATATTTAGGTTTCAATGTGGTCCTCATTCTTTTAATTTTTGGATTGGTTTTAAATTCCATAATATATTCAATACAAAAGTTTTCATTTTTTTTCATTTGATTGAAATTCAAGTGACTTTTTTTTATCATTTATTTTATTTTATTGTCTACTCTTTTATTAAAGTTTTTAGGCTTTTTTTAGTCTTTGATTTCATTTGTATTATTATTAAAGCAATAATAATAATAATAATAATAATAACAACAACAACAACAACAACAACAACAAGAAGAATTTTAGGTTTTTTTCTTGCTTACTCTTTTGTTAATGTTATTGAGTTTTTTTTCTCTCAGAATAATTTAATAATTTTTATTATTTTCTCTTTTGTTGAGGTAGTATTTTTTGAAAAATTTTGTTCTAAACTTTTAGTTTGTGTTTATGATTATTTGTAAATTTATATTTCTTATTTTCTTTTCCTATTATTCTTTCTTTTAGTTTTTATTTTATTTTCACATCAAATGTTTTTTTTTCAGATAATTTTATTTTATTATTTATTTGCTTTTTTATTAAAGTTTTTAAGCTTTTTTTATTCTTTGATCTAATTTTGTTTTTTTATTATTAACACAATAATAATAATAATAATAATAATAATAATAATAATTAATAATAATTGTAGTTTTTTTCGAACTTCCTCTTTTGTTATTGTTTTTTATTTTTTTTCTTGGGGTTGTTTAATATTTTTTATTGATTTAGCAGTAATAGTAGTGATATTTTTAGATATTAATGCTTCAATAATGTTATTATTATAATAAGGTATGTTGATGTGTTTCATTGTATCAAACTCTGCATGTATAGATGTTATATTTTATTTTTGAACTAGCAAAACTTATTAATTGTTTCAATCCTAACAATTATAAAAATTATTTACTCAGCCCGCAATGTAGCGAGGCCAATTTAACTAGTACCTTCCAATTGACAAGATATCGATGAAGATGAAGGGATGTTTATCACTGTGTTTCAAAAATATTTTTTTTAATAAAATATTTTTATTTTTTACTTTAAATTTAAAATTTGGGTGTTTTAAGATTTTTTATGTGTTGATGTCAAAAATGATTCTATTATATATTTTAATGCATTTATAAATGAAAAGTATTTTCAAAACAAAATTAATCACTCTCAAACTAACACCATATATGATTAGAGCAAGTTAGTTTAACCAAAATTATTATGATTAGAGCGGATAGCAACATCCACCCCATGTCTCATATATATTGGTTTTAAGCATAGTTGTTAATTCCGTTCCGGTCCATTCAACAAACCGAGACAAAACGGCGTCCTTTTCGTCTCCGTTTTAATTCCAGTCCGATCCGGAAATTCCGGCCGGAACACCTAGGTTATGTTCCGGGCATGCCGTTCTGGGTTCAAATTCTATTTTTTTTATTTTTTAAAAATTATTTTTGACATCTATAAATCAAAATAATTTAACAATACCAAAATAATTTAAATAAAAAATAATTTAAATTTTAATTATGCTTGTTAAATTAATATTTTTTTCATATATATATATAATTAATTATATATGAACAGTACGACACCGAAACGGCACGCCGGAACGCTCCGAAACCGGAATGTTTCGTTCCAATCGAAAAACCAAAATGGTATTGACAACTATGATTTTAAGGGATTCTCTTTTTTCAATTTTTTTTCTTGTTTAGCAATTTCACGACTATTTTTAATACAAATATGAAATTCTCCCTGTTTCATTAGCCGCGAGGAAATGTTATATGTCCAAATTATAAAAAGGACGATCCTAATTCATGAGGTCGTCCAATATTGTCATCCCATGTAACAAAACATCTAAAATAATGATTTACTGTTTTTTAAAATATATTAAACTATTTTCTTATAAAATAAAAATATTTTGATATATCAGTATATATCAAAATAATATAAAAAAAATCAAAAATATAATTTAAAATGAGAAAAAAAATCAAATTTTGTGAAGTGGTGGTGGAATCGCCGCCCAAACACTCCTGAAACCCAAAACATTTTCCCGGTAATCACACACAAATCACTATTCAACTTAAATTTTTTTTCCTTGAACAAAAAGAGGGCTATAAAAAAAGAGTAAAAGATAACCTCCAGGAAAGTCTTTTTTTATTTATTTATGTTGACAATAACACATCTCTCTTAAAAGCTTGTTTTTTTTTCTTCTCTCAAAACTATAATCAGACAGTCCTATTTGAACCAACATTAATTAAATTGTCAAAGAGTCACCATATATTTAAAAGAAAATCTTTTGCAATGAGCCAACATGACTAGGAAATTATAGATTAAATTATGAGAAGAAAAGATTAAAAAATTTATCTTAGATCGTGGCCCTCGAACCCATGAAATGGAAGGAAAGAAATTCGTCACTGAAGAAAGGAGATGGCACAAATTGGTTCCATATTCGCATTGACTATCTGTAGCGTGCTGGTTAAGTTTTGGTCTCCATGCGTAAGAAGAGGTCATGTCTCTGTCTTCATTTCTTATTAAATTCACACATCATTTATACCACCTCTTTCCAAGTTTGATGCCAATTTCATGTTGCGCGGATTCTTATTCGTAAAAATTGTATGAAACGGGTGCGTTTAAGAGCTTGTTTGGCAACAGCCTGATGTGGTTTTGATAGTTAAAAAAAAAGATCATTTCTTTTTTGTTTTAAAGAAAATCAAACTGGCTCTTAGAGTCACTGTCTATAGTTTTCCATTTTCAGGTGGGTCAGTAGTACACAATTAAATAAAACCTTGGTGATAAGATTCGTGACAGCATTTCTATTTTTCAAGTTCTGCCATAAGGGTCCCGCCTAGTTTGTCAGTCTCCTATGGATCGGAACTCTGCTGGAATTTGTCGGTCACCTATGGATCGGAACTTGGTTCAGGATCTGAACTCTGCTGTATTCGGCATTATAAAAAACATTTGATAGCAACCCCTGGTTTACAGCTATGTATAACAGAGACAGGAAAAAAAATATATATAAAAAGTGGTTGAATGAATGATCATGACCCAAAAGATCGCAGAGATTTTAAAGAGGGATAGAAATAGCAATGAAAGCTAGAAGAATTCAAACATGAACGATACAAAACTTTTCACACCAGCCACACGGCTTAATATTTAACGCTTCTAGAACTGGAAAGGTAAACATATAGGCAATTTTCCAACCCTACTAGCAATCCAGTGAAAAATCACGACGCAGAACTGAAAGCAGTAAAAATGTAAGAAAAATACACTGCGAAAAGCAAGCAGCAGAAGATAGACCTTGCACGGCTCATTACATTTAGGCAGCCTCTTCCTCCTCCTCCTCCTCGTAGTCAAGTTCTTCGTCAACAGTTGCATCCTGGTATTGCTGATATTCAGACACGAGGTCATTCATGTTGCTTTCGGCCTCGGTGAACTCCATTTCATCCATGCCTTCCCCGGTGTACCAGTGCAAGAAAGCCTTTCTCCTGAACATAGCTGTGAATTGTTCGCTCACACGCCTGAACATCTCCTGGATGGAGGTTGAGTTCCCGATGAAGGTGGATGACATGGTAAGCCCTATTGGAGGAATATCACACACACTGGACTTGACATTGTTAGGGATCCACTCGACGAAGTAGGAGGAATTCTTGTTTTGGACATTCATCATTTGTTCGTCAACTTCTTTGGTGCTCATCTTACCCCTGAACATGGCAGAGGCAGTCAGGTAGCGACCGTGGCGCGGGTCTGCAGCGCACATCATGTTCTTGGAATCCCACATTTGCTGGGTGAGTTCTGGCACAGTTAGTGACCTGTACTGCTGAGAGCCACGTGAGGTAAGAGGAGCAAATCCAACCATAAAGAAGTGCAGGCGGGGGAAGGGGATCAGATTCACAGCAAGCTTCCTGAGATCAGAATTGAGCTGTCCCGGGAACCTGAGGCAGCAGGTAACCCCGCTCATTGTTGCAGAGATCAGATGGTTCAGGTCACCAACTGTCACAGAAATAAATAATTCAATGTCCTTTAAATCCTTGTTGTGATGCAGAAAAGATGCGAAGACAGGAAATTGAAAAACACCAAATTCCTCGTGTCAAAAGCCCCCACATCAACGAAAAACAGAGCTAGTGGTGAACAAACAAACAAATTGCCGTACATAAAAACCTTAAAACTTCTCTTTTCAGGGTTACATCAGTGTCGTGATGTCTTAGTCAAATTATCCCAGACTCGGTAATGTCATCTATCATTTCGTGCTTCCACAGCTTGTCAACCAAGGAAATGCTTAAAGAATAAAATCTGAGAAGAATCATGTGATCTACAGCAATATGGAGCCCACATCCCTCATTCAAGAAGACATGAATTGTAAGATAGAGCTTCCCAGCCGAAAGATATAAATTTAGCAACTAACATAAATGCAGGAAGTAGTGAACCGCTACAAAACATAAATACAACAGACACTTGAACAAGGCAAGGAGGTGAAAAATAATGCCTAACAACAAAAGAAAATGAGAAAATGCACGTAAAATCAGAGACAATAAATTATCACACCGGCACTTTTATCCACTTCCTTATTTTCATTGCTTCAATAGCATACACATTT
Source organism: Salix exigua (assembly GCA_032356905.1). Classification (NCBI taxonomy): domain Eukaryota; kingdom Viridiplantae; phylum Streptophyta; class Magnoliopsida; order Malpighiales; family Salicaceae; genus Salix; species Salix exigua. Next base: position 19,290,831 of record CM063603.1, on the reverse strand, counting down.
CACACAATCAGATAACAAACCCCACCCCCAAACCCTTGCCCAGGAGAGCATATTAACATAGAATTCAAACTTCCATTACCATTTGCTTGACAATAATCCAAACATGTAAGTTTCCTCAACAAGCATAATACTAAATCTGTGCAAAAGTTATCAGAATCCAATAACCTTTTCAAAGAAAAAAAGGTATGAATAATATTTTTAGATAAACACCAAAGATGAACTTACAGCTAGGAGTTGTTAACTTGAGAGTCCTGAAGCAGATATCATACAAGGCCTCATTATCTAGCACCATACACTCATCAGCGTTCTCAACCAGCTGATGAACTGAAAGAGTCGCGTTGTACGGCTCAACAACAGTATCTGAGACCTTAGGTGATGGGAACACAGAGAAAGTGAGCATCATTCTATCAGGGTATTCCTCTCTGATCTTAGAGATCAAAAGAGTCCCCATCCCAGAACCAGTTCCTCCACCGAGTGAGTGGCAAACTTGGAAACCTAAACACACACAAGAAAAAACACAAGTAAAGAACTACCATTTCAAAAATCAAATTGCCGAACAAAAACCATTCGCCGCACATAACAGCGTATACCTTGAAGACAGTCACAGTTCTCCGCCTCCTTTCTCACGACATCAAGAACCGAATCAATCAACTCCGCACCCTCAGTGTAATGACCTTTGGCCCAGTTGTTTCCAGCTCCAGACTGTCCAAACACGAAGTTATCAGGCCTAAAGATCTGGCCATAGGGACCAGTCCTCACACTGTCCATGGTGCCAGGCTCAAGATCCATAAGCACAGCGCGAGGAACAAATCGTCCGCACGAGGCCTCGTTGTAATAAACATTGACACGCTCCAGTTGAAGGTCAGAGGTTCCAGTGTATTTTCCAGAAGGATCAATTCCATGCTCGGCGCAAACAACCTCCCAGAACTTGGAACCGATTTGGTTACCGCACTGTCCTCCTTGAATGTGAAGGATTTCTCTCATTTTTTTATTTCTCTGCAAGTTAAAAAAAATGATCGAATTAATGTTAAGAGAGACACTGGTTAAAACATAAGAGAAATTACAATTTAAAACATGGAGAACAGATCTAATACGTAAGTATATTTCACTAGACAATTATATCATGATAAATAATTAATTAAGTGATCAAATAAAGCTTTTAATCGAAGATTAACAAACAGTCCAAACAGAATAGTTACTAAACCAGCCTGTTTGGCTGCTGCGAAAATGCAAAAAAAAAAAAGTTCAATGAGACCGCATAAAAAAAGCAATTCATTCAGACAAATAAGATTCACTAATTATTCATCAACAAAATAGATATTTACTTGTTTTCTTATGTTTTCTCGGCATCAAGACAGATTCGATAACGGAAGAAGAGATCAGATCTAGAAATCGAAAACTCACCGTTAGGAAATCGGTGACCGGTTTAAAATGTGCGGTGTCTACGGTGAGGTTTTCAGCGATCGAGCGTGAGAGAGGCTCGATCAAAGGGAGAGAGGGCAGAGGGAAGTAATAATGTGGTTTGAAAATGGAGTGAATGAGTAGTTATATAAAGGAGGAAAATAGGGGTGGAGGAGTGTGGATCGGACGGCTGTCGTGGTTTCCCTCTCCTTTTGTGTTAGTCCTTTGGATGCCGTTGGATCGTACTTTTCAACGGCGTAGATGATGATTTTGAATGGACAGCGCGATGATATTGATTATTTAAAAACAAATAGGTTAAATGGACGGATGACCTTTTGAAACGATAGATCTTGTGCTTGTGTTTTTTATGGGAAAATTACAAACTGGTATCCCAACTACATGCATGATTGCAATTAGGTGCCTAAGTACATTGTGGATTAATTGTGTTTTTAAATACAGAAGCGAGGGCAACATTGCTTAATATTTCTACTCTAGGGGTCAAAATGGAATTGCATTTACAGATGGAAGGTACTCCTGCGAACTGCATTGATTAAGAACCACTGTTAGGTTTAACAACGGGAGAGACGCATCTTTCTTTGAAGTAGCTAAAAAGGACAAAAACAAAAAAAAGGGTAGGAAAGAGGGTCGCTGGAAGGGCCACCCACATGAGGTGAAGATGTCCCCATGTGAACTGTCAGCTCTTCTCCTTATCTCTTATGGATTCAACATCATGATCGCAGGGATCCAGACTCTGCGCCTGAAAGCTTAATTAACACCCCAATTAATGAAAACTGATTCCTTGCTTAGATTTAGAGCCAAGCATGCATGCCACCAACGATGAGGTCTCTGCATTTGAAAGTGATTTTCTATCCAGATCCAGACTGTCTACAGTGGTTTTTCTCGCTTCCTTGATTTCAGACGTTTCAGTCGATAATATCTACACGAATTGAACATCAAATTAAGCTTGAAATTGCACAGTTTATGCACTTTTTTGCTGGCATCCTTTCCCTACATTATTATAAGAACGAGTTAGTCTTAAAAGATGTAGAATGAACTGTGCAATTAGGGTGTGATTTTCTTTGACTAATTTTAAGGAATTCAAATCTTAAATCAGCGCCTCGTTGAAAGGGTATAAGTAATTCGCATCATCCTCTCTGGATTTCAAAATCTTGGATAGATAAGTGAGCAAACAGACGAAAAGAAAATAGAGTGTGGTGGGGACATCTGACAGGTCCCTTTATAAATATATATAGTTGCAGGCTCGTATTATTCTCTCGTGTTCATCAAGCTATCATAGCTGGTAAATAAAATGCTGAAGAACCACCAGGAAACGCATTGATTCACATGGGGAGTCTCTCTCCCACAGGATCCTGCTGCTGTGCTGCGTTGACCATTTTATTTCCCTGCACAAGATCTCATCCAAAAACATTTCTCAAGTGTACGTCCCTTGTGCCTTCTCCAACTTTCAACTCGAGAATTTGCATCGGCGTTTTCACAGCAGTATCTGAGGATTTGTTTTTGTTGTTTTTCACCGCAGTACAAATCACGCACACTTTCAGGAGGTGTCTGCCATTAAGATTTAAGTGTACTTTTAATTTTTTAATTAAATCTCTTATAAGGATTATTTTGATATAATAATATATATATATAAAATAAAATAAAACACTTACAAACAAACAGTTGAAAGTTACACAATCTTCTAGGCCTAAACACGCCCGGCACAAAACAACATTCAAATGTTGCAAAGGCCAATGATGTCCGTAACCATCCTTAGCTGTAACAGTGTAATCTTACCTGTCCGGCGTCCTCTACCATCAACTGTAAGCAATCATCATGCGGTTTATTTTCTACAGCTAGAACTACAAGTACAAGTAACGGCAGAATTCAAATACCATCAACTCAACTGTAAGCAATCATCATGCGGTTTATTTTGTACAGCTAGAACTACAAGTACAAGTAACGGCAGAATTCAAATATGGATACAGTATTACGAATATGAGGAACAGGAAGGAACACGGCCCATATCAACCACGTTAATTACATTTAAGGATCACAGACATGCATGGAAAGGAATTAGTTTTTCAAATTGTTTTTTATGCTGAAATATATTACAATAATATTTTAAAAAAATTATTTTTAAAAACAATACATCAAAATATCTAAAAACAACAAAATATATTCATTTAAAATAAAAAATAAATATAAAAAAAATTCAAATATGAGGAACAGGAAGGAACACAACATATCAACCACGTTGCATTTAACGTCTACAACGAGAAGGAAAAGCAATCACTTTTCCAACACTAGAATCCATACTCTATTCCGATGGAAACCGACAATTCACCCGAGTACACATTGGTGCAAAAACAGTAGCAGGACCGCTCATAATTCATTACATCTCAGCTGCCTCTTCCTCCTCCTCATCCTCGTACTCAATATCGTCCTCAGCGGTTGCATCCTGGTATTGCTGATATTCAGACACGAGGTCATTCATGTTGCTTTCGGCCTCGGTGAACTCCATTTCATCCATGCCTTCCCCGGTGTACCAGTGCAAGAAAGCCTTTCTCCTGAACATAGCTGTGAATTGTTCGCTCACACGCCTGAACATCTCCTGGATGGAGGTTGAGTTCCCGATGAAGGTGGATGACATGGTAAGCCCTATTGGAGGAATATCACACACACTGGACTTGACATTGTTAGGGATCCACTCGACGAAGTAGGAGGAATTCTTGTTTTGGACATTCATCATTTGTTCGTCAACTTCTTTGGTGCTCATCTTACCCCTGAACATGGCAGAGGCAGTCAGGTAGCGACCGTGGCGCGGGTCTGCAGCGCACATCATGTTCTTGGAATCCCACATTTGCTGGGTGAGTTCTGGCACAGTTAGTGACCTGTACTGCTGAGAGCCACGTGAGGTAAGAGGAGCAAATCCAACCATAAAGAAGTGCAGGCGGGGGAAGGGGATGAGATTCACAGCAAGCTTCCTGAGATCAGAGTTGAGCTGCCCAGGGAACCTGAGGCAGCAGGTAACCCCGCTCATTGTTGCAGAGATCAGATGGTTCAGGTCACCAACTGCAACAATTGTTAACAACCCAAAGTTATTCACACATTTTCTAAAATCTCATCTGAAGCAGAAAATATGAATAATTCTCTTATCAATGCAACAGATCCCAGATTTAGATCCCTACAAATTTATAAGATAGACAATGTCATAAATCAACCACTTAAGATATGGCATAACCACATTTTATCCCCATGCCATCCTATTAAATACATGTTTAAGGTACATTACAACAAGCAGATAGAGAGAGTAAGACAGCTTGTAAAAAGCCAAAATTCGTAATTAAGAAACTGTCAAAGCAAGAGGAAAACTGCAGAGGACATCAACACTTAAACATCAACTCGGCACACCTTGTAAGCAAATGGAGAATATTAACAAACGACAAGGGAAATGAGGAAGTGTCCAAGCTAATACATCAATGCGACTATACATGAACAACCAGTGTAGACCAGGAGTTTAGCAGAAAGGAACAGGGACATATTAATAAGCCATGCACATCTCATTCTTGATTTCAAGCCTTAATAAAGATATATATTTCAGACAATCAGATAACAAAACCAAACCCAACCAGCCCCAGCCTAATGCAAGTTTATGAAAACAAATTCTGGCTTTATCAGAATTGCTTCACCAAAATCCAAATCTGTTGGGCACCAAAACAAGCATGCTACTAAATCTGGTAGCAAACACATAAAGCTAGTTTTAATCCAAAAAAAAAAGCACTTACAGCTAGGAGTAGTCAACTTGAGAGTCCTGAAACAAATATCATATAAGGCCTCGTTGTCAAGCACCATACACTCATCAGCGTTCTCAACCAGCTGATGAACTGAAAGAGTCGCGTTGTACGGCTCAACAACAGTATCTGAGACCTTAGGTGATGGGAACACAGAGAAAGTGAGCATCATTCTATCAGGGTATTCCTCTCTGATCTTAGAGATCAAAAGAGTCCCCATCCCAGAACCAGTTCCTCCACCGAGTGAGTGGCAAACTTGGAAACCTAAACACGCACAACAAAAAACACAAGTAAAGAACTACCATTTCAAAAATCAAATTGCCGAACAACAACCATTCGCCGCACATAACAGCGTATACCTTGAAGACAGTCACAATTCTCCGCCTCCTTTCTCACGACATCAAGAACCGAATCAATCAACTCCGCACCCTCAGTGTAATGACCTTTGGCCCAGTTGTTTCCAGCTCCAGACTGTCCAAACACGAAGTTATCAGGCCTAAAGATCTGGCCATAGGGACCAGTCCTCACACTGTCCATGGTGCCAGGCTCAAGATCCATAAGCACAGCGCGAGGAACAAATCGTCCGCACGAGGCCTCGTTGTAATAAACATTGACACGCTCCAGTTGAAGGTCAGAGGTTCCAGTGTATTTTCCAGTAGGATCAATTCCATGCTCAGCGCAAACAACCTCCCAGAACTTGGAACCGATTTGGTTACCGCACTGTCCTCCTTGAATGTGAAGGATTTCTCTCATTTTTTACGTTATATTTCTGCAGAGAGAGAGAGAGAGAAAAGGGCAAGCGGGATAAAAAAAATATTAAGCTCTAGCAAAAAAATATTATTTAATTTTGCACAGAGACATCAGATCCGATACTCATTTTAAAAGTACGATTTGGAGGTTAAAAAATTAAGAAAAAACAAAAACAGCAGGGGAAGTTCGAAACAGATTCCACATCCTCGAAGAGTGAGAAGATACTGTTGGTCAAGACAATTCAATAACTAAAAATAGCGGAGATGATGCAAGAAAATGAAAGCCGCTCCAGCCTGTTTGGTTTATGAGAAAATGCAAGAAAAAGAAAGCCGCGACAACTAAGCAAACAAAGCATTGAAACTGCAAGATCAGATCGGAAAGATAAAAGAGGATGATTTCAGTTTTTAACGGTTTCTCTGTTCTTTCTCGCTATCCCGACAAACTTGAAATGAGAGAAGAATCAGATCTGGAAATGAAAACTCACCGTTGAAGAATAAGAAGAAAGCGAGACAGGGAGGCGTTTCCGGTGAGGATTCCGGCAATCGAGCGAGAGCTAGCCTCAATCTAGCAAGTGAGAGGGAGCGGGTAGGAGGTAGAGTGTAGAGAAAATCTGTTCGTATATAACAAAAAGGCCAGGGTCAGGCTGTGTGAATCGGACGGCTATGATTGTTTCCCTCTCTTTTTCTTTTGGGCCGCTGATGGTGACTAGATAGGCCCGTGATTGTCTACCAGCAACCCCAATTGTTTCCTGCCATATAAAAAACATTTGCTAAATGACATAAGCACCCTTAATAAGAAGAAAAATAACATCAATTGCTAACTTGAATGTCCAATTCACTCAATCAATTTTAAAGCATACAACTATGGTAAATAATCTGAAAAAATAATTATCAGTGCAAATATATATTTATATATATATAAAAAAAAACTCAACTTGAGCACATTTGAGTTAGCATGTTAAATATATAATTTTTCCATGATATTAGGTTACCCGATAAAAAACACACTAAATAAAACTAGAAAACTCAATCATCAAACAATATATTTTGTTTTTTTGTTTGTTTGTTTCAGTGATAAAGGAGCTTGTTTCCTTTTTCCTTTTTTGGGTTGTTTGTTGTTCTCTCCGAGATTTCTCGGTCTTGTGCATTCTTTTCTTTTCTTTTAATATACTTACATTTTACCAAAAAAAAAACATTTCTTTTCTCTTAATATACTTACATTTTACAAAAAAAAAAACAATATATTTTGAAGGATAAGGATGAAAGGAAAAAATAGTAAAAAAAAATTAATCAACCTTAATTAGATCGTTGATTTTATGATAATGTCACATGATTGCAATAGCATCCAAAAAAAATGAAGACTGGTTCCCTATAGATTGAATGATGATATTGAAAAAAAATTATTTTTTCAAAAATAAATTCACATGTTTTAATCTACAAAACTCTTGACTAAAATCATAAGCTTGAGACTAACCTCGTAGAAAGCAAACTCTAAAAAATAAAAATCATCAAAATATTAAGGTGTAAAGTTAAAAAAAACACACAATTAAAAAATTGATTGAGCTTAAATTCTATATAAAAATAATTTGGAATCAAATATTAAAGGATGAGACCGAAACAAATTTCAATTACAAAAATTATATAAAAAAATAAAAAAAAAACAAATTTCATGTGAAAAATAAAAGAAACCAAATGATGACGAATGAAATTAAAGAAAAAAAATGATAAAAAGAAAGTATATAAGAAAAAAATAAAGACGAAATTGGAAAAAAAAACAAATTATATGATACATTTATATTTTAGTAATGACAAGAAAAGGAAAAGAATAAGAGTAAAAGAATAGTCTATTAAAGATCAAAGGATAAAAGAAAAGTTAATTAGAAATCAACCATCATACTATCACGCGTCACAAACAAAAAAAAAAGATGGTAGAATGTTTTTAACATCACCTTGAAAGTGAACAATATTACAAGTTCCACTTGATTGCTAACACTAACATTTTTTTTAATAATTTTCATTCTAAGCAAAAGTCCAAACCACCTTTTGTGAATTTGTTTATCATGAAAAAAATTGAAAATAATCAAAAAACTCTTGGATGTAAGTTTAACAATTTTTGGTTTTAGAGTTAGTATCTTTACATTATGATTTTAAAACAAAAAAAAGATAGAACAACACATGTTTAACCTTTTAAAATTTTACTTTTCATGAGAATATAGCCACAACAATGTGTATTTAACATGTAAATATATTGAAATTTTCCTAGTTGATCTCATAATGACTAATATATCTTAAAAAAGATATCATTTTACTCCTCAATGGCAAGTTCATTGGTCTTCTGATGAAAAAGTAAAATGATAAGTATACTATTATGGTGAATAATAATTTATTTATAGGTGTGCAACTGGTTCACAATAGGTCCTACTTTTGTTCTTTTATTTATTTAACGATGTAGATGTTATTTTGATTTGACTTTGTAATCATGTAAGGTTTTTGAAAACCAAGGTTTTGTTGATAACAGTGATTTGGCTTAATATTATCATTTCAAGCATACGATATTGTTTGATAAGAATGACAGTTAAATCTAAACGCGATGGATATCAACATGAAAATGCGAGAATTTTTTAGATTATTACCTTAATCAATAGATAATGGGTAGATATCATACCCGACTCAAACCAAACCTAGGGTATATATACATGTAGAATATTTTTAATTTTTCTAATTCAGTATAACATGTACATATATTGACATTGACATATTACACATATATTTATAATATTTTATATAGATATGCTCACACACACACACACACATACATATAAGTGTGTACCCGCACACATATAAACGACACACAAAAATTTAGATATTATAATTAACTGCTTATTTTGTAATAATAAATTATAGTTGGACAATAGATATCTATATAGATACTCGGAACTCGATGAATATTGTATAAATATTCAAGTTTCTTATCCAATTAATAACAAGTAGAGTATATATATATATAACGAAATTTAATTTGAAAAATATTTGTTTATCCTTTTTTCCGGTAGAATATAGTCATTGTAATGTAAATTTAACATGTAAGAATAATGAATTGTTTGTGGTTGATCTCATGATGACTAATGAACCTTATAAGAAAATCATTTTTCCCTTAATAGCAAGTTCATTGGTTTTCTAATGAAATAATGAAATGATAATTATACTGTTATGGTGAATGATAATCTATATTTAGATGCACAATTAGTTCATATGTTTTTTCAACTGTTTAATGATATATATATATATATATATATATATATGATAGTTTGATTTGACTTTGCAATCATGTTTAGCTTAAAAATCGAGTTTTTGTTAAAAGTGATGATTTGATTCAAAATGACTTGATTATACTTTTATACATGATTACCTTACTCAATGGATAATAGATAAAAGACAGTTATTATCAAACCCCATTCAAAATTATATATATACATATAAGATAATTTTTTATTTATTTAATAACACACTCACACGTACATATATATATGATATTGATACAATACATGTATATTTATAACTCTATTATTTAACACACATACAACAAAATCCAAATAGATAATGCATAAAATCTTAAACAAAACCAAGACTCTCTATGTCAAATCATTAAGAAATAAAAAGTGGAAACATATTTTAATCCATTAAAGGAATGTGATCATAGGTTATTGATTTTTCAATTGAATATGTTATCTTAGAGAAAAATCTCAATATTATCTTGGTGATAAGATATTAGAGATAATAAAATTTTTTTTTGTACTTATGAATTGGAGACCTAGCCTTATTAAGTATTGCAATAAATATTTTTCATATTTATATTTTAGTCCATTATAAATATAAAATTAGGTTTCTACACATAATAAACTCATATCATACTAGATGTATAAAACCCAACAATATAAACTTTAATCAAATAACTTAAATGGAATAAACTTTAAAATAGCTCACAAAACACATTTAATTATATATGCACGCCCATATAATTAATTATTTTATAACAATCTTCTACTTAGACCATATATATTACCTTATACAATGTGTAAAACTCTATGGGCTCAAAACAATAACTGTTATAATCAGAAGCACATACAATACAATCTCATCCATTGATTATATTAGTATAGGATTAAATTAATCTTCATTACATGTATCATAACATCTCCAACAATGATCACATCTATCAACATAACCAAATGACATAATCAAATGTGGAAGTATATCATAGAAATTATATACAATATGATATAAACATGTCTATTCCTAATTGGTTTATCTTTATTTTTTTAATAAGATTATATCAAAATAAGTTACAGTGAAAACAAACTGGATATTTTATTTCTGCAAAGAATGTCCTTGAACTGGTATCCAAATATAAACAATCATATAGTCAAATGTTTTAACACTTATAAAAAGCAGTATACTCATGAAAGATCTTGGATGGTAACACCATTGTAAGAAATCCATAATTATAGATGTCAATATGCTCTATAAATACCTAATCATCCTGAACTTTTTTTTTTAACAGCTAGAAACTTGATATCCATATGTTTATACTTAGACAAGCTCCTGATTTTGTTGATATACATCACCATTAATTTATTATCATAACATAATTTCAATGGTCTTTCTTTCCCAACCAAAATTCATATTGGTTTGATATCTCTTTATATTACCATTTAAATCCATATTGATTTTAAATATTCATTTTTAACCAATGAGCTCTATGCTTGGATTTTAACTTTTTATTCGTAACATCAATTCACTTTTAAGAGTTTTTTCTTTACATGACTTAATGAAAATTGATTTGATCATCTTCCACCATTTCAATGTCGTCTTCATGTTTTTGGAGAAGTATAATTAATTATACTTAAGAAATATAATTAATATTTTAACTTCATCTGCCAACACATAAATATAGGCCCATATAATTAATTATTTCCCCTCCAATTATAACACACACATGCATACATGCATACACACATACATACATGCATCCATGCATGCATACATCCATCCATCCATACATATATATTGTTTTGTTTTAATAATAAATATTAGTTGGAAAATTGATATTCAAATAAATACTCAAAACTCTATGAATAAAATATAAATGTTCATGTTTTATCTAACGAATAATAGATAAGATATCAATACAAAAAAAAAAGAAGTTAATCTAACATTGTTATTTGATTATGGGTGTTTCTTTTTTCATTCAGTGAGTTAATAGTTAAGTGTCTGGAAAGGGTGAAAAGTGGAGGGAAATGCAAATTTCAAGATATTATAAATGTTATTTTAACTCTAAAACAAGGATATAGTGATAAATTTATTGAAAATTATTTCCCCTATGTCTAGAAAGGAAGTGTGCACAATTTAAAATAGTTAATAAATTGAGAGATGTATATGTTAATAAATTATAATAAAATTGTTAATTTTAGCCGAACATTAAGCTAGAAAGTTGATACAAATATGTTATTTTTATATAAAAAAGATTGAATTTATTTTAGTTTTGATTTGAGTTTTTAAAGTTTTAATTGGCTTTTATCAATAGAATTAAAAAAATGAATATTAACTTAATATTGAAACATTTCTTAACATCGTGTGAAACTTATATGAAGTTCCTGTTTGGAAATGTGGTTGCGGTTGTTTTTTAAAGTGCTTTTCATTCAAAATTATGTTTATTTATTTTAAAAAAATATTTTTGATATCAACACATCAAAATGATCTAAAAACACCAAATTTTATTAATTTAAACTTAAAAATAAAAATAAATATTTTTTTTTCAAAAACATTTTTAAAAAGCAATCTCAAACACCCCGAAATCAACAAAAAAATAAATCAAATTCAATCTCAAGTTATTTTAATAGAAAATTAATAAATTATGAATAAAACAAAAAAAAATGAGACATATTGTGTCCCCCTGTATTTTATACTGACATCTCATTCATCTTGCATCGACTCATATGTTCATGACTATAAATTTAACTATGCAATATGGAACCTAAAAAATTGGGATGAAAAAAACAAAATTTGAAGAATCCAATTTAAAAATGCAAATAAATAACAATAGATTGAAGATGACAAAATAAAAGGTTTGAAGGACCGGTCAATAAAAAAGAAAGGAAGGAAGGATGGGAAAAAAAAAGGGTCACCAAGTTTTATAATTATATTGATATATGTTTTTCATTCATTCTTACTTTATTTTCCTTCATTCTCCACCCGAGGAATTGAAAATTAAAATACTCCTTCGATATCCCCCCTCCTCACTTTGTTTCCTCGCCCATTTTTTCTGCGTATCTCCATTTATCTTGCTTTTAAAAAATGATTTCATCACTCCATGATTTAATCAATCACTTAAAAGATGTGATTTTCCAACTACTATTGCTTTAAAGACTATATATATATACTTTTTAGTAAATAAAGTCTTATAAAATATTTTTTTGGTAAGATTCATTCAAGATTTTGATGGAAAATATTTTTAAAATTATATTAAGACCAAAACACAATTTTAATCTCAACTAACCACATTACAAAATGATTAAGTCCGTGTTTGGTGATTAAATTTGTTTTTTAAAATGTTTTTTATTTAAAAATACATCAAAATAATATATTTTTATTTATAAAAAACATAGTATTAATAACTGATATTAAATCAATGGTTGATATTGCATCGACCTTGAGTTGGCCGAAAGGGACAACCCATGAAAAAAATGGTGGGAGGAGCTTATCTGGAAGGGGCCGCATGAGATAGCGACGTGGACATGCCACCTACTCTCATCGCATCTCGTTTGCCTCGTTCCTAACATCACACTCTCCTCACGGTTAACTATCTGTACGTACGCACCTTCCACTGGATTTTGACCATATGACAAGGCCCCGTTATTGCTTGGATTTCGGCCTTAGCATCCCTATTATTTTCGGTTTAATTTGGTATTTATCTATAAAAATAACTAAATTATAATTATAGTATCTTTTTTAATTTGAACCGGTTTAGTTTGGTTTTTGTTTATTGGTTCTAGCCTTAAGAAACTAAACCAGACAAAAAAAAATTAAAAATATTCTAGTTAATTTAATCAAATTTATATATATATATATATATATATATATATTTAAAAAATTTCTTGATTTAATCAGTTTTTTTTATCTCTGCTCCAAATGCTCATTTGGAAATATTACGACAGTGATTATTTATAAAAGGGCAGCTGCTTCCAGTCCTCCGTTAACCTTTGTTTTCGAACATTCAACAATATGAACTCCCCGTGAATTGGATACCCATGCCACATAGGAAATTGAGTTTTAAAGTGTTTTTTAATTGAAAATACATTAAAATAATATATTTTTTAATTATATTTTTTATATTAACATAATAAAAACAATATAAAAATATTAAATACAAAAAATCAAGTTTTGGGCAAACAATGTTTTGGCTGCCATGACAACATACCTGAAGTTATGTATGCTCTCAACTAAATTTTCTATTTCGGGTTAAAATACAATATTTCATAAGACAACAATCTAATCAATTAACACATGCATTGATTCATTATCTATTAAATTCATAAGCAAACATTGTTTACATCGGATATAAAATAATTATGATTATTAAACCATAAAATTAGTTTTTTTAAATAATCTAAAAACATAAAAAAAACTTAATTTAAAATAAAATATAAAAAATAAAAAATAATTTTTTTTAATAAAAGCTCTCAGAGTGTGTTTATACACTCGGCCCATGATGTCTTTCAATCCCACCAGACATCTCGTGGCCGTTTTAACACGTCGTTCGTCTTTAGATTTGCTTCCGGTGGGCCATCAATTTTTCTGTAGAAGTCCATTGGCATGTTCCGGCAGGACAATAATATACTTTATTTATAATATACTTTGTTTGTTCGAGGTATCAAGATCAGCAGTATAAAAAGAGATTAATTAAATAAAGAATTCAGCCGAAGATCTGAAATCCGGAGAGCGTCATCACTGTCATACTCCGGTTTGAGAATAGCAGATAGGATAATCAAGCAGGCACCCAAAAAGCAAATGGAGCCAGGTGTGTCATTTGACTGAATGCACGTATGGATTCTTGTACTTCCGAAGCACGAGGATCGAAATCAGGCGGAGCTTAAGCTTTTCAACGCAAGTTTTATGGGAAAATTGCTGACAAATCAGCAGGCAACACGTTGTTTCACATGGAGTTTATCTGTCTTGTAAGATTCATTGCCAGGTCTCGCTGTCCTGAACATTATTTTTTCCTTCTTTTCCCGTTTCTCTTTCTCCCGATCCGGTTGAAGCCACTGTTGCCCGATCCGGAACCAGCTCTCGGAACAAATTAATCAGCGAATCTAAATAAAAAAGAAGAAGCAAGAGGGCATATTGCAGTCTACCATCTTCCAGCAGACATTAGAGCTATCACGCTGTCCGTTTTTTCCTGCCTATAGATACCCCGCACGCTATGTTTCAGATCTAAGCACGTGGCTATCTTTTGTTTTTATTATTATTATTATTATTGATTTTGTGCGTCAGTGGGGACAGTGTTACTTGGCAGATCCAAGAGACTAGAAACCAAATATAGGGACCCACCACTTGTCTCGTAATTATTTATTGCATGTGATGGTGGTAATGTCAAAAAAAAAATACTGGAATTTTAAAAATTGGATCATGATTTGTCATATAATAAATGTCACGGTTCAGAGGACATCTTGGCCGCTATTATTTGCGTTCGGGTGGTTGGATTTTTTTTAAATATTTTTTTATTTAAAAATATATTAAATTAATATTTTTTTATTTTTTTAAAATATATTAAATTATTTGCGTTAGGGTGGTTTGACCCTAGTCTCTTGGGTCACATCAAGTGTCCTTGTACGCTCGGGCAACACCCTCAAACCCAAATATTGGCTCCCGTTAAACAATATTGTGGGCTTGGGCAACACGCCCCAGCCTCAGTATTGGGCCACCGCCCAACTCTCATATGGGGTCTATTTTGACACCCAAGCCCAAGCATTTAGCACACTCCCAATGTATCATGAGCTCAGGCCTCATGCCCAAACCAAAGCACGTTGCCATTATTTTTGGGCATGACGTGTGTCCCAGCTCCTTTTGAGTATGTTTTATAGAATGAACCCCATACTTTTCTCCTTTAAGAGTTCTTTATTTATTATTATCAATTCCTTATTTTATTTTTTGCATGATCTTGCTCAACGTGCACTCTTTCATGGCTTACCATATTTTATCTCAGGAATATTTATCTTTCATTAATATTTAATATTTGTATTATCGATATTTATTTTTATTAATACTGCAAGAGTATAATGACTTTCCAGGTTGTTTCCTAGCAAAATGATAAGGTTATGAGGTGTAAATATCTTCTGAACCATTCAGGTAAAAGACATATAATTATCATTCTTAAATATGTGCATATCATTTTCTTACATAACATTCATTTCATACCATAATAATAATAATAATAATAATAATAATAATAATAATAATAAACAACCTTGTTCTTAGAGTTTAATTCTCTTTAGCATATCTATTATGTTTTCCCCAATAAAAGCATCTCCAGCTGAGAAGGCATAAGGAGAGTCAAAATTAAAATATTAATTTTTTTAGTATTTTTGTGTTCCTGTTCATGCTCCAAGTGAGATAGGTATATGCAGAGCCAAAATGGCACCCCTCCATGAGTTGCTATTTATAGCAACTCAGAGAGCTAAGCTAAAAAGGTGGCCCTACTTTTATATATATATATATTAGAAAATAATATAATTATATCAAAAATATTTATTTTTATTTAAAAATACATTAACAAGAGAGTAAAAAATTATATATAAAATTAATAATTATATTGTTTGAGGGTTTTTTAAAAACAATTATTTAATTATATAACATATTTCTATTAATTGTATAATCAATGACATAATTAAACTACATACAAAATAATTTCACTATATTTAAAATAATATATAAAAAATGGCTCTCCAACATGACTTTTACCATTGGAGCACACATCAACAAAAATGTCATATATACACTATTCAAAGTGTCATTTTAGAGATTTGTTTCTCTAAAATAGCACTCCCCACTGGAGATGCTCTAAGAGCATCCACGACTAGGAGTGCTATATGAGGAGGCATCAGTTAATTAATATATTTTTAGCTGTTTTGTTTCTTTTTTTGAACTGCAACGGGGTGCTATTTGTGGAGGCAAAAATGGCATGCAATGACTCATGAGGATGGGGTAAAAGGTTATATATATATATATATATATATAATGTGTGTATATATATATTAGAAAATAATGTGATTATATCAAAAATATTTATTTTTTATTTTTACTTAAAAATACTTTAACAAGAGAATAAAAAATTATATATAAAATTAATAATTATATTGTTGGAGGATTTTTAAAAGTAATTATTTAATTATATAACTTACTCTTATTAATTATATAATTAATTGCATAATTAAACTAAATACAAAATAATTACACTATATTTAAAATAATATAAAAAAATGGTTCTCCAAGATGACTATTATCATTGGAGCACACATCAACAAAAATGGCACTCCACTGGAGATGCTCTAAAGATGTTAGCCTAAGAGCATCTCCAGTGGGAGTATGTATTTTGAAAAGCCAAATCTTTAAAATGTATGTTTGAATAATGTATATATGGTTTTTTTGTTGATGTGCACATTTTAATAGTAAAAGGCATTTTGGAGAGCCATTTTATTATTATTTTAAATATAATACAATTATTTTGTATATAGTTTAACTATGCAATTAATTATACAATTAATAGGAGTAAGTTATATAATTAAATAATTATTTTTAAAAAACCCTCCAACAATATAATTATTAATTTTTCAGATTTAATATGAAATAAAAATAATAATTTAAAATTAAAAACTTAAATTTCAAAATTTGAATTTGAAATTCTAAAATATTGAAAAATTCCCCAAATTTTGATTTGCAACCAACTTTTCAAATTTCAAAATTGAAAGAATAACCGCCAAATTTTAAAATTTTTGGATTTCAATTTTTTCAAGAAAAATCCGCCAACTTTTGGATTTCGCTACTTATTGTATGTTTTTCAAGTATTTGTATGTTTTTTTAAGGTTGTTGTATTTGAAGTTAATTAATGCTACTTATTGTCGTTGAGTGTTATAAGAACTTTAAGAAACAAACTGAATTGCTATCAATTTCATAACATGATATAAAATATTTAAAGCAAATTAAAAATAATTAATTAAACATACATTCCATTACAAATAATTCAATCAAATCAATTACAAATTAAAACCTCTCTTTGCCATAATTCTCCGCTTTCTATTTTCAAAATAGGTCTGCAGACATTGGATCCATACCGAAGTATCCGACTTCATGATTTCATCCTCTTCTCTCTCTTTATTTTGTTGAATTAATTTGGCTTGTTGCTCTAACATTGTTACTCCATGGTGATATTTTTATCCTCAATTTTCTCGATACTATCCGTGAATTTTTCTAAGAGATTGCTACATATATCTCGCCAACCTTTTCTTTTCCTTGTCTGCATGTAAGTCGTTCCTTTGCAGCTTTTTGACCAATTGGTCTATTTTGGTAAACAAATGTGTCTTCTCCTAAACTAACAGAATCAACGGTTGATGGATTTGAAGAAGCTGGACTTGCATTTCCATGATTTTTTTGTTTCTTGTTTGACTTTTGGTGAAGACTTGCATGTTCAAATTGCCATTTGGATTCTTTTTTTAAGATAACCCAACAATGTTCCAGTTGAAATCGTTTGCCAACGACTGAAGCATACATTTGCCGAGCATCATTAATCTGGTAAATCAAATTCAATAAATAAAACTATGTTATATAATAAATATGTTAAACAAATAATTTAATATGGAAATGATAAAAAAAACATTACCCTTGATTCTTCAATCGTTCCACTTTGTTGACGGTTTTCAATTTGGGTAACAAAACCAACAATTTTTCCAACTTCTCTATTTATTTCTTGCCATCTATTTGAGATGCTTATCTGAGAACGATTATTCAGGTTTCCTCTATTCTCGACAAAGTAAGCATGTACTCGAGCCCAAAATTGTTTTGTTTGTTGATCAACTCTCGTGATTGGATCTTTGCTAGTATTTAACCACGCAGATACAAGTAAACAATCTTCTTCTGGCGAGAAGGTTTTGCTTCTTTGGGATTTTTTAGTTGTATGAACAATATGATCACTTTGTTGAGTAACATTCTGTTCAGACTCACTTATAAGAAAGTTAGTGAATGAATTTGGCAAATCTGAGTCCATCTGCATAAAAAAAATGCATTGTATAAATTAAGCTAATTGATCAACAACATCGTAAATTTTCAATTTCGCATAATTATATTTTTACTAAATATTATTATTAATTACTCTATTTTTTTCTCCTAAATATTATTATTAATCACCTCCACAACAATTCAAAAAACTATATTTACACAGTTCTTAAATTTAACTGTAAATTTAAGCATGTAATTAAGCTAATTGATCAACAAAATCATAAATTTTCAATTTCTCATAATTATTGTTTTTACTAAATATTATTATTAATAATTGCACATTTTTTTCCTCCTAAATATCATCATCATCATCATCATTATTTATTCCTAAATATTATTTTACCCCACCGAAACCCTACTTTAACTCACTTCTCATTTGCGCCCCCCCCCCCCCCCACCACAATTGCAGTTCACCTCACCCCTCTGTCATGGCTTTCTCTCCTTCTTCATCCCTCATTGCTCCCTGCTCCCCTCTATCATGGCCATCTCTCCTTCTCCATCCCTCATTGCTCCCTGCTCCCCTCACGCCTCTCTCATGGTCATCTCTCCTTCCCCGTCCCTCTCTGTTCCTCGCTCCCCTCACGCCTATATCATGGCGATCTCTCCTGCCTCCGTCCCTCACTGCTCCCTACTCCCTCATGCCTCTCCCATGGCACTCCCCTCTCACTCTACTCTTTTTCCTCCTCTCCCTCGACTCCCTCTCACTCTGCTCTCCCCTCTCTGTTAAGTTTCTATTATATGGGTTCTATTTTTTGATCAACAAACCTAACTGTACAGACAAAAATATATCAAGTTAAGAAAACAAAATGAAGATTGGGGCAAAAGGTTTGACGGGAACCGAAGAAGCAAATATATCAATTTGCTCGTTGGATTTGAACTTTGATGAAGGTATTTTCTCGTCAACTTTTCTTCTTCGGATTAGATGCAAAATATTCTATATTTTTTCAATTTTTTAATTATGTGGGTTGTTGTGTTGATGGGTGTTGAATTCGTTGGTTGTTGTGTTGATGTGGGTTGATGTTGCTTTGCTGAATGAGTTGTGTGTTTCGATTTCCTGGGTGTTTTAACTGTAGCATGGCTAACGGTAACATTTTCATTTGCCTCTGCAGAAATCATCTGTAGGAATGGCTCCCAGATGGCTCTCAAAGATGAAGAAGCCATTTTGCTCCTCCCGCTCGAGACGAAAATTAACCCAAAAAAGCCAAATATTTGAAATTTTACCTTTGGCTCCCGGGATGGCTCCTCCTGCTGGAGATACCCTAAGTATCTAAAGTTCTTAAAATCCACCCAAATGAAACTGTTTTTTTGTAGGTATTACAAGTCCTTTATTAAGAGATATATTTCCTTACTACGGAAAATAAGTTTAATCAACCGAACCCTTGATTATCCTCTAATCTAACCACTAATTTTTTTATTCCCAAGCATCCTTAGTGTTGAAGCATCATCAATTAATGTAATCTTTGAAAACAAATAAAACAACTATAAGGTTTTTTATATAACTTGGTTATGATATTTTTAGGTTATTACATGACAAACAATCAGAACACATATGAGCTAAAATGCACGGCATATCTACTTGTTACCATAAACATTTCTACCCAACCAAGATTCCACCAACTTATTAATTATGCGCAAACTTTACTCAAACAATGCTAGCAACCTAGGAAAAAATAAAGCATTGTTGTCCTAGCAAGTTTTGACACCCCTGATAACTCCAAACCACCACCTCCCACCACTCAAACGCTCGTAAGCTATTACGATTGTTTCGCCTCAACATTTATCAAGATTCATGACATGTCACACATGCCATTGTAATACTTATGCATGTGGTAAAGATTCGAGGTGCACTTCTTTTTATGATTAGTAATCTGACGTGAAAGATCTTTCCTATAAACTCTAGTGGATCCACACATGCCGGATATAATTATCGATAATGTGACTCTATTAGAGGTTTTAAATAAAGTTGTCAATTACGCTCGCTTCTGCTCGCTTCTAAATTCAATTAATTCCGAAGGAACGTCTCTGCATCTGTTCTACCTTAAAATCTTTTTTATTTTGATTAACTTGTGATTTTTTTTTCTAATTTTGAGATTTTGTTTGTTTGACTTTGTGTTTATATTGTATAATTTAAAGTTATTTTATCTTGAATTTTAATTATACTTGTTAAATTAATTTTTTATTATTAATTATATGTATATAATTAATTACATATAAACAGTATAACCTCAAAACTGCAGCAAACGCTCCAATACAGTAACGCTCGCTCAATAGAAAACCGGAATGGTATTGACAACTATGGTTTTATATATTAGTGTGTCAAACTAGTAGCATATTTTAGTACACGTATACCCTCCAAGTAAAAGAGAAACTCTACGGAGATCTTTGGGGTTACCTAGCAAGAGGGAAGGTTAATCCTGGTATATTTGAAGAGATTAAATGAGAAAATGTTCAAAGTGAAAGATTTACCAGGGCATATAGCCGTAGAGACCTTAACAAGTAGTGTAAGGGAACATGTTTTATGGAGACAATTTCATGTCTTGCCGTACAAAAACTCGCTTAAGAAATCATATTTAAATAGAAAAGACAAGTGCTATACAAGTAAAATCAATTGAAAGACTTTCAAACAGCTCTTTTAATTGTTCCAAAAATTTCATAATACAATACAGGTTACATTTAGCATGAAATGTGTGAAAAAAATCAGTAAATTTCAACGTATTGTACAAGGAAAATCGGTTAAACAAAACCTGTCTACCACTAAATGCTATGACTCATGACAAACAACAGCAGTGCAAGAGGAGTCACCATCTACAACCCACAAACTCAATTCTTGAAGCCGCCTCTGAATCAAATCCAAACCTGTGTCTGTGGACCAATAAACCATTTTCTTCTTCCCAGCCTCCAAAGATGATTGATTAAAAGTATTGGCACGAATCTGGATGCCAATGCTTGCCTCATCAACCCTGAGAATTTCTGCACCATTCTGTTCCATGAATCTCACCACAAAGTATACAAATTTTGTGCTCTCTCCCTGTAACGAACCCTTACCGATTGTGGCAGCTACCTTCTTCAGGAGATCAGCTAAAAAATTTTGAGCAGAAGAAGAGCTCCTAACAAAGAAAAATCCCAAGCTCTTCCCAGCATACAGGTCACTAGAAGGACTAATGAACTCTTGAACTTTACTGAGGAAAAGCACGTTTGCGTCCACTGTCAGAGAATCATACCCATCTTCTAAACACTTCTTGATTACATAAGCATTCACTAAAACTTTCTTCATCAGCTCTGCACTGGAGTGTTGAAATCCCATTACTCTCTGTGCTCTAAGATAATTGAAAAACTGGTCAGCATCAATCACAGGATGCCCTCTTCTGGCAAGATCAAATAGAAATTCAGACCCAGGGCCTATCAATATATAGTTCCTTATATCTAGCCTCTCGAAATGGCAAAGCATGTTCCTCGTTATTGTGCCTGATTCCCCAAATATAGTCACAAGCAGAACACTCCGATCTTTCTGCACAGTCCGAAGAATAGACCCAACTTCATCCAAGGTCCTTCCAACTCTTCCAGGAAGAACTTCTCTAAAGCAGTAATCATACCATTTCAAATTACTCAGTGGTTGCATTTCCAGTAAATTGAAGTCGAGCGAGCTTTCGTCCAATAATTGGGAGTCAGGCCCAGCAGTCTTCCCATAGTTAACACCAGCATCCCTGTGAGATACACTGAGTGCTCTCTCATGCTGAAAATTTGTGTAGATATTAAAATAACCTCTGGAGTAGATGAATTTAATGAACCAAGGAGTCCAGATTCTTTCTCCCATCCTTTTGTACCACCCATTAGTCACCTGCAGGAGATGAGATTTTAAATTTATTTGGGTAAAAGAGAGTAATCACAAAAAAATATCAACCAGAGAATGTGAAGAGAGGGGGGAGGGTATAAGATTACCATTCCATCAAGAAAAGGCTTGATGCCCTTGGACTTGTGCAGATCATACCACAACCTAAACTCTTTCCAAGGTTTTGGAAAGAGAATCTGACCCCAAGTACCAACCAATTGGTACAAGAAAAGATGTGTTTCATTATCCAATTGTATTTTGTTTCCATGTTTACCTGTAACCAGCAACCAGATCGATCAAAACCACTCTCCAGAGGATAAAAGAGAAGGAAAAAAAAGGCAACTAATAAGGTTGTAGAATCAACAAGATTTTTATGAGAACGCTCAACTAAGATGAAAAAAACTGCATATTGCACTTTCTACCAACAAAAAAACTAATGCATCTTGGTTTAGATGTCATTGTAATTCATAAAACATCAAAAACTTGGCTTGGCAATGTATGGATCAGCTTGCTTCACATGTGCTTATGCAATTGCAAATACAAATTTAAATTTTTTAAAGCATGCATCCGATCAACATGAATTTCAGCCATAAGCAAAATATTGAAATATTGAAAATATTTCAGCCTGGCAATTAACTCACTATCCCCCATAGTTCACTTTTAACATAATGCAAGGCCTTGCACGCATTTTCTAAAGTAACGAGCATCACTACACCACAATAAAATCCGATAAAACAAATAAAAAATCTATAAGCCCCAAGATTAAACATTAATACTTGCAGTCTACCAAATAAAAAAAGACACGAAACAGAAGAAAATAGTACCTGGGACAAACCTTGGACGCTGAAGTGAAGCACCATAGACAGAAGGACTAAAATTCGACGCATTGTAATAGTAATTAACAATCAAAGCCCTCACAAATTTATAAAACAGCGGCGAAACTTCCAAATCATCCTCCACAATAAACGCAAATTCATGATCTGAACTTGGCCACCAAGCTTCTAGCCATTGAGCTTGCAACCCAACGTTATTAGTTCTATAATGCACAACTTTGTTTCCAAATTTCCAATCAAACCCATCAATAAAGTTCAAAACTTTTCGCGACTCCTCAAGTTTTTTATCAATAACGTTGAGGGATTCATTGGTGAGAGCAAAATGATCAATGTGGATGTGGAGATGGACAGCGTCTCCGCCGTAGTATGCGGCGGCGAGGGAGTTAAGGCACCTGGAGAGTGAGTCTAGGCGGTTAAAGGCAAGAACTTTGATCAGGAACGAGAGATTTTGAGGAGTGAATTGGGGGTTTGGGGCCTTGATTGGGGTGTTGATTGGGGCGAAATCAGGGTTAGGGATGGGGTGAGTGGATTGGTGGAGGGAGAACACGATGATGGCACCAATGGAGGTGAGAATGATGAGTAGAAGTAAGTGTCTTGGTGGTCCTGCCATTTGCTATGCTTTCAAGATTTGAAATTGAGGGAACGAAGGTGCATTGTAGGGGTTTACAGAGGGTTTTTCAGTTTCTGTGTTGGAGATGTTCGGACGCGAGGGAGACAGAGATCTCAAGTTTGCAGACTTTGCAGTTGATGGTTCAAAGATGGATCGGGGAACGATTGTGAAGCCCAACACGAATTTATTCGGAGGTAGGAGTCCAAATAAGTGCAGAGCCAGACATTTCTCGATCTGGGTTTTCAAATTTTTGTAAACACGAATTGGCCCAGATGGAGATAAGATTCATGGCGATGTCAGACGTGCAATGCTCAATTGGATTCAAACATGAAGATTCAAAAGAATATTTGGACTTTGGATGCCATCTTCCGAGGTAAATTTTCAACCATCCCGAGGGGTCTACCTGTTTTCTAGCATTGGATTTCTTCGAGCAAGAATCGCGCCTACTCTTCTAATTTTGGGGCTGGTTAAAAGGGGAGTTAAAGTAGTTTTTTAAAATGATTTTGTTTTTAAAAATATTAAAATAAATTATTTTTTTTATTTTATAAAATTATTTTTGATATCAACATAAAATATTTAAAAAATATTAAAATATATTTATTTTAAATTTTTACCCACAACGACTGAAACGCTGTATCAAATAAGTTCTTTATCTCTCTTGATTTTCTTCATTTCGAAGATAATTTGGGATCTGTATTATTTTGAAAAAATAAATTTGATTAAAATTATTGTAGGACATATTTTTACGTGAAAAATAAATCGATATAAATGATAAATAAATTATTTTAGTTCTTACAGAAAAAAAGAAGAAGTTGCCACGATAAACGGTACGGTGTGACCAGCTTCTGTCCAGGAAGCAGAAAGACAAAGGACGGTCCCTCCGAGAATTACTGCGTCCAGCAACGAATTCTCTTTCTTGTGATTGTCAAGACAGACCGATCCTTATTTTACAAGGATCAAGAGTGAAATAGTATTTATCATTCCATTTTAATAATATTTTTGAAAAAAAAATTATTTTTATTTTGAATTATTTATTTATTTATATCAAAAATATTTTTTAAAAAATTAAAAAAATATTATTTTAATATATTTTTAAATAAAAAAATATTTTCAAAAATACCATTAATCCTATTCCGAAAACGGTCCCGACAGCAAGGTGCAGGGCCCATCATAGAAGGTATTTCGTTTTCTAAGCATGATGACATCGATAAGCATGTTGGCGCTTTGACACTCCTTGCTTCCTGGTCCAGCAGCCATTACAACCTTTGAGCGTCTGAGTGTTTATCTGGTAATATTATAACCTGTAAATACTTTTTCAAAAACATTTTTTTCTTCTGAATTTAGACATCCACGAGCATTTAATTTGAATTTTTAATGAAATATGTTTTGTAATTACATGTGGATGAGCAACTAATCTCAAAACCATAGTCTGTCTTGATTTATATTCAAGCCAAATTGATATGTGAATGAAAATAATAATAATAATTAAAAAACAGGAGAAACAACTAACAAAATCATCAGGGCGGCTTTTTCTTCTTTTTTCTTTTATGCTTCTTCGTTGCTTTTCTTCCTCTTCTTCTTCTTTTTTTTCTTCAAAAAAGCCAAGCTACCCCAACTCCAACTCTGCATCTAACATTCTGTCTCTCTCTATTAACCAACAGTCAAATTCTCTAAAAAAAAATTCAATCTTGGCTCGCTCAAGCTGCATCTGATCCAAGAATTTCATAAACCCATCTCTTATATCTCATTTATCTGCTTTCCCTTTCAAGCATTTTCGTGATCTGTAAGTCCTTAAGATTCTCCCTTCTTGTCTCCCTTCTTAACTTTTCTTCAACCCCAAAAGATACTAGAGAGCCAGGGTTTCATTTTCATGTTCTCTAACTCTTTTCCTTGACTCCATAGCAGTACTATTGTTTGTGCTTTGTTGTTTCAGTCTTTGCCTCTTTTTAGGTGCTTTTTGGTCTTTGTTTAGAGTTGTTTCTGCTGTTTTTGATCACTTTTAAAGCTTATTATAGCTGAAGGTTTTCCTTTTGTTTCATGGATGATTGAAGGTTTTTTTTTTTTTTTTATGTTCAGCCTCTTACTATTTTTTTCTCATGCTATATCAGCTCTGTTTGTTGGTATTACAGCTGTCTGGTTGCTGAGAAAGACTTGGGAAAATAGGAGAAAATTAAATATGAAAATTTCTTGTTTTTCTCGCATTGGAAGTTTTTGTTCTCGTGGCTAATGAGTAATTGTAATCTTACACTTGTTTTAAGACAGTAAAAAGGGTTACTTGTTGTGTCCTCTGGTTGATACTGATTGAGTTAGTTTCAGTTGGTAAGCACTGACCCACTTTTTTCTTTTTTGTTGAGAAGTCTTTTTTACAATGATAGTCTGGTTAATTCCAATTCTGTTTATATTACTTATTTGATTGTCGAACAGGGTCGTTAGATTGAGACAATGACTAGGGTAACCCGTGATTTTGGAGATACCATGCAAAAAGATGCTGTCCTAGCTGTATCAGCCGATGTTGCATTTGCTTCTAGTCGGTTTCCTAATTACAAAATTGGAGCTGCCGATCAGATTCTGGATGCAAAAGATGACCCCAAAGTATTGTCCATGAAGGAGGTTGTGGCACGCGAGACTGCTTTACTTTTGGAACAGCAGAAACGCCTCTCTGTTCGTGACCTTGCCAGTAAATTTGAAAAGGGATTGGCTGCCGCTGCCAAGTTGTCGGAAGAGGTTGTGTTTCTTTTAAGTTGTATTCCGCATTTTGCGTTTCTTTTTGGAAACTTGATTTGTTTTTCTTAAGGTGTATTATTGAAGCTAATTTTCTTATAACTTGATCTCCTCAATTGCATGTTAGTTTACCCATTTTGTCCCTGAGAAATTAATCATGTCAATTGGCTGTATAATATTCAGCTTAGTGATTACGTGGTCCTGTCTACTTGTTGTTTCTTGTCAACTGAATGGATCTTCAATTAATTGTGGAAAAAAGTTGGAAATCCGTTGTTTGTTTCATTTTAGTGGTTGTTTTTCTCCATTTCTCAGGTTTTAAGACTTTGGAATTGTTAATATCTGAAGAGAGTGGATGATATAGGAAATCAAATGATAAGCTTTTCATCTTTAAATTACAGGCTAGGCTCAGAGAGGCTGTTTCATTGGAGAAACATGTCCTATTAAAGAAGCTCAGGGATGCGCTAGAATCATTAAAAGGACGTGTGGCAGGTAGAAACAAGGATGATGTGGAGGAAGCTATTGCCATGGTTTGTGTTACTTCACTGCTTCTTTTATCAAATCTCTTCCAAAAATCTGATTCAATGTTTTACTCAATGAATTGGTTGCTACTGCCATGTCATAACTTAAAACACTCATGTGGAAGATGAATTATGGTCACTTCGTCTAGGTGGAAGCTTTAGCAGTTCAGCTGTCTCTGAGGGAAGGGGAGTTGATTCAAGAAAAAGCAGAAGTAAAGAAGCTAGCAAATTTTCTTAAGCAGGTAATCCTGTCTCTGAAAGAATTTGGCAAGTTTTTCTCAAGCCAGTAATACCACCCAACAAGTTCTATTTTCTTTCCTTTTTTTTTTTTTAATTTGAGATAACAATAAGCAATTTTTTGCCCCATTATCTAGTGTTTGTATCCATTTGTAGGCTTCAGAAGATGCCAAGAAACTTGTCGACGAGGAAAGAGCTTATGCTCGTGCTGAAATTGAGAGCGCCAGAGCAACAGTTCAGAGGGTGGAAGAAGCTCTTCAGGAACATGAACGAATGTCTCAAGCCTTGGGGAAGCAGGTTTGTACTAATTATTACAGTTTCAATAGGAGTTTGCCTGAAGTTATAAATTCTAAAAGGGTCCCTTTTTATGTGGAAAGTAGATAGATATCCTCTTTTCATATTTCAATACTTCTGGTACTGGCCATTGAGTTGGTATTTGCCTGCTTTTGAAATTAAAGAGGACAGTTGGACATCCTTTTCATATTCATTTTAGGGCCCATTTGTTTATGAAACTGTTCAAGCTGGAATGCATAATTTTGCTGCATGCTTGTCTTTCATCTTATTTCTTTACAAATATATTTTTGTGTGGCATATTAGGACTTGGAAGAATTAATGAAGGAGGTTCAAGAGGCTAGAAGGATCAAAATGCTGCATCAGCCAAGCAAGGTGTGTGCTGGATCTTTGGTGAAATTTTCTTTCTTGATGGAACATTCTAGTCTACAAGTTAATTTGTTCACTTTTAATGCAATCTGTTGAAGTTTCTTCTAACATAGTTGAGGCTCATTAGTGGCTTTTCCAGAGGTGTTTATCTATTTCTTTAAGCCTATCACGAGCCTATTACTGCATTTCAAACCAATACTCAACATCATAATTCTTGAACTGCCTTCATATGCGTGTATATGTCCATTTTCAGGACCAAGTTCTTGGAAGTTAGAACTATCAACATTCCCTTGTGTTTCCTTGAAACGTAGTTTGCTTCTGCAATAAAACTTAAATGTGCAGGCTTTTGGATGGGCTTGGGCCATGTTATGAGTTATCCGATAAATTCAAGGGAAATGCGTTTCTAGGATTATGATTTAATACTTCTCTGGAATGATTGTGCGCACACATTCATTTATTGAGCACAAGTGAAATTGAACTTATTTTTGTAGGTTATGGACATGGAACATGAGCTACGAGCATTGAGAATGCAACTTGCTGAGAAGTCTAAATGCTCTCTGCAGCTTCAGAAGGAGGTATTGTTGTTGTTAAGATATTATGCGTTGGCCATAAATAGATCTTGCAACATTTTTCTCTTAAGGTCTCACTTTACTGCATGTTTTAATATGCTTTGCTGTTGCTACTTTTCCATCATTATCCAATCTTAGAATTTTCTTTTATCATTTGACTTGTATAGTTTACCTCTCCCTAATTGTCATTTTAGTCCTTTGTTTCCCAGCCAATAGGTTTTCAAGATCTCTGGTTTCAGAATTTTGTTTAAAATGTTCAAGAAAGTTGAAGTATGTGAAAATTTGGGGCATTCCATCATTTTGTGGTTTGCTTTTTTGCATACTCTTGTTGAATAATATATCAGAGAATTGACTAAATATTCTGTTTTCCCTCAATCTTTCCCAGCTTGCAAGGAGCAGGAGAGGCGAGCAGAGCATATTCCAATTATTTGAATTAGATGGTGCTGAAGCATTAGGTTCATGTTTGCGGATCAATCCTTGCTCTGATAATGCTCCAGAACTTTCCGAATGTTCCATTCAGTGGTATCGCCTATCATCTGAAGATGTCAAAAAAACACTTATATCAGGTTTCCATCTTCAATCATTTTCTTCTCTTCTGGATGCTTTGGACAATTGAACAAAGTTACAGAAGATGCTTCATGGCTGATTCTATTTTGTCTGAGGATAGCACCTCTTAGTAGTTACTTGAATTGTTGTCCTTTAGATTTGATCCAGGCCATTGTCCATCCTTTGTGAAATAATTGTCATTTTGTGATCTTGCTATGAGGCATGAAATCTGTCAGTACATGAAATAAAATGGATTATATCAAACTTTTTGCTAGGCAAGCAAATTGTGGGATGGAATGCTGCCTTCACTCCAAAATCAACTATTAAAAAAAATATTTTATTGAGGAGATGAGGCGTGGGAATCCCATAAATTCAGATTTCAATAACTGGATTTAGGAATGTTTGCTTTTGCTGAATCAATGGCTTCTGTTATCTAGTACGGCTAAAGTAGAATATGGCATGAGTTATGTGAGAGTGGTTGCCTTGTAAGTTAAGATAAATTGACAGTAAATTAATTGGGTAACAAGTTAAGCATTTTGATTTTGAATTGGGGAAGAGCCACAGAGAGGGTTTGAATTGCCTTGTATTAGTGAGTGCTTGGGGATTCATGAAGTAGAAAATCATATTTAGAACTGTGTATGATTTATGCTTAGTTACCATGAGTATTGCATAAAAGATTATTAACTACTTTCAGTAATTTTACTCTTCACAGGAGCAACCAAACCAGTTTATGCTCCGGAGCCTTTTGATGTTGGTCGAGTCCTGCAAGCTGAAATAATTTCTGACAGCCAACATTTCACTTTGACCACTACTTGTGCCATTGATCCTGGTCTGTATCTGATCTGCTTCTCCAATTTGGTTTTTGTTATCCAAATTTTTTTAACGCTTGACTAAGTTTTGAGCCAAACTAGTTGGGTTAGCTACATAATCATCCTTTTCCTGTCAGTTCTGTTTTTTTTGTCAAGCTTCCTATGTTATTTTCAGTTTTTATTCATTTATGAAAATTGGTAAATAAAATTCTGTGGTTCACTCTTTTATTTTCATAAGATAGAATAAATGAGTTATGAACCATGGATTTTCATAAGATAGAATAAATGAATTATGAACCATGTGTTTACATAAGATAATATAGCTGCTGTTATTTTGTGACCAGCTGCTGGTCTTGGAAGCTATGTAGAGGCACTTGTGCGAAAACATGATGTTGAGTTCAATGTAAGTTGTCATAATACTGTTTTTTTTCTTTGCACTTGTGTAGATAAACACATCAGGTTCAATACTTGGTTATTATTCTTTCATGTTACGTGAACTCATATTGTGCTTCTTTGCAATAGTCATTTTTGTGATTCTAATCACCATTCTGGCATGTTGGATGGGTTGTGGGTCAAGTTCAGCCAGGCTGACCATTATTGTTGGTCATTTGTTTATTTAAATTGAACTCGGTCCAACATCAAATCCCCTCAGATGCTCACATGATATAGTCAAAAGTGCTTTTGTGCATGATCTTTGGATATTTATTTTCTGTTCGTACCTGAATCCTGAGGGCTAGCTGATGTTTTCCTTCTACTTTACTTACTGCAATATGTTAGTGAAAGGGGCAATGATATTTGGCTATCCGCTACTTTGTGCAATGAAGGTTCTTGGACTTTTATGGCCTTGAGATAGTATCCATGCACATAGAGAAAAGAGGAAAAGATGCATATTAAGATTCTGAGGTTGTTAAGAATCACAATGATGGATGGCAATGGGAATGGTTAGTTAGATGCCCCATTCTGCTTCTGTTTTGCAAGAGCCATTGAGCTGCAAGCTCATGGATTGAGAACATCATGCTAATAATAACTCTTCGAGAATAACTTATTGAAGTTTAAATCCATCCTGATGGAAGTTTATAAAAGGCTGTTTAGCCTGTTGTCCTTTGATTGTGGGACTCTGGGTTAAATGAGACTGGATCATTTATATTTCTATGAAAGTGACCATAAGGATTAAGGAGGCCATTATTCTCCATTAATTTTGTTTACTTCACAGGTAGTTGTTACCCAGATGAATGGGTTAGATCATACATCAGAATCTATTCATGTACTTCATGTCGGAAAGATGAGGATGAAGCTTCGCAAAGGGAAGTTGACAATTGCTAAAGAGTACTACTCTACTTCAATGCAGGTATAATGGGCTGTTTCAACCTTTATCTCTTGAGATACGATGGTTTTGTATCAACAAAAATTCATACCTTAACCTCGTTTGCTTTTATACTTGTATGATTGCAAATGTTTTGCTCCGTCCTCTTAAGGACAGACACGCACATGCATCTCATATGTGCCTTAAACGTTATTGATAGTTATGGTGGACATCTTCCTCTTAAATTTGTATTTTTAGTACATGACTCAGCCATTTCTCACCCTCTTCTTGTGCTTTAGCTGTGTGGAGTTAGAGGAGGTGGGAACGCCGCAGCTCAAGCATTGTTTTGGCAAGCAAAGAAAGGGCTTTCCTTTGTGTTAGCATTTGAATCAGCAAGAGAGAGGAATGCAGCCATCATGCTTGCAAGGAGGTTTGCTTTTGATTGCAATGTAAGTGTGCCAATTTATCTATGGATTCTTGGATTAAAATTTTGTATACATAGTTGATTCATCTTTCTGCATCGTCCACAAACGAAATAACTTTTGTATTTTTACCATTGGAATGCCAGATTACGCTCGCTGGGCCAGATGACAGAGCTCCTTTATGAATTTAAACCAACCTCCACTCTGTTTTGTTGCACTAATTGTAATTAAGTTGAGTTTGCACATGTATCATAGGTTTGTAATCGTAGGATTTGGTTGTGTTGTGGCCTTATGGGCCTCCACCATTCTTTTTTCTTCTTCATTTTTGATTTTTCCCTGCCCCTACGAAGGCATTGTTTTTTTTAATTTGCCTTTTAATAGAGTGTTAACATATTCCCACTTGCAAACGGAGATGGATTGCAGCTGTCTCGATTCTGTGAAACATTACTGCAGGTGTTGAATGGTTTTTGTATGATGGCTACACTATTTATGATTGTTGTAAGAGTTCAAGTTTTATATTTCTTCAAGAAGCTTGATAATCCTGTGTCTGAAATGCTGTTTGAAGTTCTAGACTGGAGAAAACTGCATCGAATATGCTTTGAATTGTTTCTATATGATGAAATTTTCATGCACCAGACTAATCTAACCAAATAATTCTCTGATGCATGCAATTGAATAAGCAATGTCTTCATGAGACGTGTATCCATCTAACATAGATTGACATGCCAAAAACTGATCCACAATGGCGTCACAACCCCTGCAAATATCATTCTTGCCAGATAATTCATCCAACATATGATACAGACAACACGTATCACTCCCCGGGTACCAAATGGAGCTCAGATCATAATGTTTTCCAGATTGGATATTGATATATGATTGACCAGTTGTCTCTTTCATCACAGATAAAATCCAATAAAACCAATGCAAGAAATTTACCAGTGCTGAGATTCGTGACGACAGTTCGCATATTTGTTCTCTGACGGTCTCTCCAACCAGCACGACATGGTGGCATTTAAAAATCAAGATGCTGTCTGAAATTCGAAGGGACAATCCAACTCAACCAAGCCCCGTTGAAAAATCGAAGGGAATTTATTCAATGCAAAGAAAGGGTGCTCAAGACGTATTTTCAAGGTTGATGTTTTGTTGGCACGAGCAATAAAGCTGATTTCTTGAAAGTTGTGAGAGCAGCAAGTTCTTCCATGCTGAGATCTTCCTCCTCACCGTCAGGCAATTTCCAATCAATACAGAGTAAAAGATTTGCAAGTGCAAGCTCCACCTTGGACTGAAAGTGTTTAGAAAGTGAAAGTGTAGCTTGAAAAGCATGAATCGATTGATGTGTACGAGTAACGAGTTTGTTACTTGTTGAGACAGATTTGTTACCGTTGAGAATTGCCAGAAACAATGATATGAACAATAGAAGTTTTTACTGTTTTATTTGTTGAGAATGGATAAATTCGATTGCCTTAATGTTGCAATCTTCTGACGATATTTATAATGAAAAGCGTAACAGAAAATGCTATAATTAAGCATAGAAAATCGCTACAATCTGTTAACAAACTAACAGATCACCAAATTTCTAATGACTAGGACGTAACTAATTATTTGCAACAAAACATGAATACAAAGCATAAATAAATCTTTGACCGCTTCTTCTTTGACTAGTTCTCTGTCGGCTCATAAAGCAATCTCCAACACTCCTCCTTGCTATAGGAGCTGTAAACTCCAATCTTTTGTCTTAAGAATTCAAACCTGTTTACTGGAAGTTGTGTGGTAAATAAATCAGCTAATTGTTCCTCAGACTTGCAATAAATCAACTTGACATCACCATTTTTCTACACCTCACGCAAAAAATAAAACTTGATGTTAAAGTGTTTTGTTTTTCCATGAAACACAAGATTATGAGATTGATATAGTTTCTTGATTATCAAATGAAATTTAAATTGCTTCTTCTTTTTCCATATGTAAATCACGTAGCAATTTCTAGAGCCAAAGTGCTTGGTTCACAACTGCAGTGGCTGCAATGAACTCTGCCTCTACAGTAAATTGAGCTATATTGTCTTGCTTCTTGGATGACCATGAAAATATAGCTAACCCTAGATTAAAACAAAATTCAGAGTTGCTTTTCATATCATCAATGGATCCACCCCAATCATTGTTAGAAAATCCATGTAATTTTAATTCTTGACACTTCAAAATTTGACTCCATAGTTGCAGGTCCCTTTGATGTACCTTAGGATTCTTTTAGCGACTCTCATGTGAATTTCACTAGGACAATGCATAAATCGAGATAGTAGACTTGTTGCATGAAGTATGTCCGGTCTAGTGGTTGTTAAGTACAACAAACACCCAATCAAGCTTCTGAATTTCTCTTCATCCACCATGACAATGTCATCTTTTTTGCTAAATTTGTCCTTTTGATTAATTGGAGTAATTGTTGGCTTGTAACTTTCCATATGGAATTTCTTCAAAATTTTCATTGAATACCTCTTCTGACAAATGAATATTTCATCTAAGATTTCCATTCCCAGAAAAAAGCTCATTAGACCAAGATCAGTCATTTCAAAAACTTGCATCCTATTTTGCTTAAATTATTCAACCTGCTCTATGTTGCTTCTTGTCACCAAGAGATCATCAACATAGAGTGATATTATAATCACATCATTATTGATTATCTTCATTCTCTTTAAGATAAACTCTTTTGAAAGCCAACACCTATCAAATAATCATCACTTCAACCATACCAAGCTTTAGGTGCTTGATTTTCCCATATAGAGGTTTTTTCAGTAAACACACCTTGTCTTCCTTCCCTTGAGTTACAAAACTAGCAGGCTGCTCAACATAAATTTTCTCTTGTAGTATGCCATTGTGGAAGGCCAATTTGACATCTAACTAAAATACTTTCCAGTTTTATGAGCAGCAACAACAAGCAAGAGTCTAATGGTGTCCATTATTTCTACAGGTGCAAAAGTGTCTGAATAGTCAATACCAAATTTTTGAGCATACCCTTTGACCACTAGCCTAGCTTTATACTTGTTGATGGTGTTGTCTGCATTCAGTTTAGTCCTGAATATCCACTTCACCCCAATGATGTTTTTATCAAGTGATCTATAAACAAGTTCCAATGTGCAATTCTTTTTTATAATTGATATCTCCTCCTGTATAGCTTCCTGCCATTCTGGGCTTTGTTTTGCTCCTTCATAGCCTTTTAGTTTGCAGAGGGCTATATTGCTTATTTGATAGAATATGCAAGTGATCGAGTGCCTCTCATTGGTAAATCATCAAATGATTCATCTAACAATGGATCTGCAGTTTCTTGGTTTCTCGCGAGTGTCCCGAGTCCCATTGCTCTTCTTTATGAGGTGATTATTCAATTGTGATTGTCCCAGTCCCACTTGTCTTCTTCTTGAAAGTGAACATCCCTGGTAACAACCATTTTTGTGATTGAGGATGATAAACCTTGTAAGCTTTAGATGCACCACTGTAGCCAACAAAAATCCCGGTGCAACCTTCTTGTCAAGCTTATCCCTTTTGATCCGTGGAATGTGAACAAAACACAGATCGCCAAAGACTTTAAGAAATCTTTAAGAGGGCTTGTAATTGTACCAAGCTTTAAAGGTGTCTTCTCATCAAGCAATTTTGTGGGCGACTGTTTTGAAGAAAGACAGCAGATCTTGTCGCTTACGCCCAAAATTCCTTGGGTAAGTTTTTGTCATGCAACATGCATTTAACTATCTCCATAATGTATCGATTCCTTCTCTCACCGGCCCTGTTATGCTCTGGTGTGTAAGGGGCGAGTGAGTTGATGATCGATGTCAGTCTCCTCGCAATAGAGATTGAACTCGATGAGGTATACTCGTTGCCATTATCGGACCTAATGGCTCGAATTTTGCAGATTGCTTATGTTTTCCACATTCTTCTTGAATTTGAAAAAATCCCAAGCAACTTCTAATTTGTATTTCATAAAGAAAATCCAGCATATCCTAGAAAAATCATCAATAAAGAGGACATAGTATCGACTACCTTTGATTGAAGGTGTGCTTGAGTGGACCAACAATATCGGTGTGAATCAATTGGAGTTTCGTGTAGATCTCCAAGTTGATTTCTGGAATGGCTTCTGCTTTGTTTACCAAATTGACATGCACTCGCAATTTGATGGAAAGTCGATGAATTGTGACACTCCCTTACAGAGTCATGTTTCTTTATGCTTAACATCCTTTGTTGATGACGAGTGGCCTAATCTTTTATGCCACACTTCCATATCGATCGACTTTGTTTGAAAGGTCGAACACTCCTCCTCAAATGGTAGGAATGAGAAACTCTTTCCTTTCATCTTGGCTTGCAAAAGTAATTGTCCAACGAACATCAAAGACATAACAAGAATAATTTTCGAACACAACCTTCATCCCTTTTTCAATTAATTGCCCCATACTTAATAGATTTTGATCTATTTCGGTATATATAAAACTTGAGAGATGGTTTTGTACCGACTTTGTGGTGATGGCAATTGTCCCTTTCCTTTGCAGTTATGCAAGCATCATTTCCAATTCGACCTTCCCAACTTGATGGATTGCAAGGTTCGAAAGAAGCTTCGTCGGGGTCATATGATTCGTACACCACTATCAATCGATCGGTGATTTGAGGTGGTTTGGATCGAAAAAGTTATGAACATTTGATCTTCATCATCTTGACTGGCCATTTGAGCATCAACATCTTGTCTCTGAATTGTTAACCTGTAGATGATTGCTTCATGTCCCATTTGATTACATTTGTTGCATTTTGCATCAGGTCTTTACCAGTACTTGAATGGTGCATATCCTATTTTGTTGCAGTGTTGACAAGGTGGAAAATTTCGTTTGGGAAATTTTCTTTTGTTCTGGAATTTACTGAGCGAGTAGCATTACTATTGCTTGATACCGATTTTTCCTGAAATTGCTCTTGGAATCGTGAAACTTTGCTTGTAATGCTCCTTCAACAACATGATCCAGCCTCATCATTCTCCTTTGTTCTTGAGCACTGCAAAGCATTTATCAACTCTGCCAAATTGATCTTGGATAGATCCTTGGTGTTTTCCAAGGTAGTTATAGATGCCTCATATCTTTCGAGCATCTGTAACAAGGATTTTCTCCACAATTCTGCAATCAGTGAAGTTTGTGCCAAGCAATCTCACCTTGCTGACAATTCCAAGCAATTTTTCTGAGTACTCTTTGATGGTCTCAGACTCCTTCATCCTCTGCAGCTCAAACTCCCTTATGAGGTTGAGGCTTTGCATCCCACGTATCCTTTCATCACCTGCATACTCCTCCTTCAGATAATCCCAAACAACTTTGGCAGATTTTAGGGACATGATCCTTCTGAAAACTGTTGTTGAGACAACAACAAATATACATGCTTTTGCCTTGGATTTTTTGGTTTCTCTATCCTTGTGACTCTTGATCTGAGTCATGGTAGGATTAGTTGGCAGTGGTGGAATTTCATAATCCTCTTCGACAGCCTCCCAAAGATCAAGTGCTTCCAAGTAGGTTTCCATCCTTACTGCCCAAAGTTGATAATTTTCTCCATTGAAGATTAGAGAAGAAATGTGAGAAAAACTTGTTTCATTATCCATCACAGGGCCTTTAAGAAATCAGCTTTGATACCAACTGAAAATGTTTAGAAAGTGAAAGTGTTTAGAAAGGAAAAATGAAGCTTGAAAAGCATGAATCGATTGATGTGTACAATGAATAGTTTATTATCGTTGAGAATTGCCGAAACAATGATCTCGAACAATAGAAGTTTTTACTGTTTTATTTGCTTGAGAATGGATAAATTCGATTGCCTTAATGTTGCAATCTTTACAGATATTTATAATGAAAACAGTAACATAAAATGTTATAATTAAGCATAGAAAATCGCTACAATCTGTTATCAAACTAACAGATCACCAAATTCCTAATGACTAGGACGCAGACTA
This sequence comes from Salix exigua, assembly GCA_032356905.1. NCBI lineage: Eukaryota > Viridiplantae > Streptophyta > Magnoliopsida > Malpighiales > Salicaceae > Salix > Salix exigua. The sequence continues at coordinate 19,253,553 of CM063603.1, read as the reverse complement.
ATTATTTACAACAAAACAGGAATACAAAGCATAAATAAATCTTTGATTGCTTCTTCTTTGACTAGTTCTCTGCCAGCTCATGAAGCAATCTTCCAACATGGACATTCCCATATAGATTCCAGGACAGCCTCGACAACCAGCTCCAAATGGTAGCAACTCGTAATTCTGCCCTTTAAAATCGATGGCGCTGTCTATAAACCTCTCTGGATTACTCAAGACCTTAGGATCTCTTCCTATTGCTCTCACATTGACTTTCATGCGGATTTTGGAGTCAATAGTCGACATGATAACCATGTACGTTGAATGGAGACATTGTTTCTCTTGGCAGGAGTATTGCACTTGGAGGGTACAGCCTCAAAGTTTCCTTCACCTCCATCTTGAGATATTCAAGCTGATCAATATCACTTTCAGATACTTCTTTTTCCCACCGCAGTTTTTTATTTCTTCTTGTGCTTTCTTCATCACTTTTGGGTTTCTAGCTAGCTCTGCCATGGCCCTAACCAGGGATATTGCCCCGGTATCAACTTCTGCCAGAAAATGTTCTGACATAAAAACATTTATAGGCAGAATTTAGTTTCATCGGGATGCAGAATTTGCACTGCATGTTTTCTTAAGAAGCACAATAGATCGAAAAGGCGATGAACAAAGCATTCAAGTTTCAATCTACTCTTCAATTAATAATGTTATGCTATGAGTGCAAGTGTCTAAACATTATGAAGTTTTTATACTATGGTTGCTGAAAAAGAATATTTGTGAGACTTGACGAATTACTTCAAATCTTTTCCATCGAGCCCTTTGATTTCTTGAAAACTCTTTCCAAAAGCTTTCCTGCAAATAATGTTTGCAGTGAAAGAATCTTTTCACTGAGTTCACAGGGTTGCTGAAAAAGAAAGAATATGCTGCGTGTAAATTAAGTTTCTAAGAAAAACAGAGAGAGTTGGGGAAGAAGGAGGTTGAAGACGATATGAGTAACACACTCACAACGTGAGCAGCACAGAAAACAGGAGAAGGATTCTAGGAATTCTGTTATAACTTTTTGTGTATTTTTCTGTGCCAATCATTGGGGAATTTAAAGGAATCAGTGTCCTTGGCCAGCTGGGCACTACCCCGTGGCGATATTCTAGAATTAAAAAGAACTACACAAAATAACTGTGTTTTGTTTACAAGTATTTGAAATTCTAATTGTTTCAGTTTTCCCTCTCGTTTCCCTTCGTTTTCTTCTACTTTTCTGTTCGTGACAATGCCCCATCCATGACAACCACCTTGTCCTCAAGGTGAAGCTGAGGAAATCTCCAATCGAACTCCTTTACGTCCTCCCATGTCGCTTCTGTCAAAGGTAATCCTTTCCAAAGAACCAAGAAATGGGTATGGCTGCATTTCCCCTCTTTATCATTCTCCTCTCAATGATCTGTTGTGGCTGTAACAGGGGCTTCTTCGAGAGATTGGGTAGATCAGACTGCACCACATGGTTACCCACATGCCTGTTCAACTGGGATACGTGAAAAACAGGGTGTATCATAGCTCCTACAGGTAATTGCATAAGCAACCGTTCCAACTTTCTTGGTGATAATGTAGGGATCATAGTATTTCTCTAATAGTTTGTGGGACTCTCTCTTGTGAACTGATTTCTGGCGATAGGGCTGCAACTTCAGATAAACTAGGTCCCCTTCTGAAAATACCCTTTCTCTCCTCTTTTTGTTAGCTTGTTGTGTCATTCTGTTCTGAGCTTGCAATAGATTGCTCCTGATGAGTTTGAGCATGTCTTCCCTTTGTGTTAAATAGCGGTCCACAACTTCGACAGGTGAATCCTTCGGGGTGTAGGGAATGTGAATGGGGGGCATAAACCCGTAGAGTATTCCATAGGGTGTCTTCTTTGTGGAGGTGTGATAGTTTGTATTATACCACCATTCACAAGAGCTCAGCCACTATCTCCATTGAGCTAAAATGGTCCATGTCATGCACCTTAGGTACCCTTCAATGCATTTGTTAACAACCTCAGTTTGACCATCCGATTGGGGATGATATGCCATGGAATGTTGTAAATTGACCCTCTGGTGGGTGAGTAATTCCTTCCAAAATTGGCTAAGGAGGATGTTGTCCCTATCACTCACGATTGTTGTTGGCATCCCATGTAATTTATACACATTGTCCATAAAGGCTTTGGCCACTGTAATAGCAGAATAGGGGTGAGCTAGGGCCATCAGATAGGCATATTTGTTGAATCGATCAACCACCACAAAAATTACTTCCTTTCCCTCTGATTTGGGCAACCCATCAATAAAATCCATGTTGATATCAATGAAAGGAGCGTAGGTATTGGTAAGGGCTGAGCAAGCCTGGAGGTTTGACATTTTCATTCTTATTTTGCTGGCATACGTGCATTCCCTAACATACTGCCTCACCAATTTCTAAACCCTCTTCTAATAAAACACCTGCCCCACCCTCTTTGTAGTTGCAACAACCCCTGAGTGTCCTCTTACTGTCTAGTCGTGATAAAGGCTGATAATTTACCTCTGTAGGCTTGGAACTTGCCTTTCGACCACCTTCCCCTTCCTAATGAGGATTTGATTGACCCAAAAGGATATGAATCTGCATCCTTGTTTAACTCTGCTACTATTTGTCATAGGTTAGAGTCAATTTCCCCTGTTTTCCTTATTTCATCCATGAGGTTGGTGGAGATTGAGGATAGAGTCAAAGCACTTAATTCATGATGAGAAATCCTGGATAATGCATCTGCGACTAGGTTGTCCTTCCCCCTTCTATATTCAATTTCATAATCAAACCCTAGTAGTTTAGTTAGCCATATCTTTTGGGCAACATGAGTAGCCTTTTGATCTAGCAAAAAATTCAGACTAGAGTGGTCCGTTCTGATGAGAAATTTCCTTCCCCAAAGATAATGTTTCCATTTTGTGATAGCGTAGACAATGGCCAGTAATTCCTTCTCGTAAGTTGATAATGCTAGTTGTCTAAGTCCCAAAACATTGCTTATAAATGCAAGGGGATGTCCTTCTTGCATAAGCATTGCCCCCATACCTACGTCTGATGCATTTGTCTCCACCATAAAGGTCTTGCCAAAGTTTAGCAAGGCTAACACAGGGGGTTTAGACATGGCCCTTTTGAGCTGTTCAAAGATGGCCATAGTTGTGTCTGTCCACACAAAGGATTCCTTCTACAGCAGCTGAGTTAGAGGTCTGCAAATAGTACCATACCCCTGCACAAATCTCCTGTAATACCCAGTTAAATAATGCCTGAAACTTCTTAGTTGCTTGATGGTTGTAGGGACTGGCCATTGTAATATGGTTGTTACTTTGTGGGGGTCAGTTGCTACTCCTTGGTTAATCACATGCCCTAGCTATTCCATTTGGGTTGTCCCAAACACACATTTACTCTTTTTTGCTACTAGTTGTTGAGCACTCAATAGATTAAAAACTAGTTTATAGTGTTGTAGATGTTCAATCATGTTCTTACTATAGACTAATATATCGTCAAAGAAAACTAGAATGAATTTTCTCAAATGACCTCGAAAAATATCATTCATCAAGCTTTGGAAAGTGGCTGGTGCATTGGACAGTCAAAAAGGCATGACAAGGAATTCATAGTGGCCATTGTGTGTTCTAAAAGTTGTTTTAAAAACATCTTCAGGTAACATCATATTTGATGATAACTAGCCCTTAAATCAATTTTGGAAAAAACTGTTGCCCCTTCTAACTCCTCTAGCAGTTCATCAATTATAGGAATGGGATACTTATCTTTGATGGTGAGCTTGTTGAGAGCCCTGAATTCAACACAAAACCTCCAGGTTTGATCCTTCTTTTTCACCAACACGACTGGAGAGGCAAATGGGTTGTTGTTGGGTTGCACAATGCCTGCCTCTAGCATTTCAGCTACTAAGGTCTCTAGAGTTTCTTTTGTAGCCCTGAATATCTATAGGGCCTCAAGTTGATCAACTTACTTTCATCTTGGAGGGGTATCCTATGATCATGTCTCCTGGCTGGGGGCAACCCTTGTGGGTCACAAAAGATGTGTTGGTATTCTGATAGTAAGATGAATAGATGAGAGTCTTCTGAGTCCTGAGTCTTATGGGGCATCTCCTAAGTAGACTGACCCCTTTCCATTACCCTTAGGTTGCAGAGCCTTATTTCGGATAGTGAGCTCTTCATGTTTAACAAGCCATGTAATCCTTCCAATGGTATGGACTGAGCCAACTTAGGTTCTTCCCCTCTTAGTGTTACATCTTTGTCTTGCCATTTGAAAGACATCCACCTTTCCTCATAATTAAACAAAACATTTCCCAATAGCTTCAGCCACTAAATGCCTAGGACCATATCATAGTTTTGCAGTTTCATGACAAACATGTCTGCCTGGAACTGGACTCACATTTTCCACTTTAAGTTCTTGCAAATTGTTATGCATGCCATGATACCACCGTTGGTTGCTTCAACTTCCACTGGCTTTTTTAGGTTAGTGAACACCCTAGTTTGTTGGCTATGTTAGAGTGAAGAAAGTTATGGGTACCGCCTGAATCTATTAAAACAAATACTGAACATTTATCAATCTTTCCCCAAACCTTAATGGTCTGACATCCTGAAGTGCCCTGGATGGCCTGGAGGGATAAGTGTGGGATAACTTCCACATTCATGGTCTCCATTGGTTCCTCCTCATCTGAGTTATCCCTGTGACTTGGTTTGAACCTTTCATCACACCAAAAACATAGGCCCTTGGCCCTTCTCTCCTCCATTTCCTTGGTTCTAAGGGGTCTAATAGGTTTGTTGTTGGAATAAGCAGGAGGGTTTTTTTGGACCATGGTGGTAGGGTTGGGCAGTAATGCTGGGGAAAATGGCTTCGAAGGAGTGAGGTTTATCTTGTGGTTGTTTGTAGGGTAGCTAAAATTTGCAGGTTGCAAGTTGGAACTTCCTTTACTCTATGATTTAGGGTAATGAGGGGTTATCTTTCGGTAGGTAAGGGTATTGTTGTGCAACCTAGCTAAGTTGTATGCTTGTTTGAGGGATTTAGGTTTGAACATTTTCACCAGGTTCTTGATCTCTACCTCCAATCCTCCCAGGAAGAACATCAATGCTTGCTTCTCGGAGATTTGTGCTCTGTTCCATAGTTCATCAAAGTTTCTGATATACTCTTCCAAGCCACCTCTTGTTTATGTTCTGTGAGCTCTTCTAAGGGGTCTCTTTGACACCCAAATCGACAGCACAAGGCATCGACATATTCTGTCCAGGCAAGCTCATACCCCTCTAAGTTTCTTGTATAATTTTGGTGCAACTAAAGAGCATGCCATCCAAATAATACGAAGCTAGTTTCAGCTTCTCAGATTCTGGTATTTCTTCTAAGTCAAAATATTGATTGCATTTGTACAACCACTTATGCACCTCTTCCCCCTCAAAGGTAAGGAAATCTGACTTGTATGTAAGTTGAGACCCTTCACCTAACCATTCAAGGTTGTTGGTATGAGCCAGGTGCTGGGAAGTATGGATTTTTTGAGAAGAACTTGTTTCCCCTGTTAGTGTTTGCAGAGCTTGGTTAATGGAGATTTGTTGTGTCGCCATTTCTTTCATCATAGCCTTAAGTTGTGCTAGGTCATCTAATTGAGCATGTAGCCTGACTTCCATTCCATTTACCCTCTGATTAGTAGCTTCCCGGGATTCATCCATTCTTCTGATGTCTTGGGACCTGATTTCTGGTGCCATCTATGGAGTCCAAAGACATGAGGCTTTGATACCAATTTGTTGCGTGTAAATTAAGTTTATAAGAAAAACAGAGGGAGCTAGGGAAGGAGAAGGAGGTTGAAGATGATATGAGTAACACACTCATAGCATGAGTAACACAAAAAACAAGAGAGGGATTCTAGGAATTATGTTATAACTTTTTGTGTATTTTTTTGTGCCAATCATTGGGAAATTTAAAGGAATCGGTGTCTTTGGCCAACTGGGCACTACCCCATGGCAATATTTTGGAATTAAAAAGAACTACATAAAACAATTGCTATTTGTTTACAAGTATTTGAAATTCTAATTGTTTCAGTTTTCCCTCTCGTTTTCTTCTACTTTTCTATTTGTGACAGAATATGTAGATTCAATTAACAAAGCAACCTCCTCTTCACTTATGAACATAAATGACTGCACTCTCCTGGCACCGAAGAGTTCAAGAACACAAATCTTTCACATCTTCCTCCAATAATCTCCATAGGGTGTGAAGGATACATCAGAATAGGTGTAAGATAGCCTCCCGGTGCCAGCAAAGAGAGGTCTACTGCAACCATGCAGGTCATTACTTTTCAAGGCCTCTTTTGAAGCACGTCAGGAATATATTTCTTGGAGAGTTTCCATAAAGATTGATGAGACAAGTCTCCAAGTTGGTGCTGGTTACCTATAACTAGAAGCTTGGGAGGTGCTGGAGGGATCTGATGTTTGTTTTGTTTCTGTTGACCACAATGACCGGAAGCAAAATACAAATCTTAGCAGAATCTTAGTTTGTTTATAGTTGCTATTCTAATGGTTATATTTTGTTCTATGTAACAGAAAGTTAGATATCAATGAAAAATTAAAATTAAAATATTTATTATCTTAAAATTTTCGTATTCTTTAGTCTCCAAGTTAAAGGTAACATCCAAAAATGGAAATACAAATAAGGTTATTTTTCTTTCAATTTTTTAACAGGCCAGAGCCCAAGCAGACAAGAGATCATATTGGACTGGACATATTCGTGGCCTAGTGCTGAGGTCATACCTCTTACATTTAAAACCAAAATGACAAGCTCAGACCCAAAAGATATCTGACTCACCCGATAAAGCCTTCGTTTGACTCACAGTAGGTTTGGGTCTCATTGGTGAAGAGGAGGAGAAATTATCATCTTTCTGTAATGAAACCGAGGAATCTCTGTTAGGTAACTGTTTCTACTCTTTACCAGCTCTTTTCTATTTCTTATTTTACTTCTCCGCTTTTGTTTTTATCTTTTATATGGCTGTTCCTTCCCATCTTATAAAAAGTTTTGAGCTTTATATGGTGTGGATTCTTTTTGTTTTTTCTTAGTTTTTTGGTTTTTGTAACTGGGTTTGGAGCGTGTTGCGCTGTCTTCTTGTTACCATCATGGGTTGTGATTTGTCTTGCTATTTGTGATTGTTTAGTATTGTTTTTTGTGAGATTTTCTTAGGTTATTGTCTCTTGATTGATTGTGTTGGAATGGGCAGAAGAAAAGATGATTTATTTTTTGTGTTTACGGAGGAGAGGTAGCATCCTGGGGCTAAGGGAAAAATTAGATTGCTAGTATGTTCTGTTTAGCTGGCTTGTTATTTCAGCTTGCACAAAATCCAAACTTTTCAAACTCATGGTCTCTTTGTTGCGAAGGATCTATCAAGTGCTTATGGCCGTCCTGATTATAAATTTTTGATGACTTATCTACTTTGGAAAAGGAAGGCACGTATCAAAAGGTTCTTGAAACCAATTAAGAGCACATGGAATTGGAAGGGACTAAATATTGTTCTTAGTAGATGAACCATTGATCAAAGATGGCCACTCATTAGTTTCGTGAAATGTGGAATCTGCCTCTCTTTTTTCAAGCAACACAAGAAATTAGCCGATGGTTGGAAAAGAATTAGACACCTCTGCCACTGGCATTAATTGAACGCAAGGAGTGAAAAAGGCTAATATGAATTTGCAAGGTTTTCAAGTTGTTTAGAGCCTATTTGTTTTTATGCTTCAAAAGCGCTTTTGAAAAAAAATAAATGTTATTTATTTTTTTATTTGCTTCAAATTAATTTTTTGTATTATTAGATCATTCTGATATCAAAAATGATTTTTTAAAACAAAAAAATATATTATTTAGATGTATGTCCAAGTGAAAAGTACTTTGAAATGCAATTGCTACCACACTCTTAAACACCTTTTCAGTCAACATATTAAGATTCCTTGTGTGATAGAGAGGATATATCAAAAAGCATTGCAAATTGTTTAGGATACTTCAGCATCAACTCCCCATGGGTTACCCATAATGTGTCTATGTCAACTTTGTTTCTTGTCTTGTTGTGAGAAGAACTGAGTGCTTATGGCTTATCTTGCATCTCAAAAATATGGTTCAGTATGTTGTTAAATTTGCTGTGATTGATAAGTTGGATCATGGAAGATAAAATCATGAAAAATGGTGACAATGATGTTGTTGGCAATTATCATCTGGTTAATTTAGGAAAGTGGTGGGTATCATCAAAATCTAGCAATATGAAAAAAAATGTTTTGAGATAATACCAATCTGGAGCTTGCCTTTTTAGTCATGAAAAGCCGTAAGGATCTTTAATGGTGATATATCACTTGGAGCTTTTTTTCTTTGTTCTGTGTGTTGTAGAATCACTTCTGTCCCCTCATTCACATGGTGTTGACATTATCTTTTTATTTGACAGACAAGCGGAATATGAGCCTGTAGATGATATGATTTTACTGGTCACTGAAATTTTATATTAAAAGAAGGATGTTTCCTTTGAAATTGAAGGTCCAGGGGTAAATTAATCAGAAGTTCCAAACTGAGATGGACACTGAAGAGAAAACTCTAGTTGAAATATTAGAAGAAAACAACCTCATTGATCTTGCCAAATACATAAACTATGTCAGTGCTTCGCAGGCTGGTGCCATAGCAACATTTTCAGGTACAACACGTGACACCTTTGAGGGCAAAACAGTAGTGGAGCTAAGATATGAAGCATATGTACCAATGGCAATACGCCAGATCAAATCCATTTGTTCATCTGCTAGATCATCCTGGGATATCCACTCCATTGCTGTTGCACACCGTCTGGGTGCAGTTCCAGTTGGAGAAACGAGTGTATTCATTGCTGTATCGGCTGTTCATCGTGCTGATGCCCTGGATGCTTGTGAGTTTTTGATTGATGAGCTGAAGGCATCTGTTCCAATATGGAAGAAGGAGGTTTATTCCAATGGAGAGGTTTGGAAGGAGAATTCAGAGTTTATGGAGAGAAAGCTGGAGCTAGGGAATACAAATGGGAGCTGTTGCAGAAGAAATCTCAAGCTTGAGACACGTAGCACAAAGGGTTGCTGTGGAGCTAAGGTCAAAGTGGCTGATGGAGTTTCAGCAGAGATTAGCACCAGTGATGCTGGGACTGAAGAAACAATCTAAAAGAATTCAATACACAATCACTCTATAAACAGACAAGGGAAAAAGAAAAACAGAGATAAATGACATCTTCCAAACTGTTCATACACGAAGAATGTACCCGCCTTTTTAGCATATTGTCTCTCTAATAATCAGCTAGGCCTTTCAATTTGTACGTTGTCAACATGTGTGACATGTTGTCTCTCCAATAATCAGCTTGGCCTTTCAATTTGTACGTTGTCAACATGTGTGACATGTTGTCTCTCTAATAATCAGCTTGGCCTTTCAATTTGTACGTTGTCAACATGTGTGACATGTTGTCTCTCTAATAATCAGCTTGGCCTTTCAATTTGTACGTTGTTAACCAAGTTTGACATGTTGTCTCTAATAATCAGTTACATGAATGTGCCAGCTTTTTAGTATTTGTCTCTCTAATAATCAGCACTGCTTTCAATTTGTACATCGTTGCCATATTTTTCTAATAATCCAGCGTTGACCCAAAAACCATTTTAGCTGCCACTTATTTAGGCAATATACACTGTACTTCCTCGCCATGAAATAGAAAAATAGAAAGAACAAAAGAAAAGAGTTCTGGAGAATCAAACTATTTAGCAGATCTCAGCTGCAGCAAACCACGCGATAATTCTGAATCATGAACAGTGAAAACATCTTTGAACAAGAATCAAATCAAGTAATTTGGCAGCTGCCTTCACCAAAAGGAGAAGGGGATACAACAAGCAAGAATAAACAACCCGAAACAGATCATAATAGCAGTATGATCTTCCTATTAACAAGACACAGATGATCATGATATAGCAGTATGATCTTCCTATCAACCAGACACTACTGCATGTGGGGCATTCATCTAGATATCGGAACTTCACGCAGATATTGCGCAGTTTCTTCGCGGTGTTTCAGATGAACGGCTTCTCTGGCTGGAGTAAGAAGAGCCATATAAGAACTTTACGGTGATTCAGATGAGGCTTCTGGCTGGGGTAAGAAGAGCCACAGCCCCATAATCATCGCTTGAAAATTTCTTGTAGACAGCCTTGAGCTTACTTTCAGCAGCTGCCGAGTGACATTGAACCAGGAGCTTTGCACAATCCCTGTCGCGTGACAGAAAGAAACACATTAAGAAAAATGTGTGCCAAACTATAGTGCCGCCTTAAGGTCACAAACTAGAGAAACCTCAACATTGTGCCAAATCATCGCATGCCATCTGGCAGGGAGGAGGCTGACTGACTTTTACTGAATTATGGTCCATATCTTTTTAGTTAAAAATTACCTTAACATGTCTTCAGTGTAGCCAGTGTGGTGCTTCAGAGTTTCGGTCCAGAAAGGGCTCATGTCCATTGTACACCGAGCAGCATACACAGCTGAAGCAGCAATTTTCGAGGGACCATACTTGACAACAACAGGATATTGCATCAGACCAAGTTCAGACAGGAAGAACACCAGGCTCTCTGTCTACATTGGTGAAACATCAACCAATTAAAATAGGGTTATATCAAGGAGACATCAACATGAAAAAGTTAAACTCGAAAACAAAATTATTACATTGTAAACATTAGTACCTCTTTATCAGATGGAATGGAGGCCTTAATATATCTAACAAGGAAAACATAAGGTGTTGGAACTGTAAGATACCACTCTAGCTTTCCCAAGATTGCTTTCTCCATTGCCAGAACTTGCTCTCTTATATAGGCATTGTCTGATATGCAAACGAAATCATTGACCTACAGATTTCAGAGCAAAAAGTCAAGAAGGTGATTTCCTTAGAAAAAAACAAAATACCAAGGCAGTAAGCCATTAAAAAAGTGAAGAAACTGCACCTCTGGCGCCCATATTTCTTCGTACTTGCAGGCTAAAAGCATTGAGCTGATGCCAACCAACTGAAGTTCCCTCCTTGGTACCATTTTCACAGCTAGGAACCTATCAACAATATTTATGGTAAGATAGAGAGTTTCCGGCATCAGTTCAAACTTTCGATGAACTTCAATCAGCCAGTCTACGAGGATCGATCTCATTTTCCCATTAATGTCTGGTTGGGATTGCAGGTAGTCATGTACCCTGCTGTCAACCTGCATAAAACTCTTCATGTTAATGTGTGTGTAGTAGATATATATTTATTTAGAGAGAGAGAGAGAGAGAGGATATCTTTACCTCTGTGAGTTTGTAAAACTCGTACATATCATCAACGTATTCAACCACCGCCAACTCATTAGTAACATCAGCAGCATCAATGTCCACCACTGTATCCTCGGCCTTACCAAAAGCGGCCTAACGTTATAAACCACATCAGTACATAAACAATCGAATGGATAGAACAAATTATACATAAACCAAAACTTCAACAATCCAATTACCTTGCTTCGAGCAGAGAGGATTGAAGTGAGCGTCTTGACTCCTTTCCTTGATACTCTTCTACTAACAGGTTTGCTTTTTTCAGTTTCATCAGAGCTTATCACAATCACATCCTCAGGTCTGTGTTTCTCATTCGCCTTCTTTATTTCTGCCGCTGGTGCCTTTGTAGCTGCCGGAGCCCTCACATCGCGAGCAACTGCAATATCTACAACTTCTGTAGTTGGTTTCTGCAAATGGACAAAGTTTTCAGTTCATCCATTTGGTGAGATACCAAAAGAACCTGACTCTCGGTTACAAAAAGGTGAAACCCCCGAGAGTTTAGCTTACCTTCCCTTGCAGAGAGACACGATCATTCACTAAGTTGCCAATGTCTTGAAGCACTCTCCTATTCCTTCCCTCTGCAGGTACAAAAGTCTTCTGCTTCGCTTCTTCTAAAAGAAAAGGAAAATAAAATTACTCGACAATATCAGTAAACAAAATCAATACATCAAGGAAAGGACTGGAAGATATTCATGAAATCAGAATCCCAATAATCCTGCCATAATCCCAACATCAAAACAGAAATGTGAAAGAATAATTATTAATCGTAACACCAAGATAATCAGAAATCAAATACGCCAATATGATACATAAACCTTAAATTAATTTCATTTAAATTCTATCAGCCCCCAAAGAAACCCCTTTAAATTTCGAAATAATCAAATAAAAAAAGAAAGGAAAGGAATTCAGAAGCAGAAATCAAAACCCCAATTTGTAAATTCAATACAGGACTCTTTAAAGTAATTTTCTTCCTATTATAAACCGAATTGCCATAAAACCGTCATCACATACATCAACTTATTGTAAAGGAACCAAACCTCAAATAAAGAAGTCACCTATGATCAGACCAGACCATAAGGAACCCATTAAAATACAAAAACAAGCAAAAGGAAACGATACACTCAAAAGATTGATAAAAACAAAACCCAGTCAGTGATTTTTACCTACCTAAGCCAACCCAAAAACCATCATCACACACCTAAAATCGAATCAAACCCACGAAGAAATAGCCTTTCACTCGTAGCAAGCCACAAAGAACCGTTTGAACTTCAAAAAATAAAGTAGAAACAAAACCCAGAAAAGAAATTAAGAAACCAAAACCCAAGAACCGGTTTTTTTACCTCTCGGTTGTTGTTGATAAGACACAACAAGACTTCTTGAACCCATAGTATTTTCTTCTTGGTTCTGGCCAAATACTCTTGCAAATATTGATGATAAAAACTCTTGGAGAAGACTACTTCGTGTCTCTCCTTCTTCTGTGTTGTTGGTCGCCACCCTTCTCTTTCTACAAACCCTTTATCTATCTCCCTCTCTGAAATCTCAGTTCAAAATTCTTTTTTCGTTTCTTGTATTTGTTTGCTTCTGCTTATGTGGAGAATACGAGAGCAGGCAAGCAATGAGATCATAGAAACAAAGAAGAGTCATTTTGAAGAGACGCCACACCCTCCAACGGTCGACTTTTGGATTAATATTGACCGTCCGATTGTTTACGATCCGACGGGTGTAAAGCGCGTTTGTGATACTGTTAGAGTTTGACGCGCAGGAGTTTGAGTTTTGGAATTTAATGTAGCCGTTGGTACGGGCGGGGATATTGGGCTGGATAAATCAATATGGGCTTTTATTTTGCCTCACGCGCTAAAGAACAAAATTAATAAGTAAAATGGTTTTATTTCTTAAAATATTATTTAAACATCATCCTAATAATATATATATATATAAAAGATTTTTTAAAAAATAAAAATAAATATATTTTTTTAAAACTCGTTTTCAAACCTAAGTAAGCACCTGTTTGGCCAAGCGGCTGCAACGTCGTTTGGCCAAATTTCAATTTTTGTTTTTACATTTAAAATGAAATTTTTTTAGTGCGTTTAGATCATTTTGATGTGCTGATTTCAAAAATGATTTTTAAAAAATAAAAAAAACATTATCTTGATATATTTCAGCACGAAAAGAACTTTGAAAAGCTACCGCAACCACACTCCCAAACATGTGCTAAGTAACGATGTACTTCCTTGATTTAGGTATAGGAAAACTAACTCAATGTTACATTTACTGTTTGTTTTGTATTGTGTTCCAAATTTTTTATTTTTATTTTTTCTTTAAATTATTTTTTTGTGTTTTTACATTATTTTGATACGTTAATGTAAAAAATTATTTTCAAAAAATAAAAAACATTATTTCAATGTATTTATGCATGAAAAGAACTTTGAAAACAACCTTAGCTACACTTTCAAACAAACTCGATTAGTGTGTTTAGTATTGCGATTGCTTTTGTGGTTGAGGTTTTAAAAGAACAGTTTCATAAACAATACTTTTTATTGTAGTTCATGATTGAAATTGAAGTGTTTAGTAAAATTGTGATTGAGTTTGAGGTTAATGAAAAACAGTTTCATGTGTTTGGTTATCAAGTTTTTCATATTGTTGTCAACATATGAAATTACTAAAAAAATATGTGTGTGTGTATTATTTTTTAAATATTATATATTTAATAATCATAATAATAAAATATAATTAATAATTCAAGTAAATTAGACATTTGTTTTTATTCTCCCATCAAACTATTTGTAATTATATCACAAACTAAATCTATATGTGAAAGTCTTTGTGATCCCTAACTATTTGATCGAGGAACAACATATAGTAAAATATCATTTGAAACAAAATTAGGATTGTGAGGCAAAAATTATATTATGATCTCCTTCTAGTATATTTATTTATATTTTAATTAAGTTTTTAGATTTTTATATTATTTTAATATTAATAAAATAAGTAATATTATTTCACCCCCTGTCTCTCCAGAACCCTAACCGCCCCCTCTTAAAATACTCCCCCCCTTCTCTCTCTTCAAAACTCACCCCCATCGTTCTCTCTCTCTCTCTCTCCAGAATGACTTCCTTGTTCTTTTAGGCAGGTTTGTGAGCTCATTCTTTTGGACATGTTGGGGATTGTTGTGTTTGTTTGTGCATGTGGTATTTGAAGGAGAACATGTTGTATGTGAGAGAGAGAAAACGAGGGTTTGATTTGAAATTAAATTTCAGCGATAATTTTTGTGGTGACATAAGTCGGTGGTGTGAGAGGTTTTAGTGTTGGGTTTCATACAAATATGTTGCCTGCTTTTATGGGTACCCAAACAGCAATTCAGTAGCTTTTTTTCAAACGTGGTTCGAACCACAATACCAAGCAGCTACTAAATTTTTAGAAGTAAGTAATGCTAACGGTATTTAACTTCTCTTAAACTTGCTTACTTAGTGTCATGGAATTGTTTATTAATCTTTAGAAGATTTTGTTTTTATATTTTATATTAAAAAATTTACAAATCATAGCTTAAAAATAGTCAGTAGAGAATATGACTTTGAAGAGATGGAAAAAAGACCAAGTGGAGATGGTTTTGATAGTTATGAAATAATGTGGCACCAGTTAAATTCTATTGAATAATATTATAAAATAATATAAATTATATCTTAGAATTTTATTTAATAGTTTAAGTTTTTAAATGAGATGATTTTTTGACATGGTATAAGAACCTTATTAACATAGCGATCACAAGTTAAAATCTTATCACCTTTATTCTATTTGATAAAAATCAAGCACAATAAAGTATAGATCTATGCAAATTTCAAGCCCAAAAGATTTCATTTGAAGGAGGTGATAGAAAATAATATAAATTATATTTTGAAATTTTATTTAACAACTTAAATTTTCAGGTGAAATATTTTTTCGATAAATAAATAAATAAATAATGAATAGAATATAATATATTAATGTTTCAAAAATGTTTTAGCTATCTTTCATGTTCACATGTCAAACAATTTAGAAAACACAACTCATATAACGCTAAGGCGTGGCAAGATAAAATTAAAAAATGAGAACAACCATAAAAACCACATCCATAATTACAATTACATATAAAAGCATGAAGCTTGCTAAATATTTGACTTGAAATTAACATGGTTAAGTTATAAAACTTGTAATCAGGTTATTAAACTATGATTACCTCGTATAAAATAAATAAAAATAAAATAAAAATAATAATTACAGCCATGAAATCTAATTTTCAATTAAACTAATATTCATAGATGAAGTTGATAACAAAACAAATAGAAAAAAAAAAGAAAAAACAAGTATTTGAGTCGACACAAGTAATCCAAATTATCACAATTGATAATTTCATAAAAAAAAAATAAAAAAAAATATAAAGTTCAATACCAAGTGAAACTAAAGTTGATTAATAAAACTAGAAAAAAGTTTGAAATTAAAAATAATTTATTTAAAAAATTTATGTTCAAGGACTAAAATGTGAAATGACTTTGCATTTTACAATTCATTTGTTATAGCAGGATGTTAATAACTTTTAATATATGTTAATCTGAGGTATGACGTGGTACGGTGGGGTGATAGAACGAATCTTGTAGCAAAATTAATAGCAATGCCTCGTAATGTTATTGGTAGATTGGTCGGCGAGTATTAATAGTCTGTCAATTAAAAATAATTATTAATCTAGAAAGAAAAAAAAACTCTTGGTTTGCATTGTATCATGATTCGTGTTTCTTTACAATCATTGACTGGCAGAATAACATGTCGATTTTTAGAATTGGCTCAAAGGGTCCAAACCAAGGTTGTTAATACCGTTTCGGTTGCCATTTCGTTTTTTCTATTGGTACGAAGCGATTCGGTTTGGAGCATTTCGATTGTGCCGTTTCGAGTTATACTATTGACATATAATTAATTAATTATATGTATGAAAAAATTAAAACGAAAAAAAAAATTATTTTTTATAAAATCAAAATTGATAACAATTATTTTTATAATTTATTTATTGTTTTTTTTTTATTATTTTAATTTTTGTTTTTTCAATACACTCAAACAATATATATATATATATATAATATTGTGTATATATAATATTTATGATAATATATTTATAAATATTGTATTATAATATATATATATATATATATAGCAAATTAAGAAGCGGGAATAGTGACCGAAACGGAACACCCGGTGTGATTCCAGGTGTTTAGGCATGTATTTGACCGATATTTCCGATGCCGGCGGTATTTAAAACGAGACGAAAATGACGTTGTTTTGTCTCGTTTTTCTCCTGATACGAACGTTTAGCCGTTTCAGCTAAAGCAAATCAGTATCAATAACCTTGGTCCAAACTTGTATTATAGATCCATTGTACCAAGAATGTGGCTAGAAAATGAAAGAATTAGTAATATTATAATATAATTTAAGATTTTTTTTTTATTTTTTAAAATATTTTTAGATTATTTTTAAATAAAAAATATTTTAAAAAACTAAGCAGAAAAAAGCAGCGAGAATCTATAGGTGTGTAGGAAATTACAGAATCTACCCAAATTGACATGACGGTCGTACCCCGTCTTTCTTTTTGCTGCTTTATAGGTAGCTGTTAGTCACCTGGCTACAGTTACCTTTAGAGCCAAGTTTCGTTAGGTGCAGTTGTTTTTCTTACTCCTTCGTTCTGGTCGAGACTATTCGACGTGGCCGTTGTGGTTGCGGGTATAGTTTGGTGTTATTTATGGGTTTAACCACTATAATGTCGACTCGGATCAAATTTGTTTTTGAACATAAAAAAAATATTTGAGGGTTGCTAACATGGTTTCTATTGGAAAAATAAAATAAAATCAAGTTGACAGCTAATCTATATGACTCGATCAACTTGAAATTTTTTAAAATTACTTTGACTGCTGATTGAAAAATAATTTGACCAAAAACAATTAAAATAATATTTTCTTTAAAAAAATAAAAAGATAATATATTGAATCAATTCAAGTAAACCTGTAAAAATCACGAGTTTCATTGTGGACTATAATAACCTTATAAAAGCAAAATAAAATCAATTATAAAGCTAAATCTTCAATCAATTTACCGTTGAATAATAAAATTTAAAAAATAAAGTAAAAGGCTCAAATCAACTCGAGTTACTAGCTAAACTCGCAATCCAAATAATAAAATCATGATAACTTTATATTAAACAAATCAAAATAAATTATAAAATTCATTATTTATTAAATATAATATTAAAAGATAAAATAAAAAAACTTGAGTCCATCTCGAACAAGTGTTTATTTGAGAGTTCAGTAAAAATTATTTTTCAAAATATTTTTGCTTACCGGTACATCAAATAATATTTTATTTTTTTAAATCATGCCAACCTAACAATACAATAAAAAAATGATTTGTTTTTTTTAAAAAAAAACTTCAAAATTATTTTCCAACCGCAATCTCAAGTGAATCCTTAAATATTAATTTTAATTCACATGCAAGTACACTGAATTTTTCCCTCACAAATTAAAATAAAAAATAAAAACAACATATATGAAATCAGTTATCATCCTCAGCCTGCAAACATATAACATGCAACAACAACAACAATGTTATTAGAAAATATCACGTGCTTGTTCATATCCAGCGAGGCCAATCACCAAAAAGTCTCAGTTTCGCAGGTTTAAACAACAAATGTATGTCCACCAGCAAGCAGTTCAGGCGCCTGCTGAAATCGAACATAAATAAATAACTGCCTCACACCCTCATTAATCTCCACCCTCTCCTCCATTAAAACCCCCTTCCCCTGCTCATGCCAGAAAGTTGCAATTCTCGCCACTTCTCATGGCTGATGAAATCTTGCTTCCCAAACCCACAGGACCCCTCCTCCAAACCCCTCTCTCCAAACCCAATAATCACTATCTCCATCCCTGCCGCCGCCGCCCTCTCTTCTCTTTCAGATGACCTTCTCTTAGAATGTCTCTCTAGAGTCCCTTCCTCCTCCCTCCCTTCCGTTTCCCTCGTTTGTCGCCGCTGGTCCCTCCTCCTTCACTCCCCCTCTTTTCTCTACCTACGCCGTCTCCACCACCTCATCCACCCCACCATCTTCACTCTCTCCGCCCCTTTTGCCGCCTCCCTCCGACTACCAGATGGCAATGATGCCAATACCGATGGCCCTCTGTGGAAGGTTGCTTCGTGTCTTCCTTTTCCTGTATCCTCATTGGATAGCCTTTCCCACGCTCGTCTGTCTGCAATTGGATCAAGGATCTATATCATTGGACGAAACGAAATGTTTTGCTATGATGTCTGGAGTGGCATAATTACTTCAAGATCTTCGATGATTCATCCTAGAAAGAAATTTGCTACGGCAGTGCTCTCGGGTAAAATTTATGTCGCGGGAGGCGGTTCACGAGCGGGGGCAGCATTGGAGGAGTATGACCCAGAGACTGATACTTGGCGCGTGGTGGCACATGCGAGAAGGAGGCGATTTGGGTGCATTGGGGCTGCCGTTGATGGCGTGTTTTATGTGATCGGAGGACTTAAAATAGGTGCCGCCTTGGAGAATGAAGTCACACGCGCTGCTGCAGCGGGGGCCGAGGCTTATGTGTATGCCAGTACGATGGATTTGTTTGACGTGGAGTCGCGTGCTTGGTTAAGGAGTAGGGCAGTTCCTGGTGGCGGGTGTGCGGTGGCTGCATGTGCGGTGGCGGGGTATGTTTATATCTTAACTAGCCACGCTCTGGAGCTATCGTTCTGTCGCTTCGATGCCCGTAGGCGTGGTGGTGGCGGCAGCGGCAAGGGATTTGGAGAGTGGTGTAAGATAAAGAGCCCACCATTGCCAGCACAAGTTAGGCTGGACAGTACAGTGAGGTTTAGTTGCGTAGGAGTCGAAAACAAGGTGGTGTTAATTCAAGTCAGTGGTTGCATTGATGATTTGTTAAGGAGAAGTGGAAGGAATGTTCGGGGACTGAAAGAGGGACTGGTACTGGTTTATGACTGTATTAGCGGCGAATGGAGTAGAGGGCCTCATTTGCCGGAGGTGATTCGACGCGCCGCCTGCGTGACTGTGGAATGCTAGAGGGTGTAGATCTTAAGCACTCTCCACGTTTTTTAGCCACTCATAATTGCGGTTCATACTAGGCAAAGCTGTGCTACTGGGGCTACCTTGCGCATGTCGTTTAGATAGCAGACAAAATCATGGGTGTACGTGACATGTTTTAATTAGACTACCGATTACGATAAAGAAAAAAGTGGCGTCATTGGATGGTTGCTTGAGCGAAGGGAGTGTGGAATTTTTTAATTGAAGCATGCTGATTTGATTGGCCTATTTTTGGCTCGAGAAAAGGAAAATCGAGTAACGGACAAGATTTCGTGTCTGTATTCTTAGACCTGTCATTTGTCAAATTGGATGGCTGTATTCGAGGTGTAATTTTTAAACATTACCGATTTACTAAATGTTGCTATTTTAAAATATAAAATTGATTGCATTTTAGAACAGTGATATTTGTTTGCTTATAAGTGTAAGTGTAAGGGGTGTTTTTTATTTATAAATATATGCAAATACTGTTTTTTTTAAAAAAAAATATATATTTTTTTATATTAATAATTTTAAAATATTATTTTTTTTAATTTAAAATAAAAAATATTTTTATTTTATTTTTTAAAAAGTATTTTTAAAATGTGGAGTTAAACATCCAATAAACCTATTTAAAAGTGTAGATATATTTATTTTTTAAAATATTTTTTATTTAGAAATGTATAAAAATAATATTTTTTTAAAAAAAATTAAAAACTTTTTTGAAACCAATGATAAACATCATTTAAATGTGTAATTGGTGTTGGGTACCTATAATTTTTAAACCTATATATAGTATACATAAGTGTCAACTTGGAAAAAACATAGTAGCTATAATGTTTTGAATTAGGTTATTTAAACCAAGTATAAACTTATCACACAGACACAATATTAGATGATTTTAAGGTTTTATCAATGTTAGACTTCTTATAGTCATGCACATGTATTTTATCCCATGAATGTCTTTAAAAAATTGTCCAAGTAATTACAGTGACAACCCCATCACCACACTGTTTGAGGTGAATCCTCCAATGATTTTTTTGTGATAAACACCTTGCAATTTATTTTGCCTTTATTTATTCACTATTACTATCATAAATATCATGATGTATTAACTCCAATAAGTTTGTTTTCTTCGTTGTTGAATGAAAAGTCTTTATAGGTTGTTTAGCCAACATATAAAATTCTGATTTTTCTTTTTTGTTAATATGTGACTTATGTATTAAATCTAAATACATCATTATTTTAATAGTGTGAATAAGTGACTTAGAATGGAGATGCGGGGGATCGAACCCCGTGCCTCTCGCATGCAAAGCGAGCGCTCTACCATTTGAGCTACATCCCCTTTCTTGGGATAATTATCTTTAGATTACAATTTAGCTATAATCTTCAACCCTGAAATTGCTCCACCGCAGCACGAACCATTTTCATTTTATCGAGATTCCTACTGGCTTATATAACCCCGACCCCCTCCCAATAAACCCTGCTCTCCACTAGAAAAATAAAAGACAGAAAAAAACCCTAGGACATCTCCTCCTCCTTTGATTTCGCTTCTTCCCTGTCTCTCTCTCTGTGAAATAAGGGAAAAAATATTATTGATAGATGGATTTTCAGGTTGTAGTCCTTGCCGGTGGCACTTCTAAAAATTTACTTCCTCTCGTCTCCAAGGTCTGCTTCTGTTTGTTGATCGAGAAAAATAAAAATAAATTAAACGCTCTAATTTCCTTACCGGGGAGGATTTGCTTTACTTTGGTCTTCTCTTTGGTTTTATTTTATAGCCTTTTGTTTTGCAAATGCAGGAAGTGCCAAAAGCGCTGCTTCCGGTGGCTAACCGCCCGGTTCTTTCTTACGTGTTGGAGCAATTGGAACTCAGTAACCTTAAGGATCTTATTGTGGTATGCTTCTCTTTATTATTTATTTATTTTATTTTATTTGTGATTCCTTATTATCTTTTTGCGTGTTCTGTTTTGCTTTCTCTAGAATCTCTACTAGTGGAAGAAAAAGGCAAAAGGAGAGAAAATACTGAACTTGAAAAGGCTGCTTATATTTTGGAATATTCTTTCATAATCCTGTGCCCAATAAATAAATAAAAGTTTAATTTAACTGTTAAGATTCTTAAGTAAATTAATAGCGAATGTGTAATAGTGATGGCTTTTTTTAGTTGCCTTTGGGGCTTAGGGTTGCTTTGTAATGCCGGTCCTTATTCTAATCGTCATTGTTATATTATAGGTTGTTGAAGGGGAAGATGCTGCTATTCATGTCGGTGGTTGGATATCAAATGCTTATGTTGATCGATTACATGTTGAGGTACTTCCTTTTCCCCCTTCTAATTACAATAAAGATAATGTTATTTTGTTGATCAAATATTGTTTTTTGGATTGTGTTTGATGTTTGATTGCATGACGATGCTGTTTTTTAGTCATTGAAATAAATAATCAGAAATTGGCGGGAATGTTGCTTGGAATTGATCAGGATAAGAGTAATGACACACGAGGCTACACTTTGTGCAAAATGTTTAACCAAACTACTAAAACTATAACGTGACCTTGAACAATGGCTGTTCTGTTTGTTTTTCAATATCAACTACATTTACAATTCAAGTGATCTATGTGACATGGACTTATGGACCAGTTGCTGCCTGGGCATGTATCCAAGTGTCGGACTTTCCGATGCTTAGAAGTGTTTCTCATTGCAGAATATTCAGCATCTGGCTGTTATTTGTCCCAAATTATTTCGCTCAAAAAGACCATTGTAGAGTTTTGAACTCAACATTGAAGAGTCTTTTGAGATGAAAATTGGATTGTTGCATGGCTTGGTTAATCTGAGTGTCGAGATGAAAACTTCTTCATAAACTTCCTAAGTTTTTATCTCATGTAATATTTATCTTCAATAATTAAAGCTCACGACACAGTGACATGCCATTAAATTTCTAGAAGCCATTTTTTTTCACCTGATATGTTTCACTTACTAACCCTTTTTCTGTGAACACTATCTTCTTTTCTCATTCTGTACTGGTAGTAAGCAATGCATCTACTCCTTGCTACCCTGGCTAATTGATGCGTTTTCCTTAGTACCTTCCACTAATATAGTGGTAAATTTTTTTGAAGCGACGTATTGGATTTTGTGTTCTGGTTATATTTCAGGAATTTTAATAATTGCATCGTACTTTACTCTGTCATTCATTTTTTTTGTCAATAAAAGAACTTAATAGGTGCTATATAACGCCGCAGGTCGCTGCAGTTCACGAGGAAGTTGGAACTGCTGGTGCTCTTCGGGCCATTTCTCATCACTTGACTGCAAATGACATTTTGGTCAGCATTCAAATCCGTTCAAGTTTTTGGAGTCCTAAGTCTTCAATTCATTACAGCCATTCACACTTCATCTTCCTGCAGGTTGTGAGTGGTGATCTTGTTTTTGATGTTCCTCCTGGTGCACTTGCAGCTGCTCATAGAAAGCATAATGCAGTGGTGACCACAATGCTTTGCCCTGCTCCTGTCAGTGGACCTACAGAGTCAGGATCATCAGGTGGAAAGGATAAAATCAAGAAACCAAGACGCTACAACATCATTGGATTGGACCCTTCAAAGCAGTTTTTATTACACATAGCAACAGGTTTTATGTTGGTTCTAGGTGCACTTGCCTGCTCATATTGCTCTTGTCTGCTCATAATGCTCATTCTGCTATTCTTTCCAGGAGCTGAAGTTGAGAAAGATATTCGAATCCAGAAGAGCATTCTTCGTGCAGTAGGTCAGGTAATGGAGACGCATCTATCCCTGTCTTCTTATTAAAAACTTCTAGTTATTGTTTAGTTCTTGAGCTTTCTTAACACATTGAAATCCCAACGTGTACTTGAAAGATTTTCATATTTCTAGTATTTGGTTGTATTTAATAATTTTTATGGAATTGTGGCTCTTATTCTAGTGTTATTATCTATCATTTCATTAGATGGAAATACGAGCTGATCTCATGGATGCTCATATGTATGCATTCAAGAGGTTGGTCTTTTTACAACTTGTCATTTTTAATTTTGTTTCTCCATGTCAGGTGTTCTCTATCTTCACCATCCCTGTCTCTCTTTCAGATCTGTTTTGCAAGAAGTTTTGGATGAAAAGGATGAATTTCAAAGCTTAAAAGAGGATGTGTTGCCTTATCTTGTTCGGAGTCAGTTGGTTAGTCAAATAAATTCCTTGTATACTTGGTTTCTGTTTGCCTTGCATGTTGGTATAAAAAACTTGAAACAGGGTCAACTATCTACATTTGATGTTAGAAATCCGAGGTATTATTTAATGGTGTACCACAAACAGAAGAAAATGGTAATGAGAAGGTTAGTTCTCAAAACAACCAAGCAGTGGTATCTCGAATCATGGCCAACGCATCTACTCCAAGCTTCCATGAACTCTCTTTGGGTTACAATGGCTCTACTCATGTTCGAAGAATCCATAAATGCTGTGCTTACATTGCCAGCGAGAGCAGATACTGTCAACGCTTAAATTCTATTCAAGCATTCAGTGATATTAATCGAGATGTGAGTTTACTGATGCTCTTATTGGATATTGTTATGTTGCCACTTTGACTGTTGCAATTTTTATTGCTCCTTTCCAACCTGTGTGAAATGTCAGGTCATAGGCGATGCTAGTCATCTGTCTGGGTATTCCTTCTCTGCTCATAACAACATCATCCATCCTTCTGCACAACTTGGAACAAGAACTACTGTGAGTATTCTTAGAAAAAAGAGAGGAGTACACTTCTAAAATCATTTGTTTAATTTCAGTGATAATTTATCTTGGGCACCTGGTCTGATAAATTTGGCTGTGTACTTAAAAGTTATATTTGATGGGTGAAGGTGGGTCCTCATTGTATGCTATGGGAAGGTTCCCAAATGGGTGACAAGTGTAGTGTCAAGCGATCTGTTATTGGCCGTCACTGCCGGATAGGCTCCAATGTGAAGGTGTGGTGTTTTTTAATCATAAAGTTAAAAATGAAAAAGGGCATATATCAATCATAACACAAGCTATAATGAAGCTACCGGGTTGATTGCTTTGGCTATCATATATAATCTGCCATAATTATATATATTCATAGATAAGGACATTCTGTAACTTTGACAGTGCAGTTGTCAAGTCATTGAATCTATTTTTATTTTTATTTTTGTATCTGCAGGTGGTTAATTCAGTTGTCATGAACCATGTTACTATTGGAGATGGTTGTTCAATCCACGGTTCGGTGATTTGTAGCAATGCCCAGCTCCAGGAGCGAGCTGTGTTGAAAGACTGTCAGGTCCTCTCACCCTCACCTGCCCCCCTCTCCATTTTCTCACTCTCACACGGAGTGCATAGTTTCATGTGTATTCTATGTTGTCATTTTGCTGTCTTCGTTCCAGGTAGGAGCAGGTTTTGTGGTTACTGCAGGCAGTGAGCACAAGGGAGAATCTCTGGCTAGAAAATAGAATTAAATAAGGAAAACCGTGCCTGAAAGAGTGCCAAATTAAGGAGTCATCTGAAACGTGCTGTGTGCTAAAATCATAGGTCAGGGGATAATTTTTGCTAACTGCTGCCGTCACACAGCAGGTGTTACCTCTGGCAAGTAGAGATGCCAATATTAATCAATGTACAATTCTGCTCCAATCATTTGTTTCTTCTTACAGGTTTTTTTTTTAATATACATACATAAATATGTATGTATATATATATATATATTAAATACAGCTGCTGGATCGGAAGCTTTTTATCCTTGTCAAAAAATGTAATATAAATATGAATAGTAAAATCATAAATAAAATATTGTCATTTATATATGACAATTCCAATATTAAATAACTATATAATACAATTAAAATTAAAGTGAAATAAACATTAGAAATAATAATCAAACACCTTAAATAACTTAAAAATACAATACAATATAATTATGTTTATAGATCTTCATTAATTAAGGTTGCTATATGATTTAAAATGACTTAAAAATATGATACAGATTAATCATGTTTATAAAATTAATAATCGGTACCGGAGGTGGTAGTGCCAAAGCAACATTAACAAATGAATAAAAATCTGGGTATTACAGATATTTTCCCTGTGATGCATATTCTGGATTGAGTGCTATAGCCTCCTCATAGATTATGGCCTTCATTTGCTCTTCAGTCAAGGGTTGTTGCTCAAACTCAAAGGAGAACGGCTCTGGGCAGATTGGTTCATCTGCTATGTCGTGTAATCGTGCAAGGTATGGGTGAGCCAATGCTTCTTCGACTGTTACAGACAAATCTTGCTCTTAGAAAGAAACAGATGTAAGTCGTATTTAATGGGAGGTCACATTTCTGAAGCACAAGTTTTTTCCAATAATATATTTGTGATCACTAGGATGAAAGAAAGACCAGGCTAGTTAATCACGCAAAGTGAGTTTAAATGCTGAAGCAACTCCCAGTAATTAGAAGAATTTTTTTATTTTTTGCAGGCCTAAGGGTGTTTGTAAATGAATTTTCCTTTCTGCCAACAAATCATTGCCATATATGGAGAGTATTCATCTCAACGAAAAATTATTAAATTGCAATTCAGCCAAGTATTCGGAAAAGCATCGGAAAAAGGATGTCAAACTCACCAGTAATTCTTCTAGTGGGGTCAAATGTCAGCATTTTATCTACAAGATCAATGGCCAGCGGATGAAAATGTGGGAAAAGTTCAGCTAACGACCGGCGAGGATGTGAATCGAGTTGCCGGATGTATCTTCTTGCATTCTCATTCCGGACAAACCCGAGATCAGATTCATTTGGTGTGCCTAGAAGCTGCAGTTATATGAAATGTCAATAAAGAACATACATAATGATTATCAAATAGTACATATGCAGCGATGATTGCCCATTTATTCTGGAATAATGATTTTAGGAGGGACAGTTTTCCATATTTCTTCCAAATCCTTGTATTATCAATTTCCTACACATTGACTGCAGCCGAAGTTAACTCTTTTCTGAATGGAAAAGAGGAAGAAGAATAAGAATTAATCAGTTATAACGTGTAATCGAACGCCTCAACCATTCTTCTGAATATAGATCCTAAACACAACAAGAGATATTTCAGACACAAATTTGTTAAGAACATGCAAGCAATGTTTGCTTCAGTTTTTATCTAACGTACCTCTGTCAATAAGCGCATCTGGTGCACGTTATCTTTGCCTGGAAATAGAGGTTTTCTATTCATAAGCTCCATAAAGATGCAACCTACAGACCACACATCAATCGCAGAAGTATATTCCGAGGAGTTGAGCAATAACTCAGGTGCGCGATACCATCTGGTAACAACATACTCTGTCATAAACTCATTCTCTGAAGTTGGCCGAGCTAAACCAAAATCGCAGATCTTTAGGTCACAATTTGCATTTAGCAGTAAATTGCTGGGTTTCAGATCTCTGTGAATAACATTAGCAGAGTGCACGTATTTCAATCCTCGAAGAGTCTGATACAGGAAGTACTGCCCGCCAGCATAAAAGAACAGAAAGAGATCAGTGTCAACTAATGAGCTACATTGCGAAGTTCAACAAGAACTAGAAACTGAAATATATTACCTGGCAATGCTCCTCTGACAAACCTTGGTTGGAACGAATAATTTGATGAAGATCAGTGTCCATGAGCTCCGTGGTAATGTAGACATCAGTAAATTCTCTGCGTAGAGCTGGAGGAATGATATCTCTGATACCAACGACCTGTTTTGCATTCAAAATATTAGAATTTACAAAAACTGATTCCAGTACAAGACATTTTACATTCCTAATCCAGATGTTATGAATAAAATTGGAGGGCCTTCAACTTTTGCTACAGATATGGAGAGAGAGAGAGAGAATTACCTAGTTAAATGATCTTTCGAGTTGATGATGCACAAACAACTTTATCTAGTTATAAACAGCAAGCATGAATAGAATTTTGGCTAAGAGAAATATATTATAGTAGAGATTGTAGGATATAATCAAACCTGATTTACACAAAATGGCATTTTCAGTTTTACAATTAATAAAAAATATTAAAAGCCACTAGAAAATACTGTGGTCATCAACATATTTTACTGTTCATTAGAAAAGTGAAATAATGCCTTCAACCTTCACCATAGAACTGTAGAATCTAAAAACACTAAGGTTGGTTTTAAGAGCGTGTTAATCTTTTTATTTTAGTTTTTCTTTTAATTTAATTAGAGGTTATTCGATCATTTTAAAACAATAAATAATATTATAAAAAGTATTCATGAGCGCACCAACTCTAGAGCCTTTCAAGAGGCCTTTTGCATTGCCTTGAATAAAATAAAAAACATGGGTTCGTTCAAGGTTTTCTAGTGTTCATTTTGAGTTCCTGGTAGAGTTATAGAGTGAAGAGGGAGGGAGGCAGGCACTTACGTTTTCGTGATCCAAATGGCGAAGCAGTTTGATCTCGCGAAGGGTGCGCTTGGCGTCCATATAATTTTCAAAAGGGTTGGCTATCTTCTTTATCGCCACCATCTCGTTCGTCTCCGAGTTCAACACCGAGCTAAATTAAACTCATTAATTTAATTCAATCAATCAATCAAACTAGTTCAAACCACGCCAGGGAAAAAAACTAATAATTAGTACCAGACGATGCCGTAGGCGCCACGACCGATCGGAGTGATCGGGGGTCGATATTTCGAGGTGATCTCAAAAATATTACCGAAAACGTTGTATTGAATGAACTGCCCCCCAGGAGTCGGAATCGCCTGGATGTCACCATTTCTCGGTGCGTAACTCGCCATCTCCGATTGTCTGTTTCGTCTCTCTCCGATTCTATCCAAAAACAAAATATCTGAACTCTATTTCTGATCGATGCGTAAGCGAAGAATTACAGGGCAGGGGAGGAGATTTATATACGAGAGAGGAGGGGAGATGCTCCAAACTTTGACTTTCCCTGATTGTTTACGATACTGCAAGCCGCGATTGGAAGGAGAAGGAAAACGCGCGCCAAGTAAAAACAAAACATGGAGATGGACGCGGGTAGCAAGGGAGCAGTGGACGGCTTGGATTGCGGCCGCCTCTGATCAACGGTACATGTTAGTGTAGATTTGTCAACGCTAATCTTTCTCGCAAGAAGAAACTCGAAGGAGGACCATCATGACCCGTACTGTATATTTTCTTCTCCTCCGGTCTCGCCCTCTTTGATCATGGGGATTTGATTGGCTATGGATGTAGTTTTTCACTGGATTTCTGTCGTAAGTCCTCTACCGTTGGATTTATTTTTTATAGAGTTATTATGATTTTAGAAATTTGATAATTAACTTATAGATTAGTTAGTGAAGGTCTCTCTTTCGCAGCAAATAGTCAACAAAGCAAAGCGCGCGTATCCTGGACACGTTGGCGTCGTTTGACTTGCAAGGTTTTCCATCTTCAGTGGTCAAATGAGCGAGTATAAACGACGAGCAGTACACGCCGGTCAGCATGACTGGTGGACCCCTTAAACACGCACGTGTTAAGCCGTGTTGCTTTTATATGATCAGCGGTCACCACGCATGTCTTACATGGTACTGCTGCTAACATAGGCGAACGAGGTATTAGAAAAACTATAATTTAATATCTTATAAAAACATGATAACATTGGTTTGATGCTCCATTTTTTAGCATTTTTTAATTATGTTATTAAATTTAAAATTATTGAAAATTAAACTTCATGATTTGTTTTGATTTATTTCTTTGTGGGGTTATAGAACAAATCCTGATACCGAATTAGTTTTTTTTTTTTTTTATCTTACAAGTGTTTATTTTTTTAATTAAATAAAATCATTTAATTAAAGTCAAGGGAATATGTTCCAGGTCACGAGTTTTACTAGTTAGTATAAGTTGACTCAAGTTAATCCGATATATTATTATTTTATTATTTCAATATATTTTTTAAAGTTAGACTGTGTTTTTTTTTACTAATTATCTGAGTTTTCCTTAACTATTTAAGTTGATCAAGACACGCAAAACAACTCCTATACAATTTAATTTGAAGCTTGATTTATATGATTGAGACACTGTTAAATTTGATAATACAAAACGTTAAAATATAAAAATAATAAAGAATGAAGTTTATATACTTGGATGATAGAAAGTGAAACATAGAATATTTTAATTATCCCATTATTTCTAGTGTTGTCCTATTTCTACATTCTAAGCACCCGTTTCTTCAAAGGGTAAAATAATTTCATAGTCCCTCAAGTTTTCAAAATTGATTTTGTTAGCCGCTTTATTTCAAATTTTATCACTGTACATCTTGCATGGTAATTCTATTCAAATTCATCATTAATTGTGTAAACAAATCTATTGATGGTGTTCATTTAAAGAATCAAGTGTTTGAGTTATGACATTCAGTTAATCCAGATTTAAAAAAAAAACTGAGATACCAGATTTGAATTTTGCCGAGTGACCCCTTAACCATCTTTTAATTGCAAGGAGGTGTTTGACACCGTATTTCAAAAATATTTTTGAAAAAAATAATTTTTTTATATATTTTAAATTAAAAAAATTGGTGTATTTAGATCATTTTCATATGCTGATATCAAAAATAATTTTTTTTAAAAAATAAATAATCATTTTTTCAAGTATTTCTTAATGAAAAGTCAAAAACAATCCAAATCATACTCCAAAACAAGCACTTTCTATAACATATTTTGGTAATCATTAATAACCTTCTAGGTATTGTAGAATTTATCTTATTAATTTTTTTCCCGATAACATTGGTACTATTATAATTAACATTTCAATATGCATCTATGGTCTCTTTATTAATCTCTCTCTCTCTCTTTTCATGAACAGCCCATTTCATAATTTATTTGAATTGTCACAACAATAAACTTGGGTGTAGCATTTTTCAATCACAATATATACAAAGCGTGATAAAAAATGAGATAAACATCAAATTAATGTTTGTTATTTTTTAAAAATTATATTTTACATCAACCCATTTTTATTAATTTAAACTAAATAAATAAATAAAATTTATTTTTTCAAAAACACTAAATATTTTTTATTTTTTCAAAAACACTTTTGAAATAGTTTGGTCCCTAGCTAGACTCGATGACTATCAGAGGAATATGTGACCACGACAGTAATTTCATACAGTATTCGCCAGATATGTGCAAACTGTTCCAGGCCTTGTTTACACGAACTGGTTGCCCCTCAAAAAACTGCAGTGACCAACAAGTGTCAGGTAAATGCAACAGCCAGATAAGGATCTGAAAGCAAGAAGCATGCAGGATGCAGCCTTTGTTTGAAAATAATGGATTTACTTGGATGGTGTTTCAGAATATATTTTATTTTTTCTAACAATAATTTTTCATATCAGAATCAGAATAGACAGAGGAAATCAGCCTAAAATGAAGAAGACCTGCAAGTTGCAAGCGATTACTTGTGCCTGGAAAAAAACCTGTCCCTTGCAAGGCACAAAGAATTCCATCCATCATGAAAAACCTGTACATTCTTGTGATGTCACCTTCAGGGTTTAATGTTATTTCATTCTTATCCTTTCTTTAATCAAAGTCGAAGCTATGTTCTTACAGATGATTCTGCCATCAGAAAAGCTTTGAAGATACCTCATCCTGATTTAAATTGAAGTCAATAAATAAGTTATGATTCAACTCAACACCCTGCATATTTGGGATGCTCCCACCTCTATCTCGTCAGTCAAGCAAACATTTAATGCGAGAACATCAAATCCAGAAAGGCGCCCTCTTCCATTCCCAGCAAGGTATAATATTTTCACAAAAAGCTATGCTTCACAGCCCCGCCATCATTTTTGTATGATAAACCACTTGGAGAACCTTTCACTTTCTCAGCCTTTCCTTTTCTAAGGAAGATAAATAAAATCATATATAGGAATCAAAGGTAAAGTTGATAAATTTTGAAATATTTGATACCGAAATCAATATCATGAACTCACATGAATTGATAAAAAAAATCCCAGACGAGGAAGAATCCTTTTCAGACAGCAACCCCCCCGTCCCCCTTACAGAACAGAAAACAGATACAGCTTGAGAAAAAGAAGGGCCTAAATTCAAGCACCAGCACATTCATACCTCCTCTCAATCGTATCCAATTCCCCTTTACCTCAATAAAAAGAAAAGAACTGGAAAATAAGGAGCATCTATCCTCCTGTATCCTTGTATATCATGAGTTGATCAAAATTCAAATGAGAAGCAGAACAGAGTGAAAACACAAAAGAGAAGCAACAAGTTACCTCTTCTGATGATGTAGAAGAACTGAAAGAATGATTGGAGGAGTGACTAATTGGTAATCTGAAAATCAAGGTCGAAGCCTATCCAGAATTGTTTCTAGGAGTATTCCATATCAATGTCAGAGTGAAATATAATCTGAGATAAGGTTCGATGACCTGTTAGGGAGGAACTAAAAAGTAAAAGCTAATATTTCATCTAAAAACTTAACCTCTTAAATAAAATTATAGAATATGATTTATATTATTCTATGGTATAACTTTCCAATTAAAAAATTTTTAGGTTAGATTTTTATCTAAAAGAACGAGTACTGTGTGATTCAAACTTAACAAATCTATTATAAAAAACCATCTTACTTAAACTACTTGTACGGAAGTTGGTTTCTGTGAATGCTCGAAAGGAGGGGTCTCATGCCCATTTTATGATTTTGTAAGCAGATTAATGATCAGACATTGCTCTGTTACTCTTCCAGTTGTCTGGGATTGATTTCAGCATACATTTTTGGGCTGGACAAAGGCGTCTAGAAAGGATGATAATGTCTACTGAAAATTATCACATTTCTTTGATTTCTTGACGCGTAGATCAAGTTCAGACAGCCTAAAGGCTGATAGAAAGAAATCACAGTTTGATTGAATCAGCAGCCTTAGGAACACAAGAGGGCAAAACAATCAAACAACAGGCCATGGCAACAATATAAACCAAAATCGACGTCGTTTTTCCATGCTTAGCTGAAATCCTTTCAAAACTTTCCGAAAGACAACAAAACCACATCAAGTTTCAATCCTAAACAACAGCAGAAAAGAAGATTTCAGAATTGCCCTATTTATGTGATAATCACGATGAATTGACATCCATGATTTAAAGCAGAACAACGCCAATCAAAACGCCGTTGGTACATAAATCACCCCAGCTTTTTTCAGCAGCACCATGCATGCTCCCTTGCAAGCTCTTCACTGGTCTGAGTCCCTGGAATATTTCCAGCATACAGCCTCTTAGCAGTCCCCGAGGAAGGGTCTGCTGCAGAAACCGGTGCCGTTTCTTCTCTGTAGAATGGGAGGGAAAGAGAGGGGTTTTGTAGCCAGAGAGTAGAGCTGATGGATAGCATATCCTGTTACTTTGGGTGTCAATTTACCACCTTCCCCTGAAGGATTAGGTCAAATTTGGTACCTGCTATATATTAGGTAATTTCTTGAATTGTTAATTTCAAAGTTATTTTCTACTAGATTTCTCTTGAATTTTAACAAAATCACAGAGCGTAATGCTTGGTTTTTGAAAAATAATTAGAGACTGCGATATGATATGATTGTTGACATATAATGTCACACTTATATGCTTTATATATTTTGATGATAACAATAAAAAAAAATGGACTAATAATATGCTTGGATGAGATTAAGCTATAAACAAGTATTATACAAAGAATACATCAACAAGCATAATGGAATCATTCCAGAAAGTCCAAGATGCAAGCAAGTGAAGACTTAGAATAAGTGTTCATTTTAGTGCTTTATTTAAATCTCAATTTCTAACTTGATAACACAAATTAAAATGAACTCACACACTTCACATTGCATGCATTAAAAGGATTTGATGATTATAGGTTTAAGTCATAATCAATCGGTTCAAGAAATTCAGAAAAGATAATTTGTCAAAATTGCCTTTCGAACTGAACCGGTCGATCGCTTAGGTTATCCGTTGTGAACCGGTCGACCGCTTGAAGATAAATTACCTTTCGAGCTGAACCGGTCGATCGCTTGATTTATCCGTTGTGAACCGGTCGACCGCTTGATATGACAGATTGCACTAAAGCGGCTAGAAACGGCTAGTTTCTTTTGAAACTTATAAATAGACCTCTTAATTGCAAAATTAAGAACACACATTGTTTATATCCGATAGTGAGGCAATTAGAAGTGCATAAACACCTTTATATCATCAATCCTCATTAATACTCATATTTGTGTTTAAATTTTCATATCCTAACACAAAGAGTATTTCTCATTCTCACTACACTTAAACACCTTCAAATATTCTAAGTGCTATTAAGTGAGATGAAAAGATCATAGATCTTCATTTGTAATATCTACACTATTAAGAGTGTATTGTTGTTTTACAAAAACAATCATTGTGAAACTCTTGAGAGTTGAGTATAAAACTATTGGTATTGGTGAGGGAATATCACTAAGGAAAAACCTTGAAGAGGGTACATCTTCAAGTGGGAAGAAGAGGGCATATCTTCAAGTGGTGTAAAAGTCTTGGTGTGGATTCATCAAGCGGGAATTGTAATCTTGTTACTTGGACTAGTAAGAGCGTACAATCCTCAAGTACGAGTTGGTACTTGAGTCGTGGATGTAGGCTTGTCGAACCACGTTAAAAACCAAGTTAGCAATCTCTCTCTCTTATCTCTTTACTTTAAAGTAATTAATTTTAAAATTGCATTAGTTATTGTATTTACACCTAATTCCCCCCTTAGGTGCATAGTTGCCTTAATCTGTGAATTACAATGACACTGCAGCTGACGTTATCTGCCGGCTTATGAAATTTGATATTTTATTTTCATTTTTTTTTCTAACGACAATAATAAATTCATTGATGAGTCAAGTAGAATTGAGCCTGACTCGCCTTCATTGAATATAATAATAGCATTTTATTATTTTTTAAGATATAAAACATAAAAACATTTAAAATAAAAATTTATTTAGATGAGGAGATAGCTAGAAATATAAAATAAATATATTTATTTGGTGATTTTTTTCAGTATTTTTTTTTGTATTTTTTAAAACATAGTACTTGAAAACATGTCTTGTTTTTTTACTATTATCTCCATCTCTTGTATCATAAAACAATAACTAAGCATTATTAAAAATATTAACACCTTTCTTAGATTAAAAAGATACATCTGTTTTTGTAATTTTTAAAATTTAAATATTGAAATTAGCATCTATCAAATTTATGTAAAAATATATTTTTAAAAGTATTTAGAAATAAAATTTAATATCCATTTATGAACAAACTAATCTAAAAATAACCTTTACAATCGAATAAAAAAACTAATAACACAATCCAAGATTCATGATTAGACCCTTTTCAAGGAAATTTTATAATAAGAAATTAAAAATTTTCAATTGATAAAAAAAACTATAAAATTTAACTTAGAATGAGTATAATGATTTTTAAAAATTTAAAATTATTAAATTTGATAAAAGTAGATTAAAAAAATAAAAATATATGTTTAATTAAAACGTTGTAGTATGAATTTTTACATGTGATATAAATGAAAAGCAACTCTCAAAACATGTATTTTTTTTTAATATAAAATTATAATTTAAAACATAGTTATACATAAAATAAAATGCAAAAAATAATAGCAATTTAACTAATTAAATATTTGTTTTATAATAAAAAAATAGAAGGTACACAGTAAAAAAAACTCAAGATCCTCCCAAATCTTTTATCCAAATAATTCCAAGATCAAACATCAGTAAGAACACAGGCCCACCAAAAGGCGGAAACAACCACACACAACCCGAATCCAAGCCCAACACCCAATTATCGGAATTAGGGTTTCTAGGGTTTTTCTCTCTCACTGACACTCCCATTTCTCTTCCTATATTAAACGCCGCATATATATAATTACACTAAATCCTCCCCACCAGGGTTTGTGGCCATTTTTCACAGAGAGAGAGAGAGAGAGAGAGAGAGACCTCAATCAGAATCAATGGCTCCCAGGAAGACACCACAGGTGACCAGAAATCCCGATCTAGTCCGAGGAATCGGCAAGTACTCGAGGTCACAGATGTACCACAAGAGAGGTTTGTGGGCTATCAAGGCAAAAAACGGCGGTGTTTTCCCTAAACATGCTCCTAAAGCTAAAGCCGCTGTCTCTGCCGAAAAACCTCCTAAGTTTTACCCGGCTGATGATGTCAAGAAGCCACTACCTAACAAGCGCAAGCCTAAGCCCACCAAGCTCAGGTGTCCACTTTTATCCTTGTCTCTTTCGTTATGAATTCATTCTTTTGAGCTTTTAAATGCTTAGATAGAGTTTGTATATTGTTGTAATTTTTCTTTTGGAGTATACTTCTGTATTAGAATGGGGTTTAGGTTATGTGTTTTCTATTGAATATTTTATTTTGAAGTGCAAGAGGTTTATCGTCTGAGAAAGGCTGTTGATTTACGAATAGTTTTGGCTGCTAAATTTTCAATGTGTGATTTAAGTAATGTTGTATTCTGTTATTTATTTGGCGTGCATATGGTGTTGTAGGGATAGTGTTACTCCAGGGACTGTGTTGATCATTCTTGCTGGAAGGTTCAAGGGCAAGAGAGTTGTGTTCCTCAAGCAACTGACTTCTGGGTTGCTTCTTGTCACTGGTCAGCTTGATTTTTCATTCCCTCATCACTTTTTATGTTTTTTTTTCTTGAATAAGGCTTCTACCTTCTTATTTTATACGCCTGCTGTGCCTGTTCTGGATGGCATGTGCATTGCTGTTTTTGCTGGGAGAAATAAATTATTTTATTCACCTTAAAGCCAGTGACCGGAGATTTGGATCTGTGATGATCTCAGTCCATTCTGTTTCACATAAGTGCTTGATTATTTACTCGGTTGATGGTCTTTGCTGTTTTGAAATGGAAATTTAGTGAGGCGACCTAGCTTGGATGGTTTTGGACATGTACAGTTTTGAGATTTTTGTTTAGGTCTTGTACTTAGATTGCTTTTTTAACGTCGAAGATTATTTCTTTGGGTTTTGCTACTTAAAATTGTGGCATTTGTTGCCCAATTGCTGCAGGACCATTTAAGATCAATGGTGTTCCTCTTAGGAGAGTCAACCAATCTTATGTGATTGCAACTTCCACCAAGGTTGACATCTCCGGGGTTAATGTGGAGAAGTTTGATGACAAATATTTTGCTAAGAAGGCTGAGAAGAAGAAGAAGAAAGGAGAGGGCAACTTCTTTGAGGCAGAGAAAGAGGTGGGTTGTGCAAGTGGTCATTAGTTAGATTTGGTTCTGTTCTTTTTATCTGTATTTCTCTTGTCCATTCAGAAATTGATTATCTTCTCATCCCATGTTACAGGGTGAGAATGCACTCCCACAAGAAAAGAAGGATGACCAGAAGTCAGTGGATGCACAACTCATTAAATCAATTGAGTGTGTTCCAGAATTGAAAGCATACCTGGGCGCAAGGTTTTCTCTCAAGGATGGAATGAAGCCTCATGAGCTTGTGTTTTGAAAGAAAAATGTAGGATCATTTCTCTCGAGCTACTTTCTAATTGTACTTTGTTTGAACTTTATCTTAGCAGATGCACTCTTCTAGTGTTTTTGGCAGTAGACGTATAAGGCAATGCTCTGTGCAATTGATTTTTGTTTCCCATTTTTCATTTCGTGGTGCAAGATTTTTTCTTTACAGTTGTTAGTATCTGCTGGAGATTAAAGGTGCAATGATGTCTAATGTTATACAATTTGCTTGTGTAGCTTTTGCTGTTATTTCAGTGAATCTAAAACATCCCTTTTCCCACTGGTGTCTAACCTTTTTTGCTTGGGCTCAGCTCAAGTTGAATGAAATAGTTGGCTTGGCAGGGTTTC
This sequence comes from Salix exigua, assembly GCA_032356905.1. NCBI lineage: Eukaryota > Viridiplantae > Streptophyta > Magnoliopsida > Malpighiales > Salicaceae > Salix > Salix exigua. The sequence goes on along the minus strand of CM063603.1, from coordinate 19,216,409 downwards.
GCATTTATCAATGAATTGTAAAATAAAAATGCATCAGAACTGAAAATTCCCCATGCTGTAGACTAAAAGAAACAGTTGTACTGGGCTGTGCACGTTTAACCATGATGTCAATGGTGGTTATTCTGGCAGCCTGTAGCTGCTTGTTGATGGCATTTTTTTCTCGTTTGAACGCCGTGAAGTTTCTTAGTTTGAAGTTGGCTGTTGGCATTTGACTTAAAAGTTCAATTTCGCACTTCAATGTGATGATAGTGTTCGGTTTGTAGGGAAACAATCATTTCTTAAATTAAAAATGATCTCCTGCCATTTGCCTTTACGCTGGTGGCTAGTTCTCTCTATTTCTCCGTAGTCAGTTGTACCTTGCTAGGTGAACCTTTTCTTGTGTTTTTATAGCTTCTCGCTCAAAATCACAAAGCAAATTGAAAAGGGAAAGCCAATCGACTCCACTGGCTTTCTCGTAACGATAGCAAGGCGAGTGGAAGGAGGAACCGAAGATCAGAGTTTCCGTTTGAGGGTATATAATCAATCATAAAGAAGCAGTTGGTATCCTATTTACAAGGCACTGCTCACTGGCCATTGTAAACAAAACACTTTTTATAACTCGAACAAGAAGCGATTAGGGTAACGGAAAGTAAGGAGTTTGTCAAATTAGACCTCAAGATCTCTCCAAATGAGCCGACTGAAATCTCTCCCCGTGTTGCTATGTCGCCCATTACAGTTTGGATCCTTCCTGCAACTCCTCTAAGTGTCGGTGAGTTTGTTTTTGAAAGTATGTATTTTTCATATATATATTAAGATGATATTTTTATTTTTAAAAAATTATTTTTAACCTCATTGCATCAAAATAATTTAAAAACACTAAAATTTTATAATTTAAAGTAAAAAATAAAAATAATTTTTTATAGTTTCTTTCAAAAATACTTTCTAAACGCATTCTCAAATACTCTAGCCTGTCATACCTCATTCGAAGTATATCCTGGGATTTAGAAGTTGGGAATGTGTCAAATTCTTCATCAAAGTTCATCTGGGTGCACTGCTTCTGCCGAAAAAAGTTTAGTGTCCATGTGAGGTGGATGCCTTAGTCGGAACCTGTAGAGAAAGAGCGTTGGGAGGATCGATTCTGGATACCAAATCGATATAAGAAAGAGGACATGAACCAACACGAATGTAACTGGGTTCCTCCATTGGCAAATGTCCCCAAACCAATGGCTCATGGAAAACAAACTAGAAACAAATGACATGATCCTGAAGAAATTGGCTTTGCTTCTCCTCATACTCCACATGTGAGAATCCACATCTAACATGTACTCCACCACCTCTTTTCTCAGAGGTGGTTCAGCTCGGCCGAGCTTCACAGCTACGATATTCATGGCTTGGTATCTCCTTTTAAATGGTAGTTGTCGAAAACTCCTAATGCTATCACTGTGAAGGGATCGTAAACTTCCCAAGTGTATTGCTCATCCATTTTGGATTGAAAGTGTCAACGATTGTTCGTATGCGAACCCATTTCTGGTCGTACTTAGCCACACAATAGGCATTTGTACTCCCTCGGCCTTCTTTCATCTTCATTGGAAGAGGACTTTGTGCACCAAATATTCCCACTTCTAATATCCCAACAGGTTGCTTCCAGAGTTGCCTTGTTGTTGGTCTCTGATCGCTGATGTATATTGTCGATTCATCCATTACATGGTATCCTCCTGCAAAACAAACTCTTAGATGAACCCGACTTGAAAATTGAAGCTCTTTCCTCCTGTCAGCTTCCAAAACACCAAAGCCATATTTTTCTAAATTAAACCAGCGAGAATGAACTGGCCGGTGATCCAGTCGCTTCTCAAAAATATTGAGGGGCACGCTTATTTTCCCCAAGGCATCATCTTTCAAAGGAGTCAATCGAAGAAAGAGGTTTCTGGTGGTTGTAGTGTATTAGATGGCAGAGGTTGTGATGGAGAGGGAAAAGTAGGAGCTTTCGTTTCAGATTCTGGTGAGGTATAGATTTTAAGGCCAATTTCACCTTTTGACAGATGAGAAAAACCATTTCTTTTCTAACTGGAAAGTTGGATAAACTTCGTCACCTTTCCTGACAACATTGGACCATGGAATTCTCGTTCTACCGAGGAAGTTTCAGCCAGGAATTGGTCTCCTCTCGTTGTAAACGGAAACCTCAATGGATTGGTGATGGCGGCTTTTGGTTTCATCTAGATCAAAGAGAAGTTTTTGGTTCCAGATAGGTTTAAGGTTCTTTAAGATGGTTTTCATTTTGCTTAGTTGGTTTTGGACATCAACTTTTATAAATGGGCTAGCTGAACCTTTTCTGTCTCGAGGCATGAGGTCATGAGCATCTAATACTTCTACCACTAACTTCATGCTCTTTTTCTGGTTACTTTGCTGGTGTAGGGAGCTACAAGGAAGTGAGACTCTACAAGAAATCTAAAACTCAAAGTGGAAACAAAGAAGTTCTAGTCACCAAGTTACAGTATAAATGGAAGGAACAATTGATCGGTTCTTTCTCACTCACAATTGTAGCTTTGAATTGTGAAGAAAGGAATGCTTTGATGGAGAAGCTGCCTTCGAGTTTTGTAGATAGACTAGTTTGGCCAAGAAAAGCAAAATGGAGGGAAAGAATAAGCTTTTATTCGAAGTGGGAAAGTGAATGAAGGCCTTTCTTTTAGTCTGTGAAAGTAATAATGATCACAAGCTTGTTTCTCCACAAAATATTATACACTGTCGTCCAGATTGCAATGAAGAACTCGAGGATAAAGTTAAATGGAAATTGGTTATTTTATTACAGGTATCCAGATGATTCTCGCGGATATTTCCTTCCCTTCAAAAAAATTATTAAGTTTTATTTTTTTTTCTGAAAATAAAAAAAGTTTGAAGCTTCTAGTAAGCTAACAAAGAACGACATTAGATCTTAAGAGGATCAGTTGGTGCATTTTCGCAGTGTAGTCTTCTCTTCTTTTTTCTCTTTTTTTGTTAGCATAATCTAGCACCTCTCTCAATGTAGATATATGATGTATGGTTTTTATCTTGAAGCTCATCACAACTTTTGCCAAATGCGGATCCTAAGATCTGTTCATAGATGAAGAAATTAACATCTTCTGTTACCACAGTGATCTGATTTTCATTCACCTAGAAAAACTAATGTGTAAATCCTGGAATAATCCTTATTGACCAGTGCCAATTTCCTTAGAAATACTTCTCAAGCTTCCAGCTAAAGACATTACACAAGGCCCTGCGTGCTAACTGTTAATGCTCAGAATTTGTAAAGTAAAGGGTTTATCATATGTTGATCATTGATTAAAGAGTAATTTGCTTAACCCTGTGTAATTATGAACATGCCTTTCTTCAGCGGTCAGCAACACCTATGTTAAGAAAACTAAAGAGAAAAACAAAATGTGTTAAAGGTCATTGTTAGAGCTGAAAGAAAGCAAAAGCAAAAGCAAAACTAAAGCACAGGTGAGCGTGACCTTAGTGAAAGATGCCTTTCCTATGCTTTATTCTTTCTCTCGCTTAAAAACTTGTTTATTATTGCTTCTATCCCTTTGTTTTGTCAGTCCCATGTTGAAATTGCAGCAACTTCATCTGCTATTCAGGGAGTGGAACCACTTTCTTTCGTAGGGGTTATTCGACACACAATCTATGCCTTGGTAAAAAAGAAAGGCATGATATCACCCGCAAAACATACTATCCCCTCTAAAATTAAAAATGGAGGGTTCAAAAAGAGAGAGAAGAAGAGGGTATGTGTCTAGGAGCTGGAAGTCTGCGATACCCTATTGCTGGATTTGATTCGAGTTTCCTACTATTTTCCCTGGAGAAAAGAAAAGGGAACCTAAAAAAAAATGGTTGGGCCAGGGAGAATCCATGCTTGCTCTGACGGATAGTCAAGTTACAGGGCGTTAATTGTTTTAATCACCATCACTTTTCAAAATTCTGGCTTTCCACCTCAAGATATAATAGAGACACAATCTTGTGTGAGATCTCTTGACCTGAAACAAACAATTGCACATAAGTTCTCTCCGATCGAAGATCACCATGATTGCTGCCCTGAATTACTGGTTAATTGCGCTTTATATCGAGGGCAAATTTATGATCTACATAACAAGTCTCGAGTTTGAATTAAAGTTTATATTCTTTATAAGAGTTTAAAATAACTGAGATTTTACTCACTTATCTAAGTTCATAAAATACGATTTCATGACTATAGATTTCCACGAATCTAAAAAAAATATATAGAAAAGCGTAGACTGTCTCGTTTTAGAATCACTTGTTTTCATCATGCATATGGGGGTCCTCGGCCTGAAATGAGGTGATTTTCCTGGACCATAGAAACAAGTTCTTCTAAATTATACATTTGTTGGTGTAATCATAGTGCTTTTCGAAGTCCAACGAGAAGGAAGTAATTTCAGCTCTTCACTGCAATGTTTACGTGCTTGCTATTCTGACTTCTAAATGATGCCTAACTAATAGAGACAATGGTGTGATCTTGATAGAGTACAGCAATCTAGAGGTGGTAAGCTGGGGTAAATTCATTTTGTGGTCATTCAAGTTTAAAAAATTGGTCAAACCAACCCCTACACTTTGATTTAGAGCATGACAGCCCTTAGACTTTCAATCATTAGCCACGGGGTCCATCTATAAGACTCGTGTTCATTAGATGATTATCACATCCTTATGTGCTTACACATATGAGGGGATGAAAGACCCATTTATGACCATAGATTGTGAACATGAGGGCTGGCATGTCTAAATTTTAAACACAAGGGCCTATTGAACTAATTCTCGAAACTTGAGGGGCTATGAGATGAATTGACCCAAAATTGCTAATGCTCCTCCCTAGGAGTCCCTGTTATTGTAGTGTGAATATTGACATTAAAATTACGACTTAACTCGTAAAATTATATGATTTTACATGTTAACATGCATTTATATATTAAATCGGACTAAATAAATTAGTAAAATCGGATTTGATTTTGGTAAAATCTTTAAAATAAGTAAAATCAATCTGATCTCTTGAGTTTACTATATTTTTTTATATGAACCAAGTGAAAATTGAATTTGACCTTAAAATATTTATTAAATAATTATGTGAGATTGATCATATCTTTCAAACTATATACTGAATTTAGTTGAAACTTTACAGGGCAATATGAGACACATGAAAATATGTTGTGGTAAATATGCAAGTCGAACAGAGTTCAGAAACATAATATTTTATAGAGTCAAAGTTACAAGACCTTAGTGTTTTGTTATGGACACATTCAGAGGTAGAAGTGAAACTTGTTGCGATTTTAGTTGGGAGAAAAATAGACATTTAAATAATTTCAAACATATATAGTAAGTTCAATAATTCATATTTACGAGAAAGAATAATGTGTTTGAAATTATGACTTGAATTCACAACTAAAATCTACCAAGTTATTGCTGAAACTGGAGATTTGGACTGCATGGAAAAAATTTAGCAGATTTTTTTATTGACTATAATATTGTTACTCTCTTTGTCATATTTTAATAAAAATTAATTTATTGGCTAAAATTATCAATATATAATTAGTTAAAAAAATTACTTGTGATTTTGTAATTTTACAATCCAAGTTTTCATTATGTTTTTTTTTTATCGTGTGAAAAAGCAATTTTGACAACCTTGAATCTCTCATCACCCCCTCTCCTCTTCGTGACCAATTTAATTTTGGTCCACAAGTCTTAATTTCAAATAGTTTTTTTCTTAGTTTTAGGGGCTGTTTGACATTGCGATTGGAAAGTGCTTATGAAAAAAATTTGAAATTTTTATATTTTTATATTTTACTTTAAATTTAAAAAACTGTTTTTAGATCATTTTGATGTGTTGATGTCAAAAATAATTTTTAAAAAATAAAAAAAATATCATTTTGATGCATTTCTAAACAATAAGCAATTTCAAAAGCTTAGAAAACATTCTTTTTTATTTATTTAATTTTAATATCAATTTATTAAGTCACCAAATGTACATTTAATACATGCTTAGAAAACAAATCACCACCCAAACTAAACCACAAAACAGAACCACTGGCCTTTACCCTCATAGCCATAAGCCCGTACGGTTCTCTCTTTCTACTTTCTAGATCCTGTTTTTAAAACCCCAACAGAAAGACATTCACCTCGCCCCCTCTATCCCTTAACCCCTAGAACTTTCCAAACTAAAAAAAATAGGGGTTTTGTAGGGTTTAAGCCCCCATCCTTAAACTCCCTAAACCGAAAAAGAACCAAATTGCTAGAAAGATCAAGACTTTTAACGAACCCACCAAATGATTCGGTCTCATAGCTCCAGGCTTGTTGGTTGGCTCGCTCGCCCTTCTCTCTCCCTTAACCTCCTCCAAGAATCTGCTAATTCCGTATGATTTTTGATTATTTGTTTTCAATTTTTTTAATGTATTGCTTTAATTGACATTTCTGATCAGTGTATTTTTTGTATTAATTGCAGGTATACAAGAGTGTATTGAACGGGAGTTATAGAAGATTAAGTGCTACCACTGGGGTTTGTAATCCTGTTAGGTTTATTGGCAATTGCGCTCCAAAAAATGGTAACTTGCACTTGTTACTTTCTCTTGCTCTTCCATTTTTTTTCTTTTTCAGATTCTCTATTTGGTTACTTGGAAAAGGTTAGTTTTAAACGTTGTGGTTGTTTCAGCGTGTTGGGATTGAAAAGGGAATTAATTATACATTTTGGTCAATCTATATCCATATTTTATTTCATTTTCTTTGCTCTTGGGGGCGGGGGGCATTTTATTTTTTGGTACTGATTTTGTTTTTTGAAATTCGCAGTTAACCAAACAAATTGGTTGCACTTGGGAGCTTTAAATGCGAAATTTGGTGCTACGAGGTCAATTCATGGCTCTGGTATTTCACATGTTAATATTTTGCTTTTTAAATTTACTTTGCACTATATTAAGTAGTTTTCTTTTGTTGAAAGTACAATTTCTGTAACATTTATGCTGTTGCTGCTTACTATCGTTTTATTCTGAAATATTTCCTCGGTATTTTGTGTGGCTAACAATGTATGTTTTTAATCTATTTTTTCTGGCCCAGCTCATCTGTCGAGAGATTATTATGATGTACTTGGTGTTAGCAAGAATTCTAGTGCATCTGATATAAAGAAAGCTTATTATGGGGTAGGTTTTCTTTTCATTATTTGTCCTAAACTTGAATATTCCAGTCCAAATAATGCAACTCTCAAGCTTTATTTCTTTTAATCTGGGTGTTAGGTCTGCATGTTAATGTTTTATCTTTGTACTGTGATAAGATTACAGCTTTTGCTTTGCAACACTTTTTTTTAAGCTTTGTTTGTTTGTCTTCTGACTTCACTTTAGTGCCATTCTGCAGCTGGCAAAGAAGCTCCATCCTGATACAAACAAAGAGGATCCTGAAGCTGAAAAGAAGTTTCAAGAAGTTTCAAAGGCCTATGAGGTAAACTTCGCAGACCAGATCCTCTTACCGAGTTACATAGAATACTTATTGAAGAAACTTTTGTTTGTTATGGTTGCAGGTTTTGAAAGATGACCAAAAGCGGGAACAATATGATCAGGTTTCATGCTTAATTTTAACTGTGTTTATATTATTAAATAAGTGGAAAATGAATGTCTATATAACTCATAACCAAGTAACAAACAGTATTAATGAAGGGTTGAAAACACGGGTAGTATGAGTGCTTATAAGAGGAGAGGATTTACATACAATATAAGTGAGAGGATTATAGCTCATCACATGGTTGCTCTTAATTGGGAATTGTTACATGCATAAATATTGAAATCCCCTAATTCAGAATTATAACTAGCCAATAGAGTCAGGTATCTATGTAGTTGTTTACTAGCCTAGTCTGGGGATGCGATTAACAATTCCATATCTTCAGTCTGATGATGAATGTCAGTGATACATACTGTCATCAGTTGGTTACTTTTTACTTTCCATAAATATGGATAGGTTATTGTTGTTAGAATGATCTTGGATTTTGTTTCTTAGTGCCTCTCACTGTGATAATTTTACTCGAGTGTCAATCTGCGGAAGCAATTTCTATTTGTAATCTCAAGAACTTGTCAAGCCTTGTGTGCCTGACCCAGTCTACAAAAAAGTTGTATTTTCAAATAGGAGTTTCTAACTTGCTAAAAAAACAATCAAGGATCTCATTCTTGCAGGGAAAAATTGCATCTGTTCTAGCTTAACAAATGGGCATAACCTAGAAGATTAGGGAATTTTAGTGCCATATAGGTTAGGTAGTCCCCATCGGATAGGCCAAGATAACAGGTAATTACTTTATCTAAAAGAAGAAAAAAAATTGAAGCTTTCATGTGCTTGAATGCAAATATGTAAAAATGTCATTCATTTAGCCCTGTTAGCCTGAAACAATACCCTCTCCTGGTGGCGTGTGTTAAACTTCGGCATGCTTTTTATTCTATACAACGCACACCTTTAAGTTTTATCATTCATTTTGGACTGGATGAAGTTATCAACCTTTGCAAGCACGTATCTGCTATATTCTTCTGTAACCCCCCACCCCTTGTTTTTTTTCCCTTTTTGAAGGTATCCATAGAACATGCTAAAATTCTCTTCCTTGCAATTTCTTTCTTCTTTAATCATACGTAATGTAATGACCCTCTTCTGTTAATATCTACATTGATTTTTGATATATTTGCAAACTTATAGCTAGGCCATAACGCATTTGAAAACCAAGATGCCTATCAGCCTGGTGGACCAGGATTCGAGAGTCCATTTGGGGATTTCTTCAGAATGGATGATGTAATTACTCTCAGCTCCGTTTCCTTTGTTTTGATTCTGTCATATATAATTGTTTCTCTCTGGTTCTCAGTTATCTTGTGGTTTTATTCTGCTCATATCTAAAGCTTAAATTAAGTAAGAGCAGCCTTTTCTTAGGGTGAGAGTTTACATTCTGTGTAGTTACATACTCTTGGAATTTGCTGGGTCCTTGTTATGCCTCCCAACAATGGAATTAAAATTGTTTCGATGTGTTGCAGTATATGACCTTATGTAGGATGCTTTCTTATAAAACTGTCATGTAATGGATGTTTAATGCAATATGCGGAGAAATATATTTTCCACTACCTTTTCTCTTCCTTTTTTTAGTGGGGGTGGTTTGGATCTTCTATGTTTTTCTTCCCTGTATAAACAATGGATTTTCACAGTTGATGAACTTTACATGTTTTTTGTGTGCATGACACCACACCTGCTTATGGAGATCAGATATTCAGCAATGTATTTAGACAGAATGTCGCTGGCCAAGATGTCAAGGTTTTTAAAATTTCCATCACATTGATTGGTGCTCTCTTTTTTGGCTTAGAGTTAATGTTGACTTTCAGTTTCTTTCTAAAACCATCATGGATAGGTTTCTGTTGAACTTTCCTTCATGGAAGCTGTTCAGGGATGCACCAAAACTATCACATTTCAGACTGATGTGCCTTGTGAAACTTGTGGTTTGTTTATCTTCACTTGATAGCATTTACAAACATCATGACTTCAGTTTTTCCTTTTTTTGTGAGATTTATGTTTTCATAACTGTAGCTCTCTTGTAAATTTTTAAGATCGCATGGTCCTTTTTAATAATTGTTTTTTGCATTTTCCTAGGTGGAGAAGGTGTTCCTCCCGGAGTGAAACCTCAAATGTGTAAACGCTGTAAAGGCAAAGGGATGGTTAGTTTTACTTGCAGAAGACCATGTGTGATGGTGCTGCTTATTCAGGAAGTACTGGGTGTTTTCCCCAACTAACACGTACCATTTCCTACATTTGCAGATATCCATGCAAAAAGGGTTTTTCAGTTTTCAGCAGACATGTGATCAATGTGGCGGAACTGGGCAAACATTTTCGGTATGGGAATCAATATCTGTTTTTATTGGGGGTCTACAAGTTGTCTTTAAATAATTTTAGGAAATTCTGATTTTTATGATCAAAATTCTGGGAAGCATTAAAACCGGTTCTTTGTCCATGAAACAACCTGATACATGGGAACTAGTGAAGAAGCTTTTATTTTAAACTGTTGAGCATGATTACATTAATTTTGGCTTCTGAATTCCTGCAATTTGGCAGGTTTGATCAACTTTGGCAACACATTTTTAAACAATTCTTCCAAAATTTGATTATATGATGGGTCTAACTCCCTTGTTTTTTTTTTAAATCAACGCATATGCTTTACTACTGTTGGTGCCAGAGTTTTTGCAGGTCTTGCCATGGACACACGGTAGTGAGAGGATCAAAGACAATTTCATTGAATATTCCAACAGGTTTGTTTGTATATCTTGAATCATCTTGTTAAATTTCTGGTCTTGTACAATAATGTGCCCTTATTTTCTGCCCATGGTTAGCACTCTTACATGCTCCACATAATGTGGCCTTGCAATGGTACATCATAGTTCTCTTTGTTGTTTCTCACATCAAGCATCTCATATGCAACAAATGATAGTGTGGTTGATCCTTGAGTGTTTTTCTAGATTTTTTACTTATGGTACTAAAAGCAGTTAGAAGCTACCAGAGATGTGAACTTCAATTTCCCATTCAAGCTCTAGTTCTTGGGTACTCGAATGAACCGTTAAGCTAAAGAAAAAAAAAATGAAGGCTAGATTAGTGTCAACAATTATATTTAGGTATCTACTATTTGTGGATCAGAAGAACTTCTAAACAATGATAGCAATTAGTCAGGGCTTTTGTTTAATCTGACAAACAAACTCCTCTCTCATCCTAACACCATTTATGAAATAAAATATAAAAGTGACAGACTTTACTTTATAATAATAATTATAATAATAAAAAAAAAACTAGATTAGGTAAGGTTAAATTAGGAGCTGCAATACCCTTCAAGAATTACTACAGTACACTAAGCTTTCCTGCAGACCGGTGTGATGATGCAATTGCTCACAATAAAGTTTCTTTGATCTTGCACATTGTCTTTCTTATTGGTATTCTGGAAGACTGGTGTAACTCTGGTTGAGTTTTTTCGAGGGAATTGTTTTTAGAAGAAACCAATCTTGCTCATATCCATAAAAAAATTGAACCAGACTTGCACGCACAGTCTTTCCATGTGAATTGAATGGAACCAGATTAGATCTGCTTATTTGTTTTCCCTGGCTGTCAAAATGATTCTTATTCTCTAGAATTGAATTTGGAATTTGGACTAAAGAAAGTCTCTTTAATTGATTTAAAATATGTAAAGAAAGAGGGATGTGGACGTGGTTTCTCTTGTACCAAACTTACTTTCTGGTATTGAACTTGCTACTGATGTGAAAATAGTGTAAAAAATCCTTGAGTAGATAAATGGGATATAAAGTTGATTGCTTTCTGTCTTGAAACAGATAATTTCTTTCCAGTCATTATTTTTCATCCAGATACATATTAGGGATAATTTAAGTGAGCTCAACTTCTGATTTTTGGAATCACTCATGAAAATGGTCTATACATTTGATTGCCCATTTTCCTATGTGGAACGTTATCCTGTATTTGGTGATTGAATTTGAGTTTCTTGACATCTGCAGGAGTGGATGACAATGAGACTATGAAGATCCATAAAAGTGGTGGAGCAGACCCAGAGAAAAAACAACCTGGTGATCTCTATGTGACAATCAAGGTAATTCAACTTATTTAATATTTTTGTGCTGCTATTTTTGTGTGTTCCTTATTTCTTTGCTTACTAGTTTGATGTCTTAGGATGTAATGTGGATTTAAGATGAAACTTACAGCATTATTTAGCATGATGTGACATCATCTCATCTAATTTGCAAGAGATAAAGGACAGTGACATTTCCTTACAGCATTATTTAGCATGATTTGGTTTTATATGATTTCTTTTTCTTTTTTGCCTTTTTTATTTGCTTGGATGGTTGTTCCTCTTACTGCATTCTCTTGGCATAATGAATATATAGCAGTTAGTTTTCACATTGCCTTCTTGCTGGCAAACTCTAGGATGAGTTTTGTTTCCTTATCTTGTTTTAAATGGTTATGCAATGGTCATTGATTGCCTGGTAAGCTGGATGTGGGAAACATGAAAGAGAATAGTGTGACATGGACGGTAGATTTACCTTGTCTGCTGAATTTTATGCCGGGTAATGACAACATTTGAAAGATGAATAGAAAATGAGCATTTTAAGGAACATATATATCTTTTATAGTTGTCCTTTTCCACTGTGAATGATTTCCTGGCTCTCTGAAATTTTAGCTTTTAGGTGGTTTTCTCTCTCTTTGCTTGTGTACTACTAGTGTGCGCTTTGACTGTGTAGTCTCCTGTGATGCTTGTCAACCTCATCTGATCTTATTGCAGCTATTCCATGTTACTGAAATCATTTTTTCCCTCTCCCCCCAGGTCCGGGAAGACCCTGTTTTTCGCAGAGAAGGCTCTAACATTCATGTTGATGCTGTTTTGGGCATTACTCAGGTAAATTCTTGTGTTTCATGGTCCTGGAAAAATACTAATATTCTAATGAACAGGAATCCTTTCCTGTTTGCTATGTGGTTCAGTTCATTTCAAGGCTTTCATTTACAAATTCCTTTGTTAGCTTAAGATACGGGTAATACTTGTATGTTTATTTTTTTAAATAAAGTGTGGCACTCGGTTCAGATGGTCTTCTTGCAGAAACATATAGAACCTGCAGCTTTTTGTGTTCTATACCCGTTATAAATTGTAACTATTCAGTATTTATGCCTACTGCAAAAATTCATTCAATTGCTATTTGCAGGCAATTTTGGGGGGAACCATCCAGGTTCCAACTCTCACAGGAGATGTTGTACTTAAGGTTTGTTTGTTGGAAATCATTTTGCATGATTTGATTATTCTAACAAATAAATTAACTCATCTTACCTTAACCTGTTTATATTTTCAGGTCCGCCCTGGCACCCAACCTGGTCAAAAGGTAGTTTTGAAGAATAAAGGTTAGATAAATGCCAGTTCCTGCTCTCCTCACACCTTTCTTGGATAGCTTTCTGTGCTATATTCCCGCTGGAGGTTATCTTGTTAGCATACCTCCAAGCTTATGTTTTTCAATTTTTTTGCATTCCCTTTTTAGTAGATGGTTCAGATTGATAACTGATGGCACATATCTGGTACTCATTCACATATATTTGTTTCTTTCTCCTTTTGCTTTACAAGATATGAACTCTGGGATTTTGTTGTTAATAAATACTATATGAAGCCATGATCCTAATATATAGAGTTCATGCTAATGTTGGAATAAAATGTGACAAGGTTTGTGCACTTTGAGATTTTCCTTTAAAGATTGGTATTTGGCTGGATTCCTCTTGTTCTCTTGTACATTGTTCTGGATGATTTAGACCTTAGAGTTTTTAACTGGCTTTTGTTTCCTTATCTCGGATCTTATCCAAGAATCTGCTGTGATTTTTTTTGTGGAATACTGAATTAATGATGATAAATTTGGAGAAGCCTCAGTAGTTTGTTATGGTTCTTGGGGATATTCTTTATTCCTTCATGTGTGGTTGTGCTATGTGATTTTTATCCTTTGGCACATCTCTGCTTTGGTCTGTGATGATGTAAGAATTTCTTTGTATTTCCTGACAGGGATAAAAGCACGGGGCTCGTATTCATTTGGTGATGAGTTTGTGCACTTCAATGTCAGCATTCCATTGTGAGTTGATCTTTTCTCTGTCAATTTATTCAACTCTGCTCAACTTTTGGATGTATTTGCTGCACTGTCCACAAATGAAACGGATGAGTGAAGAATTATATAGAGATGTTAAGTTCTGTTTTGTCCATAATTTTCCAATGGCATGTATGGGCAATGCATAATATATAACAACTATATCCATCTTTTTGGCTAAGTTTTTCAAGTGGTAGACAATGCCTTTACAGAAAATATATTTTGCTACAGGAATTTGACCCCAAGACAGCGAGAATTGATTGAGGAGTTTGGCAAAGAAGAACAAGGTGAATATGACAAGTGTGCTGTTGGAGCATCTGGGTGAGACCAGGGTAATATTTTTCTTTTGTTCATCATCCCATTTTATTGCTTAGAAGATTATGCAACATAAGAATGATAAAGGACAGGAAAAAGGTCAATGGTAATAACCATCCTGTTTCAGAAGTTTTGTAGGAGAAAAGTTAAGTTGAGATGTATCTGACTCTCTATTTATTTTGGATGGTGTGTTTTCCCCCAACAAATCAACCACCATACCATCCCCATTTGAGACAACATGGACGCCCTCCATTGGAATATCTTAACTTTGTACATATATTATATTTTGTACTACAATGATTGTTGCCTCCCTCTTTTTCTTGGATGAATTACTAGAATTTTTTTTTTGGATATCCCTTTTGGGAACGGGGGAACCACATGACCCGGAAAGCGTATTTTGTGGGTCCAGGGTATGTGTAAACCTCCGGCTGTCCTAGGCTCTTACAAGAAGGGTTTGCTGAGGTTCGAACTTGGGGCTGTGCAAGCACACCCCAAGCTTCTTACCACTGCGCCCCCACCTCGGGGACATGAATTACTAGAATGATTGTGAAGCTGGTGCATCTATGCATTCGGCATTCAATTGAAGTGATGTCAAGCTTGTAATACTTTTGATGATTTATATTTGTATGGTAACATTTACTTAACTCGTTAGTTCTGATGGATATCAAGAAATATGAGACCCAGCTGAGTTTTAAACTAGTTTAGCCCCGAGATCATCGGAATAAAAAAAACACAGAGAGAGGGGAGAGGAGGGGCTCCTCCGGCCAGTGGAAAATAAGCCACCGCAGGCTACAGCGATTTGTTACTTGAAAGGGAGAGGTGTTAAGAATATAGCCGTTAAAATATAGTCATTGTAAAGTAGCCGTTAATATAGGCGTTAGAATATAGCCGTTGTAAAGTAGTGTTTTAGTTTTGTAATTACTATATAAGTTCATTCTCAAGTGCAATGTAAAGATACTCTGGAAATATGAGAATTCATACTTTTAACATGGTATCAGAGTGAATCTCGATTTTTTTTTTATCTTGAAACGTATTTCTCTCTCTCTCGAATCTCAATTTTTTTTTGAACTGTATTTCTTCATCTAGAAATTAATCCCAGAAATCCTCACACCCATCATAAATCCATACACCCTTCATAAAGTTCTAAATGGAGAAAGTCTTTGTCTCTCTCGAAAACAAGGAACTCACCATAGAAGAACGAAACCTCCTCTCCATGGCATACAAAAACGTGATCAGTGCTAGACGTGCTTAGTGGAGCATTATTTCCTCGATCGAGCAGAAAGAGGGGAGTCATGGTAACGAAGACCACATGTCTGTGACTAGTGACTATAGGGCTAAGATTGAGACCGAATTGTCTTCGATTTGTGACGGGATCTTGAAGGTGCTCGACTCAAAGGTGATTCCAGTGGCCAAGGCTGGTAATTCGAAGTGTTTCTGTTTGAAGATGAAGGGAGATTATCACAGGTATTTGGATGAGTTCAAAACTGGTGGGCGGTTATGTACTAATTGCGGTGAATCAGGTCATTCGAAACAGAAATGCTATAAAATTATTGGCTATTCTGACTGGTGAAATTTTCAAAAGAAACCTCATAAAAATATTGGAACAAATGTAGTAAATTTTACAGAAGCAGAACAAGTACAACCTACGACAAACATTGTCCATCCAGGTATCATTGGTAAAACTTCAGCAACCTCTATTATTTCTAAAAATAGTTCTTGGATTATTGATACAGGTGCATCCGATCATATAACTAAAGACCCTAGTAACTTAAACTCCTCAAAACCTTGCTATCAGTCAATTATTTGTACCGCTAATGGTAGTACTTCTCCAATTACTGGAGAAAGATCCATGATCTTGAATGATTCTCTCACCCTGGATACCGTTCTTATTGTTCCATCTCTTGCGTATAACCTTCTGTTAGTTAGTCAAATTACTGCTACTCTGAAGTGCACAATAACATTTTGGCCTCAATTTTGTGTTTTTGAGGACATTCTAACCTAGAAGATTCTTGGTTATGGTGTTAGACGGGACAACATGCATTTCTTGGAATTAACAAAAAAAGAGGAGTCAATGCTGGGTCACACACATCATACCAGAAGTAAGGATTAAGCTCAAGCTCTCGTCTGGTTGTGGCATCGACGACTCGGATTAGACGGGACATGCATTTCTTGGAATTAACAGAAAAAGAGGGGTCAATGCTGGGTCACGCACATCATACCAGAAGTAAGGATCAAGCTCACGCTCCCGTCTGGTTATGGCATCGACGACTCAGACATCTTTCCTTTGGGTACCTTAAGAGGTTAAAACCACACTTATTTTCAAGTTTAAGTAATTTAGATTTTCAGTGTGAAATTTGTGAACTAGCGAAAAGCCACCGAATTTCTTATTTGCCGAGTTTGCATAAAAGTGTAGAACCATTTGCAGTCATTCATTAGGATGTTTGGGGTCCTGCAAAGGTTTTGTCGTTTTCTAATGTCCGCTATTTCGTTATATTTATTGATAAATATACTCGGATGACCTGGATATCTCTTCTCCAAAATAAAAGTGAAGTTGGTACAGTTTTTCAGGAATTTCACACAATGGTGCGAACCCAATACCAACGACACATTAGTACACTTCAATCAGATAATGGTACGAAGTTCATGGATCAAGTGTTGAATAATTTTTTAAATCATCATGGAATTCGATATCAGACCTCCTGCACGTATACTTCACAGCAGAACGGATTAGCAGAAAGGAAGAATAGATAGATTATGGAAGTTGTTCATGCTTCTCTATTTGGCATGAATATGCCAAAATACTATTGGGGTGAGACGGTAAAATCAGCTGCTTACTTAATAAATCGAACACTGTCAAGTGCAATTGACTTTCAATCTCCTCAACAGAAAATGGAATCTCTTCTCTCTGTTCCTCATCTACCAAATCTGGAACCACAGGTGTTTGGTTGTAAGGTATATGTCCACATCCCGAAAGTTCTGCGAAGCAAACTGGATCCTTGTGCAAAGCGGTGAGTTTTTGTAGGTTACTCGGCGTTTCAGAAAGGATATCAGTGCTATGATCTTCACCATCAAAAGCTACATGTAACCTTGAATGCATCCTTTCGAGAATCTGAACCTTACTATCTAGTGGGATTTCTCGGGTCTTCTCTTTAGGGGGAGAGAAATAATGAAGAGAACGACGATTTATTTGAATTAGAGGAAAATGGAAGAATAGTTGAGAGTCATCCTGAGGAAACAAGGAAAACTGATGTAACTTCTCACAACAGTGAAGATTTGGAAGTTTATGTCGATCAAAATCTCCCAAGCAACAACCCCCCTTTGTCTTCAGAGCTGGCAATGTCTACACCATTAACCGAAGATGCAACCGCGAATATCTCTCCTCAATTTCCTCAGGTATCTCTAAATCCTATTCCAAATGAGATAAATAAAATTCTTGTCTTAGAATATAATATGATCAACAGATACCCACAAAGATCAAATAGGGGAGTTCCGAAGAAACAATGTGAACCTGATCCAAATACTTAGACTAAATACCCAATCAGTAATTATATGTCTTCCCATAGGTTGTCTAAATCACATGCATTCTCTGTTAATTAATTATCCATTGTATCTATTCCTAGTAATATATAGGATGCACTAGCAGATCCAAAATGGACTAAGGCGATGAACGAACAAATGGAAGCACTTAAGAGATTATCACTTGGGAAATATGTCCATTACCAAAAGAGAAGAAGACAGTTGGGTGCAAATGGGTGTTCACTGTAAAACTCAAGGCGGATGACAGTATTGACCGGTACAAAGCAAGGCTAGTTGCGAAGGGGTATACACAGAAGTATGGGGTAGATTATCAACAGACTTTTGCCCTAGTTGCAAAAATCAATACTATCTGCATCCTCATATCTTTAGCAGTTAATCGAGATTGGGTCCTGCAACAATTTGATGTCAAGAATGCTTTTCTAAATGGAGACCTTGAAGAAGAAGTCTATGTGGATTTTCCACCAGGAGCTAAACAAAAACCCTCGTGTAGAAATAAAGTTTGCAAACTAAAGAAGGCATTACACGGTCTTAAATAGTCACCCTGAGCTTGGTTCGGAAGGTTCTCATCTACGATGAAGGAATTTGGCTATAAACAAAGTAATTCAGATCATACTTTGTTTATAAAAACACAAAGGAGAGAAGGTAACGACACTAATAGTAGATGTGGATGATATGATCTTAACAGGAGATGATCCAGAAGAAAGAAAGGCATTACAACAGTTTCTGGCATCGAAATTCAAAATGAAAGATCTCGAACAACTGAAGTGCTTCTTAGGGATTGAGGTCTCAAGGTCAAAGATGGGGATATGTCTATCACAACAAAAATATGTGTTAGATTTATTGGCTGAAACTGGATGCTTACATGCAAACCGGTAGATTCACCTATGGAAATGAATCACAAATTGGGACAAACGGAAAATCAAATTGTTGACATACTCTGAAAATATACAAATTCATACTTTTAACAAGAGGAGGCAGGCAGAAAAAGGGGATACGAGAGTGGTGTCAATTCCCAGTGAAAACCCCATTTTGGCTGTGGAAATCAACAAATGAACCAAGTATTTAAAGGTTACTTGATTTCTTTTTACTATTGTTTTTTTTATTTGGTTATACATATCAAGATAATTTGATGTTTTATATCGGGTTATTCTAGTGACCAAGATTACAAGTTTTGATGATTATAATTTATAAACACTTAATTTTAATATCAAATTTGCTTTTTTAAAATATTTTTTATTGTATTTTCCTTACACTTAATTTTAATATCAAACTTGTAAAACAACTAGTTACACCTACCCCTCTTCGTCGAAAAGACGATAACTAGTTCAGCATCAAGCAGGCGCCATCCTTCCAACATATCATTGCTGCAACGGCAACGGGCAGAATTGTTTTCCATCATAAGGTTGGTATAAAACAAAACAAAACAAAACAAAAAATCATTAAGAAACAAAAAAAAGTGGCAATCCTTCACCTCTTACACAGACCAAGGTTGCCAAGAGCAAGCCGCCCTTGAAAACAAAATAGATTAAAGATATCAAAAGGAAAAGAAAAGAAGTTTCCAAGAACTAAAACGAAAGTCCCTCTGCTAAAACAATTACAAAACTGATTTTTTGAGTTCAGGTTACAGAACTAGCCATCAATTTATTTAGTGTACCTTCATTACAACATGTCATGTATCATCTATCTTGCACCTCATGATCCCCATGAATGCTCAATCAATTATATCTACGAGGGTGATTTTTAGACAAATCGAATACAGTTGGTTTCTTTGGCACACCTCGGTACTCCAGCTTCTAGGAGTAGTTGATGGCTGGTCACCACTGATATTGGTTGTGAAATGCCATCCCCCCCAACAAATGGCAAGAAATACGAGCACTTCCGATTCTCCTTGCCACCAATCGATCCAGTCTCTGCCTTCAAGCTGCAACTTTGGCCTTTGCTTTCTCTTTCTTGGCATCTAATGATTTTAAGCCTTTACCCAATCCAATTGGAGCCTGATCTTGCCCTGATGTTTGATCTTTATGTTTATCTACTGGGTCATTAGAAGACTGTCCATTAGCTTCATTGTTCACTCCACCAGCTTCCTCCTTGTTGACAGGGTCTAGAGTCGCCCCTGAGTTAATGATGTCGAGGAGCTGAGTGAATGGTGGCAAAGCTTGTGCAGGAACACCATGTGGGCGAATCAAGAGCCCCCTGGCAGCTGCTTTCTTCCTAACCTCTGCTGCCGCACGAGCAGCTCGTTCATCTACTCCCCTCCCTCGTGGAAGGGTTTCACCAGCTATGGCTGCATTAAGGGATTTGTTAATGGAACTGCTAGAGCTCCCAGATCCAGATCCTCCGGCGGCAGCAGCAGCAGCTTGGAATGCATGCAGCAGGTCAGGATTAGCCTGACACTCAAATCAACGTCAGAAATTCTTGTCTCCAATAGACACCAGCAGACACTTACAAAGAGACTTTTGCAACATATACACCTTGTCACTTAATTAGTGTAATTAGAGATGCAAGGACTACACAAAACTGGAAGAAAAATGTATCAGGCAAAACAGAGAAGTGTGAGAATGCACAAAGTTTTTGAGCACAACTACTTGGGCATGCTTTATGTTTTACAGGGACCAAGCACAAAAATGATAAAAAATAGCCATATCCATCCTCTAAATATCAATATATCATCTCATCAGATCAAATCAAAGAAAACTAAGTAACACTTGCCTTCAATATATCTATCGCCTTTTGAGCAGAAGTTGCATCCAATGTCTGACCTTTCTGCTTCTGCGCATTCATCTGTAAGAAAAAATAGTAAAGGTTCAGAAACTGAGACACAGAAAAATAAAATAACATTTTTGTAACACTGCCTCAACCTGCAGTTCTCGTGCCTTAAATGTCTTCATCCAGTTTTGGGAATCTTGTGTCCTTGAGTCCTCCTCACCAAGTTGTTTGACAAGTATGTCGTAGGTTTTCTTCTCATGCTGTGCACAAGCAAAAGTTAATTCAGTTATCTGTGCTTTATCTATATCAGAGAAAATCAATACTAAAGAAATGTCAAGCAAAAACATGCCTGGTGTGATAGCTTGAATGCGCCCATACAGTTAAATGCGATTGCAAGTGCATGGTAGCATACAGCAGTTTGAATATGCTCTTCTCCTAAAAGCCTCTCATTCTTTTTCAAGGCCTCTTGCAAATAGCGAAGAGCTGTGTTCATCTTTCCAATGTCCTGATACATCATTGCAACATTTATGAACGTTGCAGCCACGTCAGGGTGATCTGGCCCAGATGACAAACTCAATAAGAGCAGCGCACGAGACATGTGCCGCAGTGCAAGTTCTGTTTGGTTCAGTCCATGGTAAAAGAGAGCCATGTTTCCGTAACTGAATAATTGCAAAAACACAGTGAGCCAATTCAACCTAACAAATTTTAAACAGGTTGCCAACTGTTGAATGCAGAAACTGAAATGAAGATATATCAATTTTCAAAGAATTTAAGACTGCAAATATGTCAGACAATTGTCAGTGCAAATTAACTTGATACAAAGGACAGAATGACAAGGAAATGATACCTGTGGGCAGTATCAGGGTGGTCTAATCCCAGGCAACGTTCATTTATGATCAACTCCTTGTGCTGTTGGACGATTGCTCCAGCCATATCACCAGCATGGTACAGAACCATGGCCAGGTACCTGAATATTCAAGTTCAAATGCATATGAATAAACAGAGAATCATTGCTTCACTAGAAAAGCTAGTTGAAGTTGGGTCTAATTATTGTAGATGACCTTGCGTTTTTAAAGTATACTCAGTTAAAATAAGCATGATTTCACATGTGATCGACAAAAATTCAAGGAGACAGAATCAGAAATTAAGCATTGTTTGGTTATTGAGTTAAAATACCTACCGACAACAGTTAGCAACCTCCCGATGCATTGGACCAGTCACCTAAAAAAACACAATATAAAACGGTCAAGATATTTATCTCAGAGACGTCCTAACTGAACAGATATAACTGAATGAAGAAAAAAGAACATACCTGTTGAAGAATAGAAAATGCCTCAGAAAATAATGTGTAGGCTTCACTAAGCATCCCCTGAAGCAAAAGAAAGTGACAGTATTAAATAACCACATACATCTTTCAAGAAACACAGCGCATTCTCTGACATATTTTTACGTTCCACAAAATCAAAGATCATATGCTAGGCTTGCAACTTGCCAGTATGTTCTTTATTCTGACAGTTAAAATACAACTTGCCACCATGTTAGGCTATACTACTTGAAAATAGGTTACCCAATAATGATATTCTGTTTTTCTTCAGATATTGTCTTTACCAGATGGTATAATGAAATCCATTTTAACCCATTCTCAAATGGGATTTTAAAACAACTAAACTTGAAGCTTAAAACCTTTAACTGTTCTGGAAGAAACATTATCCCCATCAAAAAACTTATTCTTCAAGGATCAACACAGTACTAATCCAAGGCCACCACTAATGAAGGCAACTGTGTCCAGGGCATACCTCAGCCAGTTGAACTTTTCCTGTTTCCACAAGATCCTTGGCTTCTGAACATAGAGGAACTGAATGCTTCACCACAGGTTGGAGATTCAAGATATCTGACATTTGGAAAGGCATTGCAGTGTGGAGATCATATTTGCGAGCTGCAATGGTGATGCCCACCTGTTAAGGGAATCACATAAAACACAAATCATTTGCCATTTAGAATGTCAACCACAGGCCAACAAGAAATTCATTACACAATTCTCAGGTACCAGAATATAATTACAATTTGCACCCCAAAGGCAATGGATATGAATGGATGACATAGGAATTGAAACAGACCTTGTGACAAAGGTTACGAATAACTGAGACTTTCTTCACTTGGAACCTTGCATCATCTGGCAACTCAAACTATATGTAGGAGAATGTTAGATCCAGTATATTATACTCACATCTTATATTTAATGCTAAGGTAATAGAATAATGCCCCCTTACAAATGATAATAGCAATATTCATCATAAGTCAAATAAAAAGCCATGTAAAAAATGGACTAATTCAATTTCAAGGTAATCTCAGATTATATAACCCACATGATGGTAAGAGATACCTCGTATTTGAGCTTTGCAAGTTCCTGAAGGTCAGACCATAGAGTTTCTGAGCTAACATTCATATATGAGGACTGGTTCTTTCTTGCAGATGCTCCTTTCCACCTTGTTTGGCCCCTAGAGGATTTTCTTGAAGAATGATTGCCAGCTTGTTCCTGATGTTAGCGTTCCAACATAAGAAACCAGTTGGTTAAACACTGATGAAAGAGATTAGATATGATGGCAAAAAATATTTCAAGTTTAGACACAAGTCATTGTCTCCCTGTGAGATTCAATCTATCGAGCTGGGAAATGGAATGGTCAGAATGGAAAGCATTGGGGGTGGGGGTGGGGGGCGCTCTCTTAAGAAGCAGCTCATAACAGCTTAGAGGCAGATATAATTTATGATGGAAGTAACTGAATAAGAATTATGACTATTGATATTTTGTAGACATACTTTCTTTGTTGCTCTTGATGGTGAACTATTAGTTGAAACTTTCACACCAACAGCTTGACAACTTCCAAAGAAACAGTTGAAAAAATGAGAGATTGCTGGCCCTAAATCACTATCATCTGTGTCCCTGAGGAGATCCTGTATCAACAGAACAAAAAAAGGCCGAGAGAAAGGCAATCACTTAGTACCAGAGGCAAGGGTTTAAAGGACAACATATATGTGCTTG
The DNA here is from genome assembly GCA_032356905.1 of Salix exigua. NCBI lineage: Eukaryota > Viridiplantae > Streptophyta > Magnoliopsida > Malpighiales > Salicaceae > Salix > Salix exigua. Next base: position 19,193,195 of record CM063603.1, on the reverse strand, counting down.
TGCGTGCACTTTTTCATATTTAATGTCACAGCCACCAATCCCCATAACTAGATAGGGGAGTTTGAACTCAAACAGAAAATGAAGCATGATTAATAACAAGTCCAGCCTACCAGAGACTCATCCCAAAATTGGTTTCACCATCAGTGGGCTCCACATGGAGTCACTGATCTGGGCAAATCAGGTTTTATTCTTCAGCACATTAGCATTTTTCCACAGCTTGCTTCAAAGAGCCAGTTAATGACAAGATGCACATATAAATGCATGAAGGATAGAAAAGGCTGCTTCTGTCCTAAACAGGTTTGCACACACAGCAAAATAACTTGAAGACAGATGTCTGGCCTGGACTGACCAAATAATTCCATGACTAGAGGTTTCAGATACCATCCAACTACTGATTAACTGGATCATAATTATCCTTAGAAAACACTTCATAAACTACAGAATGCCTCTCTTAGAAAACTGGGTGGCCCAGTTGCCAAAATACTGCCAACAAAATGCTGTCAGCATGCAGATAATAGGCCTTGCATTAATTCGAAGACCTTCAAAAGTTAGTCAGAACTTTTTTTGACAAATATTTTTCTAACAAAAAGAAATGCAATATGTGGCATTTGAGGGGGTCAGATAAAGCTGATCACCTTGAGGAGGTGCTTTGCAGACCTGACAACGATCTCATTGGAACAAAGATCCCATAGATGAGGTAAGTGTTTTGTCCCTTCAGCAACCTGTAGAAATCATTGATATGTGTCATATGCAAAACCCAATAACAGAAAACAGATTAAATAATAGTGACTTCTGCTATCACTATATTAATAAATCAAATTTATGTTGAGCTACAAAACTTGTTATTTGACGAAATAATTTTGTCAGAATCTTAGAACAAATGTTAGAGCATTAAATAAATGAATAAGCTTACCTTTCCCATGTAGCGAACATTGATTCCATGAGCGTGTAGTGCTTCAGTAAGAGTCTGTCCATCCATGGGTGAGACTTCAAGTGTGCAAAGATCTTGGATGAACTTTGGAAGCATGGTATTTGCAAGATATGAGCTAACTTTCTTCACATTTTCTTCATCCGCTGCTATCTCCTGATAAATGGCAATTGAAAAAAGAATATGAACTCCTAGCTGTTTAGTATTACTGTGTGGCTACCGCAACAGCTTTTGGGCCATGATTGGTAACAAAGGCATCTGGTCACTAAGAAAGCCAGCAAATTCAGATGGATAATGGGATTTACAATAACCAAACCAAAAGGTTAGATGTTCACCTCTGGATCCCCAGATAACTTGAACTCGGTAAAAACATTGGGGTTAAAAAGTATTTCTTCATGGGATTCAGAGCTTCCAGAAGGAGGAGGAGCACTTTCTTCTACAATGTCAGCTTTCCCTTCTTTAGCTATCTCCTGAAGACCAACGCAAAAGGCCACATGATTCAAACAACTGCTCACACACTTGTGCGTATTAGTGTTTGTGTACATATTGCAATAAAAAGCACACGGCATTTATTACAAAATTCAGTTTACACTTGCCCTTCGAAGAAATCTGAAGCCATATGTTACTGTTTGAACATTACACTGTAACTATGTATAGCTTCAGATATAATTAGAGAATGTTCCACCCTCAGTCACAACTGTGTCATGTTGCAGCATTTATGACCAAATAAAACAAACACATATTTCAGTTCCATAGGAACCCTCCAGATGACCCCCTGCATGCACGCATTTCAATCACATGAACCTCATAAAGTGCAATTTATTCTAGATTGGCCATAGTGCCAGAAGTGAGGAAAAGGTTGTCAATCTTACTTGGTTGTCAATGGACACGGCAGCTTCCTCAGATTTGACTTGCTTGCCAACACCAGCAACTTCTGTAGAATCAGCAGCCACTTGAACCCCTCCCTCAAATTTAGGTCTACTCTTCAACCTTGCCACAGCCTCAGCCTTCACCATTAAAAAAATAATAACATGCGGAAATAAGCCCAAGATTAACAAATTTTGTCCACATGAACATACCTGACAAAAGGCAGTGATTAATTCTGGTCTCAATATGCAAAACCGCGAGCCAGGCCTAGTATAGTTCGCATCACGAGGAGTTACTCTCATCAAGTCCAGTAGATAATGCCTGATAAAAGATATATAATTACCAATCATAACAAGCGCTTGAACGAATGGATATTCTATGGAAGTTAACAACGTGGGGCCACCAAACTCCACTCAACAGCACTTTCAGACTGAAGGTTTATTAAACAAATATAAGCAGTAATGCAAATGCTGATTTATTTCTTTGATTTTCATTACATATTTTAGTGGAAAAAAATAACAACTATGAAAGGATCAGCAGCCAAGTATGGTAGTTCCCAGACTGATGGTGTCATCATTAATTATTACTGTAACACAAAAAAGGCAATAAAGAAGACAGAGAAAAGGCCACAAAGTGATAGAAGTGGATAAGTTATAGAGATAAAAACCCAGGAGATCAATCACCTCACCTATCATCACTACCCACAATGCCCTTGCATTCCACTGGTGCAGCTAATTTGAAAGCATCCCCAGATCCATCTAGGACAGTATGTTCCTTTAGATGAAGGCGTTTGGCAGCTTCAACCACCTGAGTCACACAGAGATCAGTACTTAACAAGAAAGCATGTGACATACAACTCTGAGAACAAGCTAATGTTTGGATGCAGCATGGTGCCCAGAATATATAGCTGGTGCCAGATACAAACATACTCCCCAAAACTAATAACAAAATTATCTACCTTGAATACAAGATACTCTCAATTAATGATGCGTTACCATCAACCCATAATGATGATTTAAATTTCTGCTCACCTTGGAATGAAAATCTTCATTCCAGCATATTTTCTTGCCATTATCAACAGAACCATACAGCAGAGAGTCTGATTTATCCCCTTGAAGAATGCCAGGCAAGACACTCTAGAACAAAATTTAAAAGACTGGGATGATAATAGGCCAAACAACATTAAAAATAAGTTTAAAAAAAGATAAGACAGGAACAGCAAAAATGACCATTGGCTGTCAAGTACGACAAGAAGTTCAATGCAATGGGAAACGCAACATGGATTAGGTTTTGCGATATCATTCTTTTTTCCCTAAGATGAGAGAAAGAGCAATCTTTGGTAGCAAATAAGTAATCATATGCCTTATGATGGCAGAAAAAGCAGGCACAATTTTGTCAAGCAGCAAAAGAGAGCAATTTGCCTAAAATTGCATTCCTTTTTTATATAACTTCAATGATAACTGCACACATGAATGTTAGACTAAAGTGGTGCATGCATGTGAGTGTGTTTCTGTGTATGTTGGTTAGAGTGTGAGTGTGAGAAAGAAAGAAGAATTGCATCTATGATGCACACCTGGGCTACCACTCTGTGACCCCTGTAATCAATTATGGTCATGGCAAGATTATATAAGCCAGCGATATCAGCTTCCTGGTAGGATTTTGTGCCTTTCAGATCGTTATTTGCCGAAGCATATGTAGCTTGTTCACTCTCAGCCAACTGTGGCTCATGAGCTGATTCAGGGGGCAATTCCATCACTTCTGTGGTTGATCCATCACATTTCACCCCATTGGCGGTGGCCTTTTCAGATGATTTAATTGAAGAACTAGTGTTCTCAGTCTTTGAACAAGTACCCGAACTACATTTCTTGGAGAGCTGTTCAACGTCCGAATCCACAGCAAAACTGAAGAATATATTGTTGTGAACATACCTAGAATAAGAATGAACAAGAACAAGCTATTACAGAAAAGTACTGGAGATCACAAACCTCTCAAAGAAATAGCATTTTGGCCTGTAATCTTTCATAAGAACATAAAGATGCAGAATACATCGTACAAAGCTCAGAACAGAAAATAGCATTAACTTCAAGGATGAAGTTGAAATTCAGAAGTTTTAAAGGTCCCACTAACATATGAAAGCACTCTGGATCTGTTGGATTTATGGGGGGGATACATCTGCTGATGACTCCGATAGCTCCTTTAATTGCTGCATCAACAAAGTCAGAAGTCACTTTGTAGAGAGCTCTATCACGCAAGATCCTGCAACAAAACCACCCTGATAAGGGATAAGAGGATGAAACTATGTAAAGAAATTGTACATTGAAGAAACAAAACAGCACAGAACATGCACAGCTTTATAAAGGTAGTAGCACAGATGACAAATATACCTTTCCTGAGGAGTTGAATGAGGAAACTCTCGACAGGATTGCAACTCCTCATTCCAATCTCTTTGCATGCCAATCAGCTCAATACCATACGAAAGAGTTAGTGCATCCTCTGCTCTGGCTGCATCAGGTTTGTGATCTGACCAAAAAAAGTCCATGACGCTTATGCAGATGAGATGTCAAATGAACCACTGAGATCCACAGATCTGTCATTTTTATGGATTATAGACAATTAATCTAAAGGTGCATATCTGGTGCCAAGTTATCACATGCCACTTGTCTACAATGCCTTGAATTGCGCTTCAAAACCCTATTTTTCTTCTGTTTTGATCTTTATTTTATTAGCATTTATATCAATAAATTTTTTTATAAGATTCCACCACCAAATAAAATTCTAACTATCTTTTCAGAACAAGGATAGGTTCCATGAGGGTAAAAACTGATCCCTTCTCCTCCATCCAGTCTTTTCTCTTCGAATTGCCTCTTTTCATCTCTCTGTTCTTTAACTATGCCTCTGGCATCCTGTGCTACGTACCAATATGTAGCTACAACATAACAACCCCCCCTGTTCTACAACTTTTGGAGCTAAATAGCATAAATATACGAAATAGAATACAAAAGTTCGACTTACCAGGAACTGGATATAATCCTAACCATGAATTCAGCGGCAGGAGAGATTGTACATTTTCAAAAGGGTGTGCAGAGCCCTTGCACTCCAAAATTTCACGAAAAGCTTCAAAATAGGAACATACAAGGAAACATATTATTCAAAAGTCAGAAATAAGAAATGAACTTCAAGCGTTGATAAAATATAAATTCTCAATCGCTTTCCTTTACCTTTTTTGAACTTAGGACTGATTTTCTGCAGGAGTCCAACAAGGGTTGTTGCTTCAGAAGTAGCTTTGCTAGGCCTTGGGTCAAGGACATTCCCTGTGCTTGAATTGACATAGAACATCTTTGTGGTTCCAGTAACACAATATTTGCTACCCTCCAGTGTAATTGCATCCAGATAAATCAAATCCCCAACGAGCCTGGAGAAGCAACCAAGAAAACAAATTAGTTTGCTAAATCACTCTCCAAGGGAAATGTTGCATATATTTTGTGCAAATATTCATAGGAGAGAGTGTGAGAGGGCTGGACCTTCTATGGCTTGGAGGAGGATTGAAGGATGAAAACACGATACTGTCCACACACTTGATTTCCTTTGTTGGGAATGATAGCAATTTACCAACTGAGCCTGTAACATCCTCCATAAAGCCCATCCCATCAAGCTCAGGGACCTCTGTTTTTCCAGTATCTACATTGAAGGCATTGTATGAACATCTTTGGCACTAAATGAAGTGTTAAGAAATACTCTATAAGTAAGGATAATGATAATGATTTTAGGATGAATATCACAAGCCACCTGATCCCAGAGCTTTTTTTTGTGCTGTTTCATACTCTAAAGCAAGGGATGTTGATAATGAAGCATGAAGCGTAGAAAGTGAAAGTAATTCTCTTGTGCGGTGAACATGTGCTCTGATCGATCTATCATCATATGGTGCTGCCAAAATAGTTTCCATGTTAGAAGTGTCCATAAATGGATCTCTACTACCAAATGAGAGAGCAATGATAACAGACCGGTGACCATCTCCAAGGAGCAACCACCAGAAGTAATGTCAGTTACTTCAGATATTTCATTATAATCTTCTAGTTGATGAGTTGAACCATCCTTTGTGTGCAGCAACAAGTCATAGCATGTAAAGAAACAGGTCTCAGGAGCATCAAGAAGGAATTGTCTTACATCCATGACAGAATCTCCAGGGTTCAACTGTGATTTTGTATTATTTATCAATTGATTGACATAAATAAGCAAATAAAATGCCAATTGAAAGAGCAATTTTAAAACTAGAGGTCATTCGTTGTTTGAGCAAAGGAGGGGAAAAAAGCTTCTGCATTGCAGAATGGTTACAGAAAAAACAGACTACCCAGTGCACAGAGTGCTATAAAAAAAACTATCTAAACGGAACAAGTTAGCTCACTTGTAGCTCAAGCTTCTCGCCACTTTGTGTTTTGACAGAGACAGGGTAAAGATGAAGATCACCTGCATTCATAGGGGAAACACTGCATGAGATTTGCGACAAAACAAAAGACAAAGATTACAAACCAGAAATGCAGAATTTAGTTGAGCTCAAATTCATCAAATTATTAGTTCAACCATTTCACTAGGTTGGGATGGCAGATAAATAGTAATGATACCAAGACTTGCTGTTAGCACAACCATATGAGGTTTTGGAAAGCTAGAAATAAATTGTCATAGAGGCAACCTTGGTTTGCTTCACTAGCAGAATTTGCTGTTTCAGATTCTTTTATCTCTGAGGAGCCATTTGTGGATTCAATCCCAGCTGGTACTTCATTAAGAGTAGCTACACCAGCTTCTGAAGCAGCTGTGTCATCTTTCACAGGAGTATTTGATGACGCCACTGACTCCAAGGAATTTGTTGTGTTATTGGACCCTCTCCGATTCCTCCCTTTATTAGATTTCCCAGCCATTTTCACCCCTTAATTCAAAAGCTTAATAAGGTTTACTAGCTTTCAGAATAAAAAGAATACCCTGTTCAGTGAAAACTGAAAACAACATCAAAATACCAAAGAATCCGAATGCACAAAAGAGGATGCAATCGTTCATTGATGTGTGTGCGCATAAGTGCATCTGTAAGTACTCTAGCATAAGTTAATAAATATGTCATTTAGAAAATAGAGTTCTAAGACTTTAAATCTTCCTGCACTTGCTTGTCTAGGAAAGTTCCAAGGAGCTTTCAAGTTTCAATCATTGCAAATGAACTTAAGTAACCATTGGGGTTATCACGCGCACAAGGAACACTCGTAAACAGACTTGAATCCTGTAGCATCAACTAGCGTTGATGTATCTATTTTAACTTTCACCTTAAAACTGATGAGACCAATCAACAAACTCCAAAATCCCACTTCACATGATAAACATAAAAATCAACTGTTTCAGAACCCAAAAACACATACAATCTTAAACAACAAGATTAATAAGAATTAAAATCAATCAAATTCCATAACCAAAAATCAAAACTTTGCACTATAACACTATTCTACACCCAACAAAAAATCAAAGAAATCATAACCAACATAAAAGAAATAAATGAATAATGGGTTCGTAAAAAACAAGCAAATTGCCAAGGAAATGAACCAAATATTCATTCTTTATTGATTAATATTACCAATTAAGTGACGAAAAAAGCTTCAATCTAATAGCAGCTCTATATGTTGTTGTTGATAGTTGTGTGTAGGTGCCTGTTAGTAGATGTATGAAAAGTTTGGGGAGGGGTTTAAAACGTTAGAGAGAGAGGAGCTGGGGTTTTAGCAGGAGGGCTAGCAAAACAGGAAGTGGCTGAGAGGCGGCGAAATTTCTCCGTGTTATTTTGATTGCTTGCCGTTTGTTTATGTGGTGAAAACTGCGTTTCAAGAATGTTTGTCATGAAAAAACATGATGCTTTTTTCTATTGATTTAAAAAATGACGCTAAAAATAAAAAGAAAATGTGTTTTTAATATTAAACATAATATAATATTAGTTAAGACTCTCTTTATTTCCCGGAATTCACTTTCCAGGAAACCACTTTTCAAACTTTCCTATGTTTGTTTGTCTTCAGGAAAGTTGGTCAACGGAAAACACTATCCGGACAACGAAAAACACTTTTCAGTCAAAGAAAAATTTGGCTTGGTTTTCAGGAAAGTATTTTCCGGAAAATTTGGGGCGGAAAACACTTTCCGGAAGTTGTGAAAAATTTAGAAATATCATTATTTACTGATTATATCAAATTTGATCCTCAAACTTTTGATTGTTATATATAATTTGTTTTGAATATTTATTTTTCAATTCCATCTCTTAAAATTTAATTTTTATATTAATTTTGGTCCTTATTTTTATAATTGCTATTTGCTTTTTTCTTTTTTATTGAAATTTTTTATCTATCAAATTTTGTCCTCATTTTTTTTATTTTTACTTATTTTATTTGAAATAAATTATGAAATGTTAATTATTATAATTTTGATTTATTCACCTTTCATTTTTTTTAATTTTTTAGATTTGATCTCTATTATTTTGATTATTATTTATTTTATTTGAGATAATTCATGAATTTTTTTTTCAATTTCATTCTCATTCAACCTTTTAATTTGTAAGATTTGTTCCTCATTATTTTAATAAACTTGAAAAAATAATAATTTATTAATAAATTATTTTCCAGTTCATTTTCCATAACACAAACAAACACTAGAAAGTGTTTTCCAGTTCATTTTCCATAACACTGCCAAACATTGGAATTCACTTTTCAGGAATTCACTTTCCAGGAACTCACTTTCCCCGGAATTCACTTTTCAAAAGGAAACCACTTTCCAGCAAACAAACGGGGCCTAAAATATGATTTGCGTTCCGGTTTTGATTGCGACTATAAAATTACCAAAACAAAAAATTTTAATCTCCAAGTTCAGCATTTTCAGAAAACATATATGATATTTTGGATTTCTTTACACGGTAATGTAATTCAAGGATTAAGGCAACTATGCACCTAAGGGGGGAATTAGGTGTAAATACAATAAATAATGCAATTTTAAAATTAATTACTTTAAAATAAAGAGATAAGAGAGAGAGATTGCTAACTCGGTTTTTAACGTGGTTCGGCACGCCTGCATCCACGACTCAAGTATCAACCCGTACTTGAGTATTGTACTCTCTTACTAGTCCAAGTAACAAGATTACAATTCCCGCTTGATGAATCCACACCAAGACTTTTACACAACTTGAAGATATGCTCTCTTCAAGATTTTTCTTTTTCCCACTTGAAGATGTATCCTCTTCAAGATTTTTCCTTGGTGATGTTCTTTCACCAATATCAAGAGTTTTATACTCAACTCTCAAGAGTTTTACAAGGATTGTTTTGGTAAAACAACAATACACTCTCAATAGTGTGGATATTACAAATCAAGATCTATGATCTCTTTATCTCACTTAATAGCACTTAGAATATTTGAAGGTGTTTAAGTGTAGTGAGAATGAGAAATACTCTTTGTGTTAGGATATGAAGATTTAAACACAAATATGAGTATTAATGAGGATTTATGATATGAAGGTGTTTGTGCACTACTAATTGCCTCAATATCAGATATATACAATGTGTGTACTTAATTTTGCAATTAAGAGACCTATTTATAAGTTTAAAAAAAAAACTAGTCGTTTCTAGCCGTTTTAGTGCAACTGCATATCAAGCGGTCGACCGGTTCACAACAGATAAATCAAGTGGTCGACCGGTTCAGTTCGAAAGGCAATTTGTCTTCCAAGCAGTCGACCGGTTCACAACGGATAACCCAAGCGGTCGACCGGTTCAGCTCGAAAGGCAATTTGTCTTCAAGCGGTCGACCGGTTCATGCAGAAAGGCAAATTTAACAAATTATCTTTTCTGAATTTCTTGAACCGATTGATTATGACTTAAACCTATAATCATCAAACCCTTTTAATGCATGCAATGTGAAGTGTGTGAGTTCATTTTAATTTGTGCTATCAAGTTAGAAATTGAGATTTACATAAAACACTAAAATGAACACTTATTCTAAGTCTTCACTTGCTTGCATCTTGGACTTCCTGGAGTGATTTCTACGTGTACTCCATTATGCTTGTTGATGTATTCTTTGTATAATTCCTGTTTATAACTTAATCTCATCCAAGCATATTATTAGTCCATTTTCTTTTTATTGTTATCATCAATATATATATAAAGCATACAAGTATGACATTATATGTCAACAGGTAAAACTAATATTTTACCTCTGGTTGCTAGCAAAAGAACATGGAACAATGGAGGGTGTTTTTTATTTTTTCACAAATTCATGCGCAGTGCAACTACGAGACTACCCCCTAAAAAGACTAAAAAGAAATCCTGAAGGTGGGGTATCGTGATACTTTCACTGATATTTTTTCGTAATTATCACTGGGTCCAGTGGTGTGTAGGTAATTTACTATTTTTTATTTTCTTTTCAGGAACACTGCAGACGCGTCGTACGAACGCGCCATCAATGTTTCACGTGCACGCTTCATCTAGGCGATGTGTGCTTCCTGGGGCGGTGAAAACTATCCGACCTCCCATGTCACTTGGTGCGTCTCCATGTCCTCTAACTCCCGGTGCAGCGTATAGTGGTTGCCAGTGGCAGGTGAATTATTTTTAGTTTTTTCTTTATTTTCTCTTTTCTACCTCCAAAAAGTACAAGTACGTCCTTCATGTTTGTGATTGTTTTAGTTTAATCCCTGATCATTTGATTTCAGTTTTATTCCTGATTTCTTCAATGAAAATTTTGATTTTTTTTCAATTGTGCCCTTCAATTGAAACTAATATATATGTTGGTTTTCATTTTAATCCTTATTCTTTTGATTTTTTGTTTGTTTTTGGTTCCTTAAATTTTTGTGGAATGCAAGTTTTAATTTGGTTTAATTTTATCCTCTAATTAAATTTGGTCATATATGTTGCTTTTCATTTCGGTCATTATTCTTTTAATTTGGCAACAAAATTATGCTACATTCTTCTTTTAAAAATACATTTATTTATTTCGATGTCATGGTTTTTATTTATTTTAATTTTGTCATTCGAACTAATTATATATTTTATTTTTTGTTTCGGTCCTTATTCTTTGAATTTTTTATCTGGTATTAATTCCTTTTGTTTTTTCGGTCCTTCTTGAAAAATATTTATTTTTTTACCCGTATTTATGCACCTATGCTTTTAGTTTTTTCATTTTATTTTTATTGCGGTTTTATTTTTATTTGGTTTAATCCTAAAATTTTAATTTCTATTAGTGATCATTTTAAAATTAATATTGCTCATTTTTTTCCCTTTGTTATTTTTTTTTGTTTATGTTATTTTTATTTGTTTCTAGGATCAAATGATTTGTGATTTCATTATTTGTGAAATAATAATGATAATCTTAGTGATTATATTTTTTATTGTTTTTTTGTAAAAATGTTTTGCTTTTTTTTGGACAATTTAATGATTTTAATTATATGAAAAATAATATTGATGATAATTTTAACTATTACTGTCATGATAATGATAGTAACGTAGAGATGAATTTTCAGTGATTTTTTTTCCTTTTGTACATAGCAAATTAACTACTTTTTTATTTGATTATTGTAGGTTTTTTTCACAATTTGTATTTTGTTTGTTATGTTTAATTGAAATTGGATTACAAAATGAATTAATCGTAATACAATGAATTCAATAAATTCAGGTATCCGAATCTTTTTGTTTTTTTAAATGATGATGATAATTTTATGTTGGTGATTTTGTTGAAACCTACTAAATAGATTAAATTTATATTGATTTAAAATTCATATATTTGATAAGAAACTTGTATTTCACATAAATTTTGCACAAATTTATTATTTTTTCCCAAATTTATATTATAAAAAAATCTCACAACTAATGTTTTTGCGTCAAAAAAAATATGGTTCTACCCGCGACAAGACACGAGTTAGTGGCTAGTTAACTAAAATATAATTGACATCCTGGTTTTACTGTAGAGTTTTTCACATGTACATAGACATAGATTAATGTGGATTACGATAGTAAAATTACCATTTTACCCTAGGACAAAAAAAATTAACCCCTAGGGTCGGGGCCATTTTTGACATTATTTATTAAAAATACTAAGTCTATCATACCATGTTTTAGGTGTTTGTTTTAAATCATACAAAGCCTTTTAAAGTCTGAAAATATAACCGGAAAAATAAAGATTTTCAAAACCTTTATGGTTGTTTAACATACATTTCTTACTAAATTTAATTAAAAATACACCTTTAACATCGACAAACAAACTAATAACATTCTTTTTACTAATGAAAAATTTTCTTATTTTTCTTCATAATATATACTTTTTTCTTAACTTTTAACAACTAATCTAGCTTTATTTTTAACTATTGTTCCATGTGTCATTAATTTTGTCCTGGACATCCATCTTGTTATAATTGTTGATTGATTATTAGGTTTAATGATTACTTATTAAACATCATTTATTTTGATTTGATTTAGTTTATCTTACATAAGTAAAATCAATTTTTTATTTTTTGTGACTTCTAAAATGATTTTGTTTCTAATTTGAGAAACAAGTACAAGATAACTACTAGTGTTTATAAGTGAAATTTTTGTCTTAAGTCCTTCAAAAGGATTTGTCAATAATGAATTCAAGAGGATGAGAGCTATATATATTTTAGCTTCTATAGGGTTATAAAGGAATCACCATTTTTTGTTGATTGGTCGAGTTTTGTTAGTCTTTGCCCATTCCTTTATTATTTGCTTCCATGATATAACTAAGACTCAAATGTTACACATTTTTATTTATGTCATCTATTCTCTTAATATTTTTGTTATTATGTGTTTTCTCAAGGACAATATGCATGGATTCAGCAAGATAAATTGTTATATTTTCATAAACTTTATATGCTTTGTTGGGGGAGGGATAAATTGAGAAAAAATCCTACATCAAGTTTGGAATCAAATCTATGTAAATTATCTTTAGTATTGAGAATAAAATATTTTGAATAAAAAAAACTTAAAAATATGATATGTTAGGTTTCCTTCATCTCCAAAGCTCAAAAGGAGTTTTTTCCAGTTTGATCTCAAGATAACACTATTTAAAATGTAGCAAAAAATATGTATAACTTTAGCCCAAAAACATTAAGGTGTGTCAAATTTACTTAACATAATTTTTATCATTTTTTTATATATTTTCAAATGAATATTTGTATGTAAGATGTTGTGCACAGATTGTAAATCTTATTGTGATAATGACTTAAAATAGATTAATGTTTTAGTTGTTAAGATTCGAAATGGAATAAGGTTTGTGAGATCTTTACTTACGAGGCAACTTGTATTTAAAAAATATGCAGAAAATTTGCATTGGAGTATAAAAAATCATTGTGTTTGGATGTTGCAACTCGATGAGATTCAACTAATCTTATGTTAGAAGCTGTTGAAAAGGTGTTTGTGAGGTTAAATGAGAGTAAACCTAGGTATATAAGTTACTTTTTAGAGGTTAATTCAAAAGGGAATAAAAAACATATGGTCACATTGTTTGAAGGATTGGGAAAATGGTATAATTTTAGTCAAGTTCTTAAATATCTTTTACATGGTTACATTAAGATTTTTTGGCTCATTACATGTGACATCAAATTCTTTCTTCAATGAGTTGATTTACATTCATACAAACTTGTTGCAATTGTGTAAAAGTAGAGATAATATTTTAAGTGAAATGATGATGAAAATGATGTTAAAGTTTGAGAAGTATTGGAGTTATGATACAAATCAAAAAAAATATTGTATGTGGCTAATGTTTTAGATCCACGTTTTAAGTTGAAATATATGAAATTTTATTTTAATGAGCTGTATGGTTATGACAAAATACATTTTCCAACAAAAAATATGAAAAGATAATTTCGTAAGCCTATATGAGTTTTATAAAAAAAATTTGATGAACTGGACAATGATAATAGGAATAAACATGATGTTAATGATATTGATGACAATGACATGAAGGTAAATTTTAATATTTGACTCGATTCAAAAGATATTTACAAGAGGAAGATAGTGTGTGAAATAAAAAAAGGAGGTTGAGAGGTGTTTGATTGATGGTTATGAGGATCTTAATGATGATAAATTAGATATTTGAGATTGGTGGAAAAATAATGCTTTAAAATATAAAATACTATCAAAAGTTGCAAAACATGTTTTAGCTATTCAATTATCCACAATGGTTGTATACTCGACCAATTCCAATCTTTTTTTTATCTCTAGCAACAATTCAAGCACTTATTTGTAGTCAAAATTAGTTGTATCATGAAGCAATCTCAATCCACGTTACAACCTTGATGAATGATTACGAAATTGTTGAAAACCTTGAATCAAGTTGTTTTTCTTATATACTTACACTTTTTATTTTATAATTTATTAATCCACACATTTTCAATCTAACATTTCTATTTTTTTTGTAGAATTTGATAGAAAGTTACATCTAGCAACGAATGATAATTAGTTAAAAACCTAGTGTATTTATTGAAGTTTTTTTTTATGTTAATGTTGTTTGCTGTTTATTTTGAAGCCCTTTAAAAACAATATTTTATAATTTAATTTTTTTATCTTGTTCACGTGTGTAATTTAAATTACTGTGACTCATGCTCAATTAAACAAAACTAAATAATAGTATTAGAAAGGTAAAAAAAACTTACTAAACACAATATTAACATCAACAAATTAGTACAAATTAATATTTAGTAGTAAAAAAAATTAAAATAAATTTGAGATCTTATAAAAAAATTACTTTTTATTAATATTAATGGTAAACCCATCAGAAATTAAAAATTAGTATCCCTTGGGGGTGGGATATATTAATTTTAGAAGGTAAAATTCCATCAATTTTGACTGTATTAGTATTTATTATTTTTTCCACCTATTTAAGACAACCTTTGTCCAATAAGTGCCAAAACTCGTGTCAATCAAATAAAGAAATTTACTATTTTTGGAGAGAAAGTGCAATGGCTGCAACCATAAGTATGCATTTATGAGGAAGATCCGAGAAATGGTGGTCAAAAGGAGGATGATATTGCCGCAAGACATCTGTGCTGTAAAGGGCGTAATTGAAACTTGTAAGGACTTAATAAGACAATACTTAGTAGTTGGAGGACTTAGATGTAGTTATTCCTTGATAAAAAATGGCAACCCACTATCCCGCCACACCCAACAGTCTCGTTATTCTCTCTCTCTATTAAAATCCAAAAGAGAAAACAAACCAAAAACCAGAATTAATAAAAAATGGAGATACCGGTGATTGATCTCTCGAGGTATTTAGAGATCGCAGATCAACTAGGCACCGAGCCGGTTATATTATCGGGTCAAATCGAAGAATTCGGGTCATGGCTCGGTGAATTGTGTAAAGAGGTGAGTCAGATCCTGAGAGAAACTGGAGCTTTGGTAGTCAAGGATCCGAGATGTACTGCGGAAGATAATGATAAGTTTATTGATATGATGGAGAAGTACTTTGAAAGACCAAGAGAGTTCAAGTTACTACAAGAAAGATCTCACTTGCATTATCAGGTACTACATTGAAGTGTTTTTTTGGTTAACCGTGTTGCTTTTCGGGTTTTTTCTTATGAAGTGAGATGAGAGAGAGAAAGTTTTGTTTTTTGGGATGGGTGATGATAATTTTGAGGATGTGAAGGTGCTAAGTGGATGGTTGTATTGGATGATAAATTTTGGGAATTTGGATGGTTCTGGGTTTTGGATGTTTTTGTTGAGGATGTGAGGGGAAATGAGGGAAAGTTTTGATTTTGAATTTGGGGTTTTAGGAACAAAAGTGTTTTTTGAGTTTGATTTAGGATGTATAGGAGAATGCAGGGAGAGATTCTTTTGATTTCTGAGAGTGTTAGGAAAAGTGAAGGGAATTTGTCGAATTGGGTTTTGATAATAGAGGGGGAAATTTTGGAACATTGATGAGCACCTGATAGGCTGTATTGGTTGGTTTTAGTTAGTAAACTGGATATGCATTACCACGATGGCGATCAAGTTTGTCTGGTTGCCTAGGAGACTTGACAAATGGAAAGGGAAAGAGTATTGAATATTTGTCACTTCCAAATCTTTTGTTATGTTTGGTTTTGTGTCCCTACCTAATTTGCATAATTGGAGTTGGAGAACTGTGATTTCTGTGAAATGCGAGAAAGAATTGAAACCTTAGATCGCTTTCTTTCTATTTTATCAATGTGGAAAAGTTTGGACACCGTCATGGGAATATTGTCGACGATGATAACCCCTTGTTCAAGCTGATTTGATTGTTTGACTGGGTGGATTTTTTTTAATCAGTGAATGCCATAACAAAAAAATACTGCTTATGTGAATTTTAGTATTAGCTGCTTGAAGAAGAGGAATTATTGATATATTATTCCTGTTTTTGTTTGCTAGCTGAAAATAGTTGGGGTTTAGAATGTTGATGGTGACTAGAATTGTTCATATGGATTTGTTATGGAAACACCACTGTAGAATAGCACATCATGATTGATGAAGCTGTGAACTATTGGTAGTTCCAGAAAAGGGATTCTGATTGGTATTGAGTAGTTTATTTGTTTTTTGGTTTTTGAGAAATCAAAGAAATGAAAAGGTTGATGCTCACATGTGTTTCGTTACCTTCTCTTCTTATTTTTAAGTTTTAATGACTAAATATAGGTTTTATTTTTCTGATTTCTGAGTATAGAGGAAAAGGAAGGGAATGTAGAAGGTTTGTTATTGCCCCAAATTCAGTGCTTAAATTGTACTTTAGTTTTTTTGTTTTTTTTTTGTAAAAAGAGAAATAAAAGAATCATTTTGTGAACTGGGGATATCAGGTTGGAGTGACACCTGAGGGAGTGGAAGTTCCAAGAAGCTTGGTTGATGAAGAGATGCAAAAGAAGTTAAAAGCAATGCCCAAAGAGTTCCAACCATCCACTCCTAGTGGACCGGATCCTAAATGGCGATACATGTGGAGAGTAGGTCCTCGGCCATCAAACACTCGCTTCAAGGTATGGGATCAGTCTTTTCCCTTTTAACGTTTTGGTCCTCTTGTTACTGTTTGCTAACTTCAATCCCAATTCGATAGGAACTTAATTCAGAACCTGTAATACCTGAAGGTTTTCCTGAATGGAAAGACACTATGGACTCATGGGGTTGCAAAATGATCTCTACAATAGAGGTGATTTGTTTGTGTGGTTTGTTGGCTTGATTGCATTTGTCTTCTGTTATATTTCTTATAGTGATCTCTATGCCATGTCTTTTGTCAGGCTGTTGCTGAAATGGCAGCAATTGGTTTCGGTTTGTCCAAGTGTGCATTTACTTCTCTTATGAAACAGGTTAAAATTTTGATTATATAACTTTTTAATTTTGTGTGTGTTCCTGTTTTCTATTCTCCTTGATTTATCTTTAGCACTAAAGCAGGAAATGAACAAAAGAATGATGGATTTGTTGTCTTTCTATGCCCTTTCATTTGACGTTTAACATCTCCCCCCCACTTTAGGTGCGAGTGTTCAGCTCTTCTTTTTCAATGCTAGTTGGGTGTCATAAGGATCCCTATCAGTAGCAGCTCTTTGTTAATTACTATCTTATGTGTTTTAGTAAAGTGTTCCAACCTTTAACTTCTTTACCTGTAGCCATGTTCCTCTTGTCTTCTTTATGTTCTTTCTGTATTTTTATTCAATTTATTTATTCCTTTTGTTGAGCATGATGACAACTGAACCTAGAACACATGGAGATTATGTTCCATTCCTCCACAACTTGAGCTGAAGCCCAATTAAGTGTCTCACCTTAATCGTTTTGTTTTAGCAATTTATTAACAGACAAGGAGTGCAAATTTCTTGTAAGAACGTCATTATTGCTAAATCTTTATCCTCTTTCTCCCTTTAACTCAATGCTCTAATCGTACTTATGGCATAGCATCTGTGATTTTCTTATTGTTTCCAGTAGTAACTATCAACTTCATGCACTGAATAACAATTCCCAATCTCCCTGTAAATCAGGGACCTCATCTGCTTGCTCCAACAGGGAGTGATCTCAGCTGTCATCGTCAGGAAGGCACTGTCTTTGCAGGGTATCATTATGACCTTAACTTTCTAACAATTCATGGCAGAAGTAGATTTCCTGGTCTAAACATTTGGCTAAGGAATGGGCAAAAAATTGAAGTGAAGGTTCCTTCAGGATGTCTTCTCATTCAGACAGGAAAGCAGGTAAAAACATATAAAGTGATGACACAATTTTTAAGACACGAAAATTATGAACAAGATACTGATGGCAGTGTTGTGATTAACTTTGACTTTGTGGTCATTGTTTTGCCCCCTTTGTGACTTAGTATTACTTCCAAGTATCATCTACCTTCTAATTATAAGGTCACATATGCTACTAGCTTCAAATAAGAAAGCAGAAGAAACATATATCTGGTTTATAGAACACACAGCCAGTAATCCAATGTTGCTATTCACATGGAATTATTTAAAATTGGAAGATAATTTAGAGAATATATTGTTGTTGGTCCGTTTAGTGTTCAGCTCAGTTATTTTTTTCCCTAGCCCCATGCTGCATTTGTGGCTTGTAGCTCTTAATGACAGTTTAATCAACTTCTTGATTACAACATAGTCTTCAGTTATTTTTTGATCTTAACAGCATCTTGCATTATTTGCAGATAGAGTGGTTGACTGCAGGAGAATGCATGGCTGGCATGCATGAAGTTGTTGTCACAAACAGGACAATAGATGCAATCAAATTAGCATCACAGCAAAATCGCAGCCTTTGGAGAGTTTCATCAACAGTAAGTGGAGCTAAGCATACCATTTCCTCCATCATCATCCTCTTGGATCTTGGTGCTTGCAACATTCTTAAGAGCAAACTGCACTGCTTAGAGAATCTTGTGCTTACTTGTTTTATCCTCGATCATATGCAGCTTTTTGCACATATAGCATCAGATGCCGTGTTGAAGCCTTTAGGCCATTTTGTCGAATCTCCACTGGCCAGCAAATATCCACCAATGTGCTCAGGAGAATTTGTCGAACAGGAGCTTGCGGTGATCAATCTTAAAGGAAACAAAGGGGAATCTTGATAACTTGTCTTATTTGTTGAGATGCGAAAATGGTTGTGCGATGATTTGTTAGAAATAAAGAACGGATATTTGTTGGGACTGGAGCATTTAATTAGCACGTAGTTCTGATACATTCTCAAGTTCTGAAAAGTTAATTTTACTGGTGCAAATGTACTGATATCAGACCTGAAAGATCTGTTTAAATTATAAATTTCAATTGGAAATAGATGTTTTACATTTCTGAAGTACTGTTTGGGATATGGCTCTGGAGTCATTTCAGTTGACCAGGACACAAAAGGAACTTTAATTTGCTTCACAGCCTCTGTTTTATTTTTTGGCGGGACTATCGGTTTCTGTTTTAGAATCAAAGTTGGATTTAGATAAGCCTGTGATGATGGGTTAAGAAACTCGACGAGCTCGTTATAAACTGACTGGGAAAGCAAATTAATGATTGAAGCATAATTGTTGTGAAAATACAATCAAACAGATGAAGATCACTAACTCGAGGAAGAATGAATCACTTCCAGCGGGGAGGCGGCTTGTTAACCTGAGAAAATCAATCTTAGCTAGCTTTCCCGATACAAGCAATCCAAATTTCTAAAGGACATTGTTGTCCTTGCAAGATACATGGGTTTTAAGACATTAAAATTGAGCAACTGCTAGGAGTCATGAAATTTGAACTCCCCAACTGTTTCCATCAGCACACCAACAGTACTTCTGGAATTGGCAGGATCAAAAGCAGAGCTGACACAAAAATCGCATGAACACTGGAGCTTGGGTTAGGAATAGTGTGCAAGCCAGTTGCTATATATATATATATATATATATAACATCATTTTCTTCCAGTAAGAAAGCATCCATCAATAAAGAGATATCCCAGTTCAAAGATGACGAAGATTTGTGGTGTCAAGGCCCTGCCATTCCTGGCACTTGTGCTAGTGCTGACAGTCTTGGGGGAGCAAGGCCAGGCACATCCTTGTGGTAGCACTTTCTTCTCTGCACTCATTCAAATGATTCCTTGCAGGGCGGCCGTCGCTCCGTTTAGTCCTATCCAACCAAGCGAGGCCTGCTGCAATGCTGTGAAAACTCTCGGCCAGCCTTGCTTGTGTACTCTTGTCAATGGCCCTCCAATTTCTGGTGTTGACAGGAACATGGCGTTGCAGCTTCCTGACAAGTGCACAGCCAACTTTGAACCCTGTAATTCTCTTTCTCAAAACACACACCCTATTCTTTATTTTTTCAGGACACCCTGAAGGTTCTTTATTTTCAAAATCACCAGCAAACTAAATAGTCTCTGAATTATTATTTTCTTATTGACAAAGTATATATTTTAGCATGCAGCGTCATTTGAAGGCCCTTTCCTTCTATTTTATGAACTGATATCTGCTCTATTCTTCCTGCTTACCTTTTCTTTCAATCTTCCTGCTACTTATTCTGTCATTTTATGTGCAGGTGAAATCATGAAGAAGTAGGGCATAGAGCATGGGAGATTATTAATAATAAGTGTGGAGAGCTCCAAGGGAAGGGGGGGCATTAGGTAGGATAAGATCAATGCTTTTGGCAATAAGAGAATAAATGTGAAGCTTATGTAATGAAACAAGTGGATTTTAACATTTTATTTTTAATTTGTTACTGCTGTTTCTTTCTTCTTCATCGTCAACAAGTCGTTTAGTTATTTTTATCATGAATATCGATGCCTACTTCTTGCTGCTCTTGCTTCATTGTTATCTAAAAGCATTCTTTTCCTTTAACATCTTCCAATATCTAATCACAAAATAATGACAGAAGGGCTTATAATCTACATAACAAATCTCGAGTTCGAATTAAGATGTATATTCTTTATAAAAACCCGAAACAACCAGAATTTCAATTGTTCATCCGAGTCCATAAAATACTTTTTGTAGAGATGGGTTCCTTCCAACCAAAAAAATCTTCCAATATCCTGTTTTGGTCGCTAAGAAGATATCTTTGATTGAGGAGAAGAAACCAAGAACTCCATTGTCAATTTTCCTTTTGCTAGACGGGAGGTCCTCACATACTATTTTGCCCATTCTCTGAAATTAAAGCCTAATTTCATTTGAAAAACAGAGTATCTTCTTAGTTGGATTCCCAACTTTTCAAATATTTCTCAAGAGGGTACTACTTGTTAATATTTCCCATTTAATGATGCGACTACTTCATGCAACAAAAATGCACCATTTTGCCAGTTGGGTCTGACCTGGTGGTCAAGAAAGACTTCTCCTCTCTTCTCACTCTAGTTTCAAGCCTTGTTAGGCACGTCTGTCACCTTCACGGTGCCTACATGCTCATTGGGCTTATAGGATGTTCAGTGAGTCCGGGAATTAATTGTGGTGAGTGCAAGCTAGCCCAGACACCCCGGTTATAAAAAAAAATGCATTATTTTTAAGAAAATATAAACCATGATTAATCCTAATACAAACCCGGGCCAAACTGGTTGGTTCGATAAAAAAAAAACTTTATTGACGCAATACCCAATCAAATAGATAGAGTTAATGTAAAATATGGAATGTTAAGATTAGACAAATGAGCTAAAAATAAATCCGATGAAAGAAAATGATAGATTGTGGTGCTTGAATTCGATACTTGTGACTTTTAAAATCATGCACCTATGACCTTACCATCGAATTATTTATGCTTCATATGTAGTAAAATATATTTATATTTATAATATAGTATCAATGACCAAGTAGGTTTCAACCAAGGTGTAATAACCCGATAATCCAACCAGATTTAGAAGGTGGTTGACGTCGTGCTTCAAAAATATTTTTGAGAAAAAATGATTTTTTTTTATTTTTCATTTTAAATTAATTTTTTTTTGATATTTTTAGATTATTTTTATGTATCGATGTCAAAAATAATTTTTTTTTAAAATATAATTTTAATATATTTCCAAATAAAAAACAATCAATAATATTGAACAGCTCGATAGTAGCCAGACACCAACCATGCTAATTCATAACATCTAATTTACATAACCAATGACAATAATAAGGGCAGAAATTTAGGCTTTCCTTCAATAGTTTTCCGATGGTATACTTCAACCTTATCATTGCTAACATATGCAGACATGGAAGAAGGGGGGCAAACACACATCTATTAGAAGACAACTATTTAATTGTCCGCACTACGTTGTGTGCCGAACAAATATTTTTTTTTATAATTATTGAGAATGAAATAATTAATAAATTTTGTTAATACAAAAACAAAATATAACATCCATAAATACAAGGTTTGATATAATGAAACACATCAACACATCTTGTTATAACAACAACATTGAAGGCTTAACATCTAAAAGTATCATTACTATTATTGTTAAAACAATACAAATTATTAAATTATTTTGAGAAAAAAACTCAAAAACATTAATAAAATAGGAAGCAAGAAAAAAACTAAAATTATTATTGTTATTGTTATTGTTATTGCGTGAATAATAGGAAAATAAATTCAATAAAAGAATAAAAAAATCAAAAAAATTTAACAAAAGAGCAAACAAAATAAAAATGAATAAAAATAAAAATTATTAGCCAAAAAATCATTTCAAATAAAAAAACTAATAAAAAAACAAAGAAAAACAAATAAGAAATGTCAGTTTTCAAATGATCATAAATACAAACTAAAATTTAAGAAGAAAAGTTTTGAAAAAAATGTTATCTCAACTAAATAGAAGATAATAAAACTTAAAAAATCAAAACTAAAGGTACATATATATAAATATAGATAAAAATAGGAGCTATTTAAGAACTACAAAAAAGTAAAGGAATTAAAATAAAAAATCAAAAGTATAATGGCCAAAAACAAAACCAAATATATTATCAATTTCAATCAAATGAAAAAATCAAATAAAGTATAATATCTATACATGTAAGTTTCGATATAATAAAATAAATCAATACATTCTATTATAACAACAGGAACATCGAAGCATTAACATTTAAAAATATCATTATTATTATTGTTAAAACAATAAAAATTATTAAATTACCTCGATAAAAAATCAAAAACATTAAAAAAAATGAAGCAAGAAAAAAACATTATTCTTATTGCATTAATAATAGGAAAAACAATCCAATAAAAAAATTCCATAACTTTAAAAAAAAATGAAAATGAAAAAAAATATAATCAAAAAGAAAAATCTGACATCAAAATAATAAAAAGAAAGAAAAATGAAAAAAAAGCAAAAGTGAAATAAAAAATCAAAAAAGCAAATGAAAAATGAAAAAAAAGAGAACAAAAAAACAAAATAGAAAGCGCGCTGGCAGGGGTCGAACCCTTCCCTCCTAATTAGGAAGCCGTCTTTTATCCACTGAGCTATAGATGTCATTTTGATTCAAGCTCCGCCATGATTATTAAATATCTTAAATCAGGCGAACCAAACGACCTGAAGCGACTCGAATGACCCGAAAACTGAGCAACACTATTACAATCCACAGTGATTCTCCTCACATGTTACAGTAACTGACTCTGACCTCTTTTAGTATATTAGATAATTATTGTTGAAATAAATAAATAAAATCATTAGTTTTTGTGATTCAAATTTATCCTAAACTTTTTAAACTTTTGCCCTCGTATATCTTTTCTTAACATATTTATAGTGCTACTTTATTTTTGGAATAATTGTATAAGAATGATAATAGATATTCATGGGTCGGGTTTTGCAATATCCATACCCGAACTCAATTACAAATTTTTAATTTAAACTCGATTAGTTATAAATCAAATTTGATCCTATCATGTTTTAGGTATTCATTAGATATTCATGGGGGTGTCCATACCCAACTTGAATCACAACCAAAACCTAATACTATTATGGTGTGTTGTACATTGGATAAATCTCACATCAAAATAGCTGGATCCATCATTTAATCAAATGATCCAAACAAAGCAATTAAAAAATCAATCAAATTTGCATTGATAAAATGTGTACAACATGTAGATTGACATAAATAGGATGAGTGGGGCTGCATTTAAATTCTTTGGATAAAAAAAGTACCAAATACACCAAACTCTTACATCCATTGTTTTTTTTTTCTATGACAACCACACCTTAACAGTTTAAGAGCCCGTTTGGCTCTGCGTTTCAATCAGTATTTTGCTAAAATTTGATTTTTTTAATTTTAAATAAATATATTTTAGTGTTATTAAATCATTTTGATGTTTTGATATCAAAAATAATTTTTTTAAAAAATAAAAAATATCATTTTGATGTATTTTGGCATACAAAACACTTTAAAAAACTACCATAACTACACTCCCAAATAGTCACTTGATACCACCATTCTCAAGACTTTCACCACCAAAATAAAACACCAAGGAAATTGCAAACTTCATGAAAGAAATGTCCATCAGAATTAAAAAGAAAGTCAAAAGAAGCTGGAAGGCTAGCTTTAAACCTTGAAGTCACTATGCGGTTTTGGTGTAAAAGCCACTTCAAGCTTGCCTCTTGAAAAATAAATAGAGAAAAAGAGTGAGTCTCAGTGAGGGGATGAAAAAGAGAATAAATGAACCTCACCGTTATCTTATCCTACGCAATTATCATTGAACTACCATTTAATTCATGTAAAATATGAGGATTTCTAAAATAAGAGTATGATTGGAATTTGGAAACGTGGGAGTTTTTCAAATACTTTATGCAAAAGCATAATAGTTTGCCTTTTTTTTTGGTTGTTGTTGTTCCTTCTGCTGTTGGAGAGTCAGGCACTGTGTTGATGGATCGGGACATATTTATTCTCAAGCTATGTGTCACGAGTGGATTCTTGTAAGAGAATAATATAAATTATATTTTAAGATTTTATCTAAAAATTAAAGTTTTTAGGTAAGATAGTTCATTGATATGATATCAGAGTCTTGTTCAAATCTCACCACCCCCATTCTATTTGATAAAAATCAAGTACAAGACAATAT
Source organism: Salix exigua (assembly GCA_032356905.1). NCBI lineage: Eukaryota > Viridiplantae > Streptophyta > Magnoliopsida > Malpighiales > Salicaceae > Salix > Salix exigua. The sequence goes on along the minus strand of CM063603.1, from coordinate 19,168,456 downwards.
CATTGAACTACACAATTATCATTTAACTACCATTTAATTCATGTAAAATATGAGGATTTATAAAATAAGAGTATGATTGGAATTTGGAAACGTGGGAGTTTTTCAAATACTTTGTGCAAAAGCATAATAGTTTGCCTTTTTTTTTTTGTTGTTTCTTCTGCTTTGAGAGAGTCAGACACTGTGTTGGATGGATCGGGACATATTTATTCTTAAACTATGTGGCACGAATGGATTCTTGTCAGAGAATAATATAAATTATATTATGAGATTTTATCTAAAAATTGAAGTTTTTAGGTAAGATAGTTCATTGATATGGTATCAGAGTCTTGTTGACCCAACGGTCATGAATTCGAATCTCACCACCCCCATTCTATTTGATAAAAATCAAGCACAGGACAATATAAGTCTGTACAAGTTTCAAGCCAAAAAATCTTTTACTTGAGAGGATGTGTTAAAGAATAATATAAATTATATTCTAAAACCTCATCTAAAATCTTAAGTTTTGGGTGAAATGGTTCCTTGACAATTGTTAAGTGCCTAGAAATGTATATTTAGACCAAGCTTCAATCTTATTAGTAAAATCATAGGCGATGGAAGATGAATTTCACTTGCAATTCACAAACTGGTAAATATCTTTTATTATTTCTTGCTCTCTTGATAGATCCCTTAATATATTCCAACTACCTATATTCTGTAGAACTCCTGTGAGAGCTTCAGGTATTTTACCTAGTAATTGGCCTACACATCAACATCATGCAACCGGGAAACACTGAATCATGGATTGTGCCTAAGAGATAACAAAAAATAAAAAAATACTCTACTCTTTAATTAAAATGAATAAAATACGACTTCATCTCTGTTAACCAAAGCCAACAATTATAAGATCTTAAAGTCGATTCACGTCATTTTTCATCACGCAAGTTCCTGGGATAGATATTTATGAAACCCTGACCAGACAAAAACATAGATAATGTTTAACGTGTCTTTTGAATCTGTCCTAAATTATTTCAGGACTGGATCTCCTGGTTATCATTCATAGGAATATAAGATAAGCATATCGTGGTTCTGCTTCCACTTTCAGAAGTCAAAACCCGCTAGTTGCCACAATTGACAAGAAGCCGATATTTATAATATATGTTTTTTTTAAAAAAACATTTGGAACATGTTGTGGTCTAAACACAACTGGGAATAATTCTCTTGCTTGTTTTCAAAGCTAGTATTAATGATAAATCAGTCATTCAAAGACAACACTATTTTTCTTATCAACATAATAAATGCTGAGTGAATTTGCGCTTACCAAAACTATGAGTCTTGAAATTAATAATTATATAATTTTTTATAATTTTCATATCAACAACATACGGCTTGATAAAATAAATCTTTTAATCTTAATGGCGGACCGACTTCTAGATAGTTAAAGAGACTAATATTTGATCGAACAACTGAACAAGTGCTTGCATAAATTCAAAGCTAATAATACTAATGATAAATCTTATCCCCCACCAACTGGATTTCTTTCCACGAGCACTCAATAAAAAAGCATGGCAGTGAACAAAAAGTGTGATGGTGAGTCTTTTGATAATCAATGGAGCCGACAACATTCACTTGGACAGTGGTCCAAGACTTCTACTTCACGAAAAATAAAACTTAATACGTAATGTATTTTTATTCATCATGCCATGCAGAAACAGTGTTTCTACTTGCCTAAAAAAAAAGCTTCAATGGTGGAACTGAAACAAATTTCCATCCACGGCATCCCGCAAATTCCACGAAAATTAAGAGTTATACAAAAGGATGTTGACATTTGTGTTTCTTTCGATGATACAGTCAAAACGGAGAAGAAGATAGAAGGAGGCCTGGCCTAACTTCGGCATTAAGGATTTTCAACTTTCAGCAGTGGAGCAGTTACCCAGAATGTGCGTCCATGTTTGAGGACAGTAATTGAAACTTTTTTTTTTTAATTTGAATAACCCATCTTGAAAAATATATTTTATGAATTCAAATAAATGAGTAAAAATTAAATTATTCCATGTTCTTTTATATATATATATATATATATATATATATATATATCCTGACTTGAATTTAAAATCTGCTGCATAGATGATAAACTATCTACTCTCTGCCATCGAATTATGTTTTTTTTAAATGAATTAAATAATTTTCATATATGTGTATGCATGCATGTATCTGCGTGTGAATGGTTTTACGCTAAAATCAACTTCAGCGGTCAAGATTGACAATGATTTCCCAATCCAAAAAAAATAAATAGATATTAATCGGACTATTTCCATTTTTTTTATAAAATGAACACAGTAGTCTAGATCATCAAAACACTGTCGTTTTATCGGAAGAAAGACCTTTTCCAGTACAGTTAACTATGTTTATCTGTATGCATGCATGTATGTGAGAACGAAGTGTGTTCATCAGTTTTACTTCTCGGAAAGCATTGCTCGAGATGAGAATGAAAAATAGTTTTGGTCCCCTAAGAACTGTATTATACAATATTTTACTCAATGCTGGTACGAACAACTATTTTGATGTAAGAAACAGGTCATTTTATTATTTTTCATTGTATATAATATATAGTTTTTTTAAAACAAGATACATGTTCTTATGTAATTCAGGATTAAAAAGAAGAAGAAAAACCCTGGACGAAGAGGGCTATCTTTTACTAAAAGTAATTCCTGATACCCTATTAAAAAATAAATAAATTAAAAGACCAGGTTCAGTTGCATTCATTTAGGATAGTAGTTTAGATAATTATTTAGCCAAACAAAAATTATACAAAATGGCTACGTGTAGTCTCCTTTTTTCATCGAAAGTATGCGTCCCTACTCATTCAAACGCGACTTTCAGCAAATTAATATTGATGATTCCTATTATTTATTATTTTTTAATAAAATCTTCAAGTGATTCGACGTAACCTGAAATGAAACGTAGTGAGAGGCTAGTTATAAATGCACAAGAACTTGGATGGTGCTCGCCAACTGCAGGTCAGCTCTCTCTAGTCAAATGGCCGCAATAACTGTCGTTCAATATGTCATGGCGCTCTTTGTCCTCTGGTTTATCACCGTCTTTCTTCAGTACATTTTCAAGAGGCCCGGCAAGAAACCTGCCGGTTATTGCCTCCCTCCGAGACCACCAACTCTTCCTTTGATCGGTCACCTCCATCTACTAACCCCAGTAGCATACAAAGGCTTCCATGCTCTCAACAACAAATATGGCCCTCTCCTCTATCTCCGCTTTGCCACATATCCTGCTGTTCTTGTCTCGTCAGCTCCGGTGGCCACCGAGATCTTCAAGGCACAAGATGTCCATTTTGCCTCTAGAATAAAATCCCCCTTTGAGGATAATTTACTATTTGGAAGCTCAACAAGCTTCTTCAATGCCCCATATGGGGATTACTGGAAATTCATGAAGAAAATCTGCATGACAGAATTGTTGGGGAGCAGCCAGATGAAGAAGTTAAAGAATGTCAGACACGAAGAAGCTGTGAGATTTTTGTCTAAAATGCTTGAGAAAGGTGAAAAAAACGATGTCGCAGATTTGAGCGCTGAGGTATTAACACTAGCAAACAATGCTACTTGCAGGATGATCATGAGTGCTAGGTGTTCGGGGAAAGACAACCAGGCTGATCAGTGTAGAGAGCTGGTGAGTGAATCCTTTGATCTGGCTGGAAAGCTTGCTATATGTACCTTGTTCGGTCCCTTGAAAAGGGTAGGCGTTTGGTACTTGAGAAAGAAAATTGCTGATGTGCCCAAAAAGTATGATGAATTGTTTGAGAGCATCTTGGTAGATCACGAGGAAAAAGCAAAGAGAGGAGATACTCACATGGAGAATAAAGACTTGATGGATATTCTTTTGGAGGTTTATCATGATAAAAATGCTGAAATGAGGATAACCAGGAAGCAAATGAAGACTTTCTTTCTGGTAATTAATTAATGATCATTCTCTCATCCCTTTCCCTTCTTCATTAATTCATAAATCTTTCTTGTAGTTACATATATTGGGGTGAGTTGTCGAGAATAAACTGCATGTCTTAATAAACATCCCTTTTTTAAATCTTTTCTCAGGATCTTTTCACCGGAGGCACGAGTACTACAGCAGATGCCATACTATGGATCTTAGGGGAGCTTGTCAACCATCCTGCATCATTCAAGAAGCTGAGAGAGGAGATAGATTCAGTTGTCGGGACAGAGAGACTTGTGGATGAAGCAGACATCCCAAATCTGCCCTTTTTTCAAGCATGTGTGAAGGAGGCAATGAGACTGCATCCACCGGTGCCGTTATTCGATAGAGTCTGCCGTGAAAATTGCAAGCTCGCCGGACATGACATACCCAAAGGAATTACAATGATAATGAACGCGTACTCTATCATGAGGGATCCAAAGATTTGGGATAATCCCAACGATTTCATCCCAGAGAGGTTCTTGACAGAAAATGAAAACACTAAGGGGCAGAACTTGCAGATCTACGTCCCTTTTGGCGGGGGAAGGAGAATGTGCCCTGGGACAAACATGTCCTCGAGCTTGATCAATTGCAGCGTTACAGCTATGGTTCAGTGTTTTGATTGGAAGGTGATCGGAGGAGATGGCCCAGATGGATCAAAAGTTAACATGGACGCTAAAGCAGGTGTGACTATGAGCTTGGAGAAACCATTCATGTCCACTCCTGTCCTCCACCGCAATTTATTTTCTGCCTGAAACCCTAAAAGAAAAATCTCTCAATGTATGCATCTGTTCTTCCTGTCTTATAGGCCGGCTTATCTGATTCTAACGATCTGCTCTCGAAACAAACCATCCTTCTCGGTGGCAGGCAATTCTGATGATGTTTCTTCTTCTTCTTCCCCCCTGGTTTTTCATTAAGCTGCTGGGACAGGAACCGAAATCTGTCCTCTATCCCTTGCTTTATAAAACGTGGTCGTTTCTATGTAAGTTTAACGTACAATTGTTCAAATAATGTGCTTCACACACGTGTACACTTCACTTATAAAGATAAAATAAAAGTATTGACACGCTGCTCCAGTTGATGAGTAAGCTGGCACGTCGATGCGTGATTTCTATCATTTTTTTTCTATAGTTGTTTTATCTTGTAATTTCACCATCTAAGATGACGGACCAAATCAATAAAATTGTCATACTTTGTTTTATAACGAGTCCGTATATTACAATGTAAATCTTGATGGTATTTAATAAAGCAATATTTAAGTTTTGGAGACAACCATACATTTTTTTTAATACTTATTTCCAACTTTTAATACAATTACACAACCTGATATTACTTCAAATTTTCAGGGACATAAATGAAAGAAATCAGTTTTTTTAAAAAATATGCATTTGATTTTTTTTTAAAATATTATTTTAATATATAGAGAGGGGAGTATCAAGTCTAGTTGGCCTATCTAGGTTGGGCTGTTTTCAGCCCAATCAATTTTTTCCTTTTTTACTTGGGTCGGGTCTAGCCCAAGATCTTTGCACTTGACTTAGACCAAGCCCATAAAAATAAAATGACAAAAAAAGAGTTGACCATTTCATGAAAAATTGCATGTAATGGCCACCTTGAGATAAAAAATAAAAAAAAAGTAGTTTTCTTGCCTTAACGGAGGTGAGTGGTGGATTAAATTCTTATTGGTGTTGCAGGGCAGATGTTTGGTGGTTATCAGAGGTGGTAGCATCACCGGAGGCGGAGGAAAAATAGTGATGGCCCCTTATTTATGGGTGGTGGAAGAAAATAATATTTTCTTTAGTGGATAAGATTTTAGCCTTTGACAAAACAACATTGTTTTGGGCTATGGTTTTCACAAAATTTAATTTATAATTGTTTTAATTTCATCCTTAATTGACTCTAAATTTTGAAATGTTTGCAATTTTATCCTTGTTGAACTTTAATATCAACCTTGAATTTACACATCTTTTTTATTTTGGCCATTCATTCGGATTTATGCACTTTGATCTTTAATTAACTAATAAACTTTTTTTTTTTAATTTCACCCCTGATTTTGACCAATTGGAATCTTATAGTTTGATGTCTTTTATAAAATGGTCATTAATCGTGAATTTCTCCAATTTAATTCTTAATTGACCTAAAACCTTGTTTTGTTGCGATTTGCCCCCTCATTTCAATCACTTAACTTCGTAAAAATTAAATTTAGTCTCAAAAAATTATAATATTCTCTATTAAGCAAAAAATAGGCTTTCAAACTTAATGTTTCACCAAATAAGCCCCCAATAAAAATAATTTGATTATTTTAAAGTATAATTAAGTCCTTATACTTAATTAAATACATCAATTGAATCCCAAATTAATTGTTAAACATAATACATTTGGATTTGTTTCTTGATAAATGGGTGAACATCTATAGAGTTATAGCTTGGAATAAGCAGCTGAATGGTCTCTCAAAAGACAGGGAGACCCAAAAGTATTAATTATTTATATTTATTAATTGTTAAACATAATCAAACTTTAATTTGACATATAATTAAATCAAAATGGCCTATTAAAAATCTAATTATGCTCTTAGATATAATTTATGCAAATTTGTTCGATAAACATTTATTTTGACCTTGAATCTATATTGTTTTTTTTATTCTTGGTCATAATCGAGTACAATTAGCCTCTTAAATCCATTCAAAAAATTTGTTTTAATTTTTCCACCACGCCATTCCTCTCTTTTTATACTTCAAATAAATTTTTGAAATGATCTATAAATGGATTAGGAGACTCTTTTCATAGTTTTTGATGAAAAAGTTGATCATTAACCAGTGGAAAACACATTCGGCATTCACTAAAACAATTAATGACTCTTTAAAATTCTCCAATGAAAAGGGTAATCATTTATGAACCGAAACTATGTTGGTCTTTAAACTAATTGTTTTTTTTTAAATGCTATAAAAGTTTTTCACAATGACATTAAACTACATCAAACAACTAATTTATGATTTCTCCATGGATGATTCTCCACCATGGTTGCTTATATTTTGTTTGTTTGTTGGCTTGTAGATTGGTTTGATCAATGCTTCCATGCTTTGGTTCTTGCTTTTTGTTTTTAGACTTTTTCAGTTATGCTGTCTTCTTCAGCTTTTATTACATGAACATACATATAACTAAGATCTTAGAATGTAATTTATATTATTTTTTAACACATCCCTTCAAGTAAAAAGTCATTTGAGTTTAAAATTTGCACAGACCCACATTATTTTGTGTTTGATTTTTATCAAATAGAATAAGAGTGGTGAGATTCGAACTCATGACCGCTGAGTTAACAAGATTCTGATATAATGTTAAGAAATCATTGTTGGATCATTGTGTAATTCACAAATTAAGGCAACTATGCACCTAAGGGGGGGGGATTAGGTGTAAATACAATAAATAATGCAATTTTAATATTAATTACTTTAAAGTAAAGAGATAAGAGAGAGAGATTGCTAACTCGGTTTTTAACGTGTTTCGGCAAGCCTACATCCACAACTCAAGTACCAACCCGTACTTGAGTATTGTATTTTCTTACTAGTCCAAGTAACAAGATTACAATTCCCGCTTGATGAATCCATACCAAGACTTTTACACCACTTGAAGATATGCTCTCTTCAAGATTTTCCTTCTTCCCACTTGAAGATGTACCCTCTTCAAGATTTTTCCTTGGTGATGTTCCCTCACCAATATCAAGAGTTTTATACTCAACTCTCAAGAGTTTTACAATGATTGCTTTTGTAAAACAACAATACACTCTTAATAGTGTGGATATTATAAATGAAGATCTATGATCTCTTAATCTCACTTAATAACACTTAGAATATTTGAAGGTGTTTAAGTGTAGTGAGAATGAGATGTAATACTCTTTGTGTTAGGATATGAAGATTTAAACACAAATATGAGTATTAATGAGGATTGATGATATAAAGGTGTTTATGCACTACTAATTGCCTTACTATATGATATAGAAGTTGTGTCTACTTAATTTTGCAATTAAGAGGCTTATTTATAAGTTTCAAAAAGAAACTAGCCGTTTCTAGCTGTTTTAGTGCAACTGTCATATCAAGCGGTCGACCAATTCATAACAGATAAATCAAGCGGTCGACCGGTTCAGCTCGAAAGGCAATTTGTCTTCCAAGCGGTCGACCAGTTCACAACGGATAACCCAAGCGATCGATCGGTTCAGCTCGAAAGGCAATTTGTCTTCCAAGTGGTCGACCGGTTCATGCAGAAAAGCAATTTTGACAAATTATCTTTTCTGAATTTCTTGAACCGATTGATTATGACTTAATCCTATAATCATCAAATCCTTTTAATGCATGCAATGTGAAGTGTATGAGTTCATTTTAATTTATGCTATCAAGTTAGAAATTGAGATTTACATAAAGCACTAAAATGAAAACTTATTCTAAATCTTCACTTGCTTGCATCTTGAACTTCCTGGAATGATTTCTTCGTGTAATCCATTTTGCTTGTTGATGTATTCTTTGTATAATACCTGTTTATAACTTAATCTCATCCAAGCATATTATTAGTCCATTTTCTTTTTATTGTTATCATCAAAATATATTAAAGCATACAAATATAACATTATATGTCAACACCTTGATCCAACGTTAAGCTTATATAAGAATAATTATGTGTTTGTGGACTGTCAAATAAGGTGAAGCCTAATTAAAAATGATCTGCTAAGTATTTTTAGGCAATTGAGTTTTTTGTGCATCTAGTAGGGTGTGGACCTTTAATGTGTAGGGATTAAAGGATTATTTCTATTTTGGTGATGGATAAAAATAGAAATACCAAAGGGTGAAATGCCAAAAAACATGAATACCAAAAGATACCTGATTACCTATATATAGGGTCATGGTCCCCAGATTACACATACTACATTCTCATACCGACATCCCATTATCAGAGAGAAAACTAAGGTTAAGGTAGAGAGAATTAAAAAGTTCTCTAAGGTGAACGTGTTAATCTGGTAGGTCATTTGTACAACTCTAAATAGTGACTTCTGGATATGAATTCGGATACGCTTCTGCTTTATAGTTTATGTAGTTTATGTGTTCTTGATAATTCGACATGAACATTATTTTTTTATGCTATTAAATGCTAGATCTAACAATCATTTCTTCTAAAAATTTAAGTTGTTAGATAAGATTTTAAAATATAATTTATATTATTCTCCATGAAACCTGAGCCCACAGCTCCACCCCATGATCATATGTCAAGTATGATGATTATTTCAATCACCGCCGAAGATGGCACGGTGGAGGCGATAATGATTGTGCAAATAACAAGTGGAGAAGGGCGTTTGTAATTTCCACATCAAACAAATTGAAAAGGAAAGGATCGGACTCGGAGTGCTAGAAACAAATAACAAGTGGAGGAGGGCATTTTTAGTTTTATAATCTAGCATCCCGGTGGAGGTCTTCAAGGCGGGCTAGGTGGTGCCTTGCCAGGCGTGGAGGCGTCTTTCGGTCCATAGTTTAGGGAAAAACCAGGGGAGGATTTTTCTAGCTTAGAAAAAAATACATTTTGAGGTCGTAGTTTCCAATTTTTATTTTTCTCTTCCTTTTTCTTTGTCCTTTAATTTTTATTGCTAGATTTAATGATAGTTCAAAGCTTTATTTATAGTTCAGTTTGCATTAGCTCGTTAAATATTTTTATCTAAGTCATTAAAATAAATCTCGGCTCGTCCTAAAGAATAATAACTTTATCACCAAATCAACGAAAGGGGAAATAAAAAATAAAAAATATTTATTTTAAGATAATATTTATGATGTGTGAGCCTTGCATAGTATTCTCTTACTTTTAATTTATTTAATCAATTTAATATAAGTGTCTATTTGATTGAATAAAAAATTTATTTTAATAAATAAATTCAGTAAACACAATTGAGTGAATATTTTGTTTTGCAAAATTAAATTTCTTGATCTATACCCATTTTTTAAGTTATCATTTATCCTGTTTTTCCTGTTTATTAACACATGTAATTTTTTTATTTACATTTATACACGAAGCTTTTCAATTTACACTTAAATAATTTATGTAAAAAAAAGAATAAAAAAAATCTGCAAGTACAATCTTTTAATATAAAAAAGAAAAACATGTGATCCATGGAGAACACAGAGGTCAAATAGCTATTAAGATTTTCTATTGACAAAATTGCTGGGAGGTCACCGTTTTTCAATTACTCGTTCAAGGAGATCATTTTATTTTTTTTATATATATATTTTCTCCTAAAAACGAATGAGGATGCAAGTCCTTAACCCTCATCTTTAAATTGTTATCTCTTCCAAGTTTTGAATTTTAATAGCAGATCTCCTACGCAAATAAATGAATAAATATAACTGACCTCCTACGCAAATAAATAAATAAATATAACTGACCTCCTACGCAAATAAATAAATAAATAAATAAATAAATATAGCAGACCTCCTACGCCACTTGAATACAACGAGCTGAGCAGAAAAGGGCCACCTTCCCTAATAGGACCACAAGGCTACAAATCATGACACGAAAGCAGCTGTCAACTCATCATTTTAAAAGATATTTTCTTTAGATTGAGTTCAATTATATTTTATTTTTAATTGTTGTTTTGTTGGTGTTTTCTTATTGGAATAAAATGTTCTGGTTTCGGAGCATTTCGGCATGTTGTTTTGGTATCTTAATGTTCATATATAATTAATTATATATATATATATAAGAAATAAAATATTAATTTAACAAGCATAATTAAAATTTAAATTCTTTTTCATTTAAAATAATTTGATATTTTAAAATTATTTTGATATATAGATATCAAAAATAATTTTTAAAAAATAAAAAAAATAAATTTTGAATTCGGAACGACACATCCGAAATAGTACCGAGACGTTTCAGCTGTAATTTACTTTGATTGTACAGGTCATGCATATGCTCCATCCACTGTAATAGAGATATTAGATACGAAGTATTATTTCTATAAATCTTTTGATGGATTTCGTCATTTAAGAATCACTTCTCCAATACTTCATCTATTTTTTGGGTTAAGAGACATTCGATAATCATTTGCTTGTTTAATGAATATATATGGATTAATGACATTCACTTACACATAGACACTCTCTTCTACTATATAGAAAGATAGATTATACTCTGTATAGATAGATAGATAGATTATACTCTTTTATTCTCATTTAATTATGTTAAATCATGTAATATGTGTAAAAAATATATGTGTTTGACTGATAAAATCGATCAAATATGTGTGTGTGGAGAAAATTGAATAAAAAATTGTCACCTATGAAAACTTATTTTAAAGCAGGGAGAACTTAGTTGCAAATATTCTTCATTTTTCAAATATTTAATATTTGTTTTCAATATATTATTGGTAATATTGTCGGTAGTAGTGATATTTCCAGTAATTATTTTTCAACTCTTTATATATTCATCTGGAATTCCATGTGATATTTTAGAAATATATTTCAATATATATATATATATATATATTAAAAAATAATCAAAATAATATAATGGGCAAAATATATTTCAAATTAATTTAATTTTTTTTACATTCAAAGTTTAAATACAATAAGTCTAAAACATAGACGATGCTAAAGTAAAAGAAGGAAGAGGATGGTAGGGACCGTTGGGCCAAAGAGGTGGACCGCATAGATCACCCCAAAGTTATTGCCCTTGTATAAGAATTCAACAATGTTTAGGTTATCATATGATGAAATTTAGTTATCTCACCACAAATTTTATCATCTAAAAACCAACTGAAACTCTAGAGTTTGCGTGAATAAAATCAATTTGGATGGTGTTCCAAAAGTGAAAAACTATAAGAAGGGGTTTGGAAATGAGATCTGGCCGAAAGTTAAAAAAAATTATTCTTTTGGGCGTTTGGTTAAGATAGAAAAGCTGAAAATTTTTTGTGGGTCCATCTCAAAAAATCAATTAAACTCCATTTAACAAAACAGCAAATAATTGCTTCTTTTCACTGCCTCGTTATTTATAAACCTGAAATTTGATTCGTTAACTGAAATTATCTTTTAATAAATTATTAAACAAATTTAATTATGAAAAAAAAAATCATATTGAAAGGTACTCGTTCCATTAGCCCAATAATTATGAGTAATTGGATTCCATTATAAAAGGACACCCCCTAAACTTTGTGACAAGACACTCGAACAACCCCACACCTTGAGTTAATGGACGTGCATCAGGTGTATGAAAATGATGAACACCTAATAACTCATGTTACTTAGCATCCGCAGCGGTAAGATGCATATGGAATGCTAAAAATAAAAAATGGATTGTTTGCCTTTTTTTATTTAGCTTTTGACACTCCAGCGGGAGTGTCAAAAGGGAGGTAAAAATACCTCCCCTGCATGAGCTGCCATGTAAAATATAAAATATATTATAAATAATGCAATATATATATATATTAGAAAATAATATAAAAATATATTATAAATAATGCAATATATATATATATATTAGAAAATAATGTAACTATATCAAAAATATTTATTTTTATTTTTATTTAAAAATATCTCAACAAAAATAAAAAATTATATACAAAATTAATAATTATATTGTTGGAGGGTTTTTAAAAATAATTATTTAATTATATAACTTATTTATATTAATTGTATAATTAAACTATATATAAAATAATTGTACTATATTTAAAATAATATAAAAATAAATGGCTCTTCAAAATAGCTTTTACCACTGGAGTACATATAAACAAAAATATCATTTTTACACTATTCAAAATGTTATTTTAGAGATTTGCCTCTCCAAAATGGCACTCCCACTGAGTAGCTGCTAAAAGAACTAGCATTGATAAACAAGATTAAATGGTTCCTACATTTAAAAATTCATCAGCCCCTCCCTTATAAAACACATCATATATAACACAAGCTAGTTGGTTTTATTCATTTTTTCTAACAATTTTGCATACTTTAATTTCATAAAATATAAATACTATTTTTACACTATTCAAAATGTCATTTTAAAGATTTGCCTCTCCAAAATAGCACTCCCACTGAGTAGCAGCTAAAAGAACTAGCATTGATAAACAAGATTAAATGGTTCCTACATTTAAAAATTCATCAGCCCCTCCCTTATAAAACACATCATATATAACACAAGCTAGTTGGTTTTATTCATTTTTTCTAACAATTTTGCATACTTTAATTTCATAAAATATTTTTTCTTTGCTATAATATTTCTTAAATTAATCTTAAACTTTGAAAAATATGTTCTAAATTTAGAAATATTTAAAAAAAATAATGAAAAAATAATCTATATATTTCTAAGTTTAAAAGAGAAAAAAATGATTTTTTTATCAAAATAAAAATATTTAACTTTATTTTCATATATAATATCAACTCGAAAAACTATAAACTAATTTCAGTTTTTTTTCCAGATTATATCAACAATTCCAACGAAGATTTTTCGATGTATAACATTAGGTAATAGGAGAAAAACAATTTATGAAAACAACAAAGATTAGACAAGGGACAACAAGGATGTGTGATGAAAGTATGGTTCAACTTGTTTTTAAAAATATATTTTTATTTATAAATATATTAAAATATATTTTTTTAATTTTTAAAATAATGATTTTTTTAAAATAGAACGCAAAAAATATTCTGAGATCTAGAATATTCAACAATCAGAACTGATGGCGTCCACAAAAGTAAACGAAACACCATGTTTTGACTGCAATTCGCTCCGTCCATGTGCTCCGAATTTGACTAAACAAAATAATTAACGATTGGTGCGATTACATTAGACAGAATAAAATAATCTGAATAGTTTAGTTGAGATTTCCCTGGGTAATTATATTATTATTATTATTATTATACATGTAGAGATGGTCTTTTAGTGTAGAAATGATATAATCATAAAGTATTTATAAAACAAATTACTATATTAGTTGCGAATTGTAAATTTTGAGTTTTTGGAAGAAAAAAAATTTGTATGTTTTTTTAATACTTGACACGTTTATTATTTTATAATCGGTTTGTTTATCACCAATATCTTTTTTATTCTAACATTTTTCTTATTCTTTACAGTACTTGGAATGATTATGACTTTATATTAATCTATTCGAGACCAATCAAATAAAAATGTTAACATTATACATATATAAATATATATATATATATGTATATATATATATATAGCTATTAATTTCTTTAATTAAATATGTGTATATGTTTTTAATTTATGATCCATTGTTTTGTAAATAATTTGTTTAAATAAAAGATATATGTGTATAGGTTTTCTTACATACATTTTGTTTTAAAAAAAAAGAAGATCAAATAACTAGTATTAATTTACGTTTAACTTTTCAGTTTCATTTTAGCATTATGTTTCATAAATGTTTTTTTATTTTTTTAAACTAATATATTTTAGTGTTTTTAGATATTTAATATGATATTATCAAAAATATATTTTTAAATAAAAAATATATTAAAAAATAATTTCAATCGTATTCTTAAGCCAGTTATATATATATATATATATATATATATATATATATATATATATTTTTCTTTTCAAATATCGAATGATATCATCAAATGATTCTTGGCGTGCATGCCTTTCAATAATTAGCTCCTCGATTGAAATTATCATGGCTCCAGGCTTCTTTGTTTGCTTCTACTCGTTTCCTTCTCCCAGCATTAATGGAATCATCACCAAGAAAACACGAGTTTTTCATGATATAATCACATTTTTATATTGAAACTTATTTTATTTAATTAATTTAAAAATTCCATTCTTTGTTTTATTCTAAATTAAAAAAGGTAAATGCTTTTTTTCTTCACCTACAACACCACGTATTTTTGGTTATTATTAAAAGAGGAAAGAAATTACTTTTAGCAATAAAAGGGCTTGTACCTTCTAGTGATATTTACAAGATTTAAATGGTAGACATAAGTAATAACATAAATCATATTTCAACAGTTTAAATTTTTAGGAAAAATGATTATTTGACATGGTATTAGAGTCTTATTGATCTAATAGTTAGAGGTTCGAATCTCACCATTCTCATTCTATTTTATAAAAATCAAGCACAAGTTAATGCGAGTCTATACAAGTTTTACGCCCAAAATTTTTTTACCTGAGAAAGTATGTTAAACAATAATATAAATCATATTCTAGAACCTTATCTAATAATTTAAGCTTTTATTTCACACTCCGGAGAAATTAAGTTATCTATATGTTGATATTTTTCTTACAGGGAACAATGATTTTTTTTGAGAAATTGGCTCGCGATAGTTCCTCACCTACCTAGGGCCTGTTTGGTATTACATTTACTGTTGTGGTTGAGGTTGAAAAAAAATAGTTTTTAAAAAAACACTTTCACTGCGGTTCAAAATAAGCAGTGAAATATTTGGTAAAACTGTGGTTCAGTCTAAGGTTGAAAAAAAGCAGTTTTGTGTGTTTGGTTACCAAGTTTTGCATGTAGCTTTTTACTTGTGAAATTATTGTAAAGGACGCGTTTAAGCCAGCCAGGATACCCCAATCATAAAAAAACAAAAAAAATATATAAGTAGAAAAAGAAAAAGAAATTAAAAAAATATAACCAACAAAAAAATATTCAATGGAAAAAAATGAAAAAAAAATCAAAAGAAAAAACATAATCAGGAAAAAATAAAAAAAAACAATAAAAAATTGGATCCGAGGATTAATCATGGTGTATTTAAGCTAGCCCGGACACCTTGATCATATATATATATATATATAAGTGGAAAAAGAAAAAAAATTAAAAAAATATAAATAGAAAAAAAAAATTCATGGAAAAAAATTTCATCAACAAAAAAAGGGAAAAAAACTATAAAAAATTGCATCCGAGGATTAATCATGGTGCGTTTAAGCTAGTCAAACACTCTGATTATATATATATATATATATATATATATATATATATATATATATATATATATATAAGTCGAAAAAGAAAAAAAATATAACCTGTAAAAAAGTATTTTATGAGAAAATATGAAAAAAATAGAAAATAACATAATAACAAAAAAGACAAGAAACAAAAAAAATAGAAAAAAAAGTAATAAGAAAAACAAAAAAAAAAGCAAGAAAGAAAACTAAGAAACAAATAAAATCAAAAGAAAAAAAGGAAATGAAAAATCTGTGTGGTTTAAAAAAAAAAATGAAAAATGAAATGACAGATGATGGTGGTGCGGTTTGCTGTGGTGTTATCGAATTAATTTGCAATTTTATTTTGTCAAAAAAACATGCAATTTTATTTTATCAAAAAACAGTAATTTGTAATTTTATTTTGTCAAAAAACAGTTATTATTTGCTTTGCAAAAACCGGTAATTGAGTGTCATCAAACAACAATTACATTGCTTTACCACGTTACCAAACGGGCTCCTAATCAAATGATCTTAGAAGTTAATATGGAAAAACAATCGGAAAAGTTCTTCCAACAGCTTTTAAGAAGTTGTCTGCAGCATGCCCCCACGAAACAGAAAGAAAGAAAGAAAGAAAAGGGCACAGAAAAAAGTTGTCCGAAGAAAATGTGTAGCTGGACCGTAGAGCTTGCCGGGAAGACACAATTGTCAGCACACTGAAAGTAATGATCTTTCCTTAGTATCTAGAGAGATTGATTCAAGACGCCGATGTGTTTTTAACAGTGGTCAAATATGGGATAATGCAGAACTTGAAAGTCATATATCTTTAAATAATGTTGCGGACAAGCACATCTACTTTCTGTTCAACATTTGATTTTTTTTTTGTAGTAACGGGCTTGAAAAAAAGAAGAGAGAAAATAAAAAAGATAAGCAAACGTGGGCTACTTCGGAAGTCCTCAGCTAGCACACCATGCGTGGAGTCCTATAAAAGCATCATCTTCTTACTGATTTTTCCAAACTCACTAGCTCGCCACTTCTATTACTTGGAGTTAGATTTGATTATCCTATATACGAGCTAGGTAGAGATACAGCAAAGAGGCACACAATGTTGGGAATCGGGTTGGTCATTGTAGCACTGTTTGTCATTTATTACACTTATTTGCTTATGAAATGGAAATACCCCAAAATTAATGGAGTTCCAGTTCATCTCCCTCCTGGTTCTATGGGTCTCCCTCTCATTGGAGAGACCATTCAGCTGCTTATTCCAAGCTATAACTCTATAGATATTCACCCATTCATCAGGAAACGAATCCAAAGGTATTGTGGAAGTATTCATTATTTATATTTCTCCCTCGTTATTTGGTCCCTTCGTCAAGTCTTTTCTCGGCCAGGCAAATGCGTGCCTGATGCACTGAAAGTTTTGCTGGTTTTCTTTCGTGTTTGGGATATCATAATCGTTTGTCTCTTTCGTAACTTAATTCCCTTCTATCCTCCAAATTACACCATCTATATGATCATGTGCTTGCTAGAATGTCGTGCTCTTACATCCCATTGAGATTATGATATCGTATTCTCTGCTATCACTCTAGCAAGGTGATAGTCTCCATTTTTGCCCGTACGTTTTTGGAGAGTTTGAAAATCAAACTCAAAAAAATGATGATTAAAACCTTTTGTATTTGATTAAACCAATTATTTTTCTTGTTTTTTTTATTTATTAAAAAACCCTTTTACTTTCTTAGTGCATAAGAGATGCTGGCTAAGGTTGAACACTTGAGAAAAGAATTCCACAACAGTTATCTTGTGTCGAGCCCTGGTTTTGAGTCAGAATCTTTAAATTAAGAGCGAGCAAGTGTTACATGGCTATCTAAATTATAGATTCCAACTGTTTTCTTATTTTACTCTGAGATTGTCTGCTTCTATTTTTCAGAAAATGGAGAACATCTCTGAACATCTTCTCTATGATTCATTTTTTAATAAAAGAAATCATGCTACGGA
The DNA here is from genome assembly GCA_032356905.1 of Salix exigua. Taxonomy (NCBI): domain Eukaryota; kingdom Viridiplantae; phylum Streptophyta; class Magnoliopsida; order Malpighiales; family Salicaceae; genus Salix; species Salix exigua. Next base: position 19,150,612 of record CM063603.1, on the reverse strand, counting down.
TCCATTAATGAAATACACTAAACGGAATTTCTTGAAAATCTGTTTTTCAATTTATGAACTGCAATAAACAAGTGTTATGTAGTGCAGCTGTTAGTGTTTGTAAGATGAAATTGCTCTAAGAAATAAAATAAAACTACAACGAAAAGTATATATGGCCTGCCAGCACGTATAAATCCAAGTTAATCACGTGGTCAAAAAAAGAACAATAAGAATGGACAACGTTTGCCTAATATTTTTAACGTTTCAGGTATGGGCCCATTTTCCGAACTAATCTAGTCGGAAGACCGATCATAGTCTCAGCTGACCCTGAGGTCAACAAGTATATCTTTTCTCAGGAGGGACATTTAGTGGAGATGTGGTATTTGGATTCATTCGCCAAGTTGTTCGCCTTCGAGGGCGAGTCCAAGGTTACTGCGATCGGTCGGGTCCACAGATACTTGCGAGGCATTACCCTGAATCATTTCGGCGGCGAGAACCTGAGGGAAAAGATGCTGCCTCAAATTGAAGCCACCGTAAACAGCAACCTGTGCAAATGGTCCACTCAGGGAGCTGTCGAGGTTAAATCAGCCATTTCAAGGGTAACTATCATAACTATTTTCACGTAGATCGAGGTGCCGCCATGGATATACATGTTTGTGTGCTTCATGGGATCGAACTCAGACCTCACTCATTGAGGGACTTGCAACGCTTAGAAAATATTTACTTATAGTATTATATTGATTGTTGTTTTTGCTATCTGTAGATGATTTTCAACTTCACCGCGAAGGTTGCGTTTGGGTATGATGTTGAAAACTCGAAGGCCGAGACAATTGAAAGCTTGCCGAATTTCATTCAAAGTCTCATGTCCTTTCCCTTGAACATTCCTGGCACCACATTCCACAAGTGCATGAAGGTAATTAACGGGAATAATTGTTATGATTTGAAATTACTGAAGTAGACACTGTGAATTATTTATCAGGGTTTCGTCGTAAAGTTTACCTCCTCCACTCACGGTTTTTCTCTCTGTATTTTTTTTTGTTACTGGAAATCATCAGTCACACATCTCTTTTTCTTTATTCAGGACAAGGAGAAGATGTCAAACATGGTGAGGCAAATAATGAAGGAGAGATTTAACTCTCCGGATAAACGTCCCGGAGATTTTCTTGATCAAGCTATCAATGATATGGCATCAGAGAAGTTCTTGACAGAGGATTTCATCGCTGAACTCGCTTTCGGCATCTTGTTTGCTGCCTTCGAATCTGTGTCCACAACACTGACATTAGCTCTCAAGTTTCTTTCGGAAAACCCTCATGTGCTAGAAGAGCTAACGGTAACTACAGGAACAAATAAACTCTACAAAATTTTCACAGTAACTCAATAAATTATTTTTTCACACATGGTCAACCATTAAACATTCCATAGCTCACAATCTGTAAACTGTCGCATTGATGTGGAGTACTCTTAGCTATTATTTAATTTTTTTTACTATTTATTATTTTTAAGAGCTCTAACACCTTTTTTTATCCTTTCCAGGCCGAAAATGAGGCAGTTCTAAGGAAGAGAGAGAATCCTGACTCCCAACTCACATGGGAAGAGTACAAAACGATGAGTTTTACGCAGAGTGTCAGTACCATAATCTCAGCTGCTGAACTGATGATTTGCATAAATTTCGAGAAATTGAAAACGTTCCTCACATATATTGTTTTGCGCAGGTCATAAACGAAACGCTTAGATTGATGAACATCCCACCTGGTTTATTGCGAAAGGCTTTGAAAGACATTAATGTCAAAGGTATATATGCATGGATATGCTCTCATTGGAATGAATCCTGTGTTTTCTCTGACTGTAATTAATTATATTTATTCGATTTTTGACGGAAATGAGTGGTCGTTTCATGTTTGATTACTTTGCCAGGATACACAATTCCGGCCGGCTGGACTATAATGCTCGTTACTCCTATTGTCCACTTAAATCCTGAAACATACAAGGATCCATTGGAGTTTAATCCATGGCGCTGGAAGGTGAGCCATTTTATACATCATGAAAACCTCGGAGATAAATATTAAAGACTAAACTTTTGAATTTTCAAGAGTTTTTAGAGATATATCCTGAGTTGCGCGCTAACATTTTCTTATATCTATATTTAACGGGACCTATAGGACCTTGACCAAGTTACTCTTTCCAAGTCTTTCATGCCATTTGGCGGCGGTACAAGACAGTGTGCTGGGGCAGAATTCAGTAAACTGTACATGGCAGCCTTCCTCCATGTATTGGTGACCAAATACAGGTATATTTGATTTTTCCAATTGCCAAAGATACTTTAATAGCCTACCATGGAGAGAATCTAAAATGCTTATGTTTACTTTGACTCGACAGGTGGTCAAAGGTCAAAGGAGGACGCATCACCCGAAGTCCTATTTTGCTATTTCCAGATGGTGTTCACATTAAGCTTACATCCAAACGTGATTGACGGGTTCATCCGGAGAAAGCAAGGAAGATACGAGACAGGGGGGCTGGCCAACCAAAAAAGACCTAGACTCGTAGAATAACCTGCAGTATACGGCATCGAGCGAGTTCAGTTAATGTAAATTGTATTTCAATCAACACCAGATGTTTTGGTGCTGATTAGATATATACTTTATGTATCCTATGTGATTTTTTTTTCCAGTTTGTTGGTGTTTTTTTATATGGCAAGAGAAGTTTATAGGCCTTCCAGCCATTTCCACCTTAAATCGATTGGAAAGCTCTCTGTTTTTCATCAACTCAACCCGTAGCATCTATATAAAAAGTGTAGCAACGCTATCCATATTAGAATTAGATTAGAATAAGAGCTAAAACAACTCGATATTGGCACTGTTCACCGTGATTCATTGCCACTATTCACTGGCAATTTGTCACGGTGAATCGCGGGTGTATGTCTTTTTATTTTTTTTATTTTTGAACAGTGAATTAACGAAAAAGCCCCGCGAAAAAGACAAAAAACGTTGCCGGTTTCAGGGGCTGAACGGTCATTGACCACACCCGGTCTGGTCCGGCCGACCGATTTGTTTATTTTTTTAATATTACATTGAACAGTGCATTAACGATTTTGTCCCTAAAAAAGACAAAAACAGGTAAGGTGTCCGGAGTAGCAATTGTGAATTTTGTTCCTGACGTATCATGCTCGAGCGCAGTTTGTTATCTCGCGTTTTTGAGCGTGCGGCTTACTCCGGCGTCGGAAAATGCCCAAACAACATCTAGAATAATTTTCAAGAATGTGCTCTTCCACATAGGACGACGCGTGTGTCACTATGATGTCCGTATACGTGTCAATGATCGTTTTAATTTCCCCCCCAATTTCTCTCTCATGCCTGCGCAACATGATGCCAGCTAAGCTGTTTTTTGTCAAAGTTCATTTCAGTCCCTGAATGTTATAATTTGTTTTTCTTGCCCTTAATTCGATTATATAGGTTTTGATTTGTTTCAATTTTGTCCTTCAATTGAAATTAATTATATATTGAAGTTTCAAATTGGTCCTCATTCTTTTAATTTTACGAATTGGGTCAGAATTCTATATAATTTTGGTTTCAAAGTTTTCATTGATTTCAATTTCATCCTTCCATGCAAATTTATTATAAATCCTTAATATTTTCAGTATCAAAGTTTGATTTCTTTCAATTTTATCCTTCTATGCAATTTTGGATTTCAAGTTTGATTTCGGTCCTATTTTTTTTAATTTCAGGTTTTGTTTTAAATTATATAATTTCAATATGTGGATTTGCTTCAATTTTTTCCTTTAACTTAAATATATTATTTAAATTATGTCAAATTAATTATATATTTGTATATTTGTGTCAAATTAAAGTATATAAAACTAATTAGATGTTTTAATATTTATTGGATGTTATTGCCTAAAAATATTTAGATAGAGAAAAAAAATGACCTAGAATACAATTACATATTTTGCTATTGTTATACTAAGGGGTGTTGAGCTATTTTATTACATTAAATTTCACATAAATAAAAATTAAATTTCACATAAGTGTCAAATATTTTGCCTGTTTTGACTACACTGTTCTTTTTAGACGACAAATAACTAATTATTCATGAAAATTTTTTTATTTCTTTTTTTAAAAAATGCAATATTTGTATTTATAATGTGTCATATTTGATATAACTGGGGAAAACAGGCAACTCATATTGTTTTTTTTTTTTTTACAAATTTATCTAGGGTATCTACAATTAAAAAACTATAAAAATCACTTCCCATTTCAATCACACTATAGATCATGTGAGACTAAGTATATGTGTTGAATATATATTTAATATTATCGCCTAGAAATATATAAAGAGAAATAAAATGACCTACGATTTCTTGAAAAAATAATAATATTGGTATTCTTAAATATATTCAATATAATAATATGATGAATAAATCTTATAAAAAAACTTTAGCTTTGAATTTAAATTTATATTTTAGACTCTTTTTTTCCTTTGAAAAAACGATAACCATTTTTTACATGTATTTTTGATTTTTTACTAACCAAGTCAGGTGTTCTTTTTTAACCGTTTTTTTTTTTTGTATTTTTTTTAACTAGAGTATCCATGACAACACATTCCTGATGAATCATTTCACCTTCTTAGCAAATTTTTTAACAAATTTTATCAAAACTTTTTTAGTAATAGCAATATTCAATCACATTGTGGTTGAAAAAAACCATTTTTAATGAATTTTATCAATGACAATTATACTAATTAAATATTAAAATTACAAAATACAATATTTATAAAATCAATTAATTTTCTACGTAGCTAAAAAAACCAGCGAAGCGGGCAAATCAGCTCGTATCTATCTATATGTTAAGAAGAAACAAACCTGTAGTTTATTATTTATTTCCCATGATTTCATAAGAAGTGTTTTGTACATGCATGTCAAAAAATATATTTGAATAAATTTATTGAACTGCAAAATGTACAAATCGTTGACTAAACAGGTATTAGTCTTTTTTAGTCTCCATTTCTGGGAAATCTGAATCTGATCCAACAAAAAAAAAAACAATTTGGTCAATTTCATGAAAAGGGCATGGTCATGTGACCCTGCTAACACGTACATAAAATAAACAAATGAAGGTCATGAAAGAAGCAATCGCCAAAAAGTAGTCGCCACTTTGGAGGATAGCAGAAAGAACCTGATATTATACATGAAGAATGCGTGGTCGTTTGCTCGCCATATCCCCAATTACTGACAAGCTTCATCCAGGGATAAAAAGAGTCTTCCCTAAGCATCAAGCGAAAACTATTACAAGATGTGGATGATTGGATTGCTTGTCGTAGCATTGGCGGTGATATACTACACTCATTTGATTAGCAAATGGAGAAATCCTAGGATTGATGGAGTTCTTCCCCCAGGTTCTATGGGCTGGCCCCTCATCGGAGAAACTCTTCAGTTCACTATTCCTGGAAGATCTCTTGATATTCATCCATTCGTCAAGAAAAGGATGCAGAAGTAATATGCGGGCTAGTATAGTTGGGAAAAGAAAAAAAAAGAACATTTTATTTCATATTTAAATCATATATACTTCAGTGCTTTATTCACCACTAAAAGATTCATATTAATTTCCTTGTTTCAGGTATGGACCCATCTTTAAAACCAGTTTGCTTGGTAAACCTACCATAATTTCCACCGACAATGAAGTGAACAGGTACATCTTGCAACACGAAGGAACTTTGGTTGAGCTATGGTATTTGGATTCCTTCGCCAAGTTTTTCGCACTCGAGGGTGAAAACAGAGTGAGAGCTATCGGTGAAGTTCATAGATACACGAGGAGCATAGCTCTGAAACACTTCGGTGCTGAGAGCCTCCGAGAATCATTGCTTCCTAAAATTGAAAATATGATTAGCACCAACCTGGCACAGTGGGCTACTCAGGGACCTGTTGATATGAAACAAGCTATAGCTGTTGTGAGTACTCCTCAGCTGATCGACTCAGTAGTATCGATGAACAATTTCCTTGTTCATCTCTCTCCTTAATTCTAACGTTTCCTTCCTGGCTGTAGATGGTTTTCAATTTTACAGCAAAAGAAATAGTATTTGGCTACGATGCTGAAAACTCAAAAGAGAAGATAAGTGAGAATTACACAAGGATCGCGGACAGCTTCTTATCCTTGCCCTTGAAAATCCCTGGTACTATCTTCCACAAGTGCATGCAGGTAAGGAAAGAAGTCCTCAAACTTGAAATATATTCTTAGTAGCTACCGCTCCCGTGCCTCGTCGCGGACGACACTATATTTTTTAATGTAAAAAATATTGATTATGTGTTTTTTTTGTTATAATATAAATTTAATTAAAATAATAAATTTGTGCAGAATTCTTATGAAGTGAAAGTTTTCTATAAAATATATGAATTTTAAATTGATATAAATTTATCTGTTTAGTAGGTTTTAATGAAATAACCAGCATAAAATTATCATCGTCATTAAAAAAACAAGATATATTCGGATATTTGAATTATTGAATTCATTGTATTAAGATTAATTCATTTTATAATTCAATTTAAATCACATTAAAAAATATATATAAATTGTGAAAAGACCTGTGATAATTAAATAAAAAATAAGCAAATTTTCTACTCACAAAAGGCGAAAACATAAATTGAAAATTCATCCCTACATTATTATCATTTTCATTACTATAACGGTTCAAATTATTATCAACATTACTGCCCAAACAATTAAAATCATTAAATTACCATAAAAAATAAAAATCAAATTTTTTTAACAATAAAAAAATAAAATCATAAAATTATTTGATCGAAAAATAGATAATATAACAGAAAACACAAAAAAAGAACATAGGGAAAAAGGAGCAATATTAACTTTAAAATTATCACCAACATAAATTAAAATTTTAGAAAGGAACCAAATAAAAATAAAACTCCGATAAAAAATGAATTGAAAAAATAATAATCTAAAAGCATCAATGAATAAATACAGACAGAAAACAAAACTGTCCAAACATTGTATTTTTTAACGGGTTTTTTTAAATATTTTTAGATCATTTTCATTTCATGTTAAAAATAATTTAATTTTGTTTTATAATTTTAATATATTTCTAAACAAAAAATATTAATTTTAAAAAATCAATCACATTTCCACGAAAAATAAAAATTATATTAAAGTAAAATCAAAAAATAAAAAACTGCCAAGATTGGGATTTAAACTCGTGACCTCTTTAATAATCTCTCACACATTTGCCAACTCAGCTACCTGAAATTTTCGTTATTCATTAACACAAATATATATTGATAGTATTTATTTTTTGTGGATGCAAAATAAGAAACTGCTGGGGTGGGATTCGAACCCACGCCCTTTCAAATAATTTCGCGCGCCTTAGTCAACTCAGCTACCTGATAATCTGTTTTATTGTTAACGGCAATTAATATGTGTTACTGTGGATAAGCACAGAAAAACCGGGACGCGTTTTACATTTTAGTTAATTTGATTCTCGGGAATGATTAATCAAAATATATGTATCTTACTAATGATTCAGGACCATAAGAAGATGAAGAAAATTTTGAAGGATACACTGATTGAGAGAGTGAACGATCCCTCAAAGCGCCGGGGAGATTTCCTTGATCAAGCCATTGATGATTTGGAGACAAAGAAGTTCCTGAACGTAGATTTCATCTCCCAACTCATTTTCGGGATCTTATTTGCCAGCTATGAATCTATATCATCAACCCTAACTCTTGCAATCAAGTTTCTTTCGGAGAACCCTCAAGTAGTCGAGAAATTAACCGTAAGTTTAATTATCAACCATCATCAGAGTCTTAAGCTTCCAGGTTGAGTGATATTTGGTTTATACTGGCGCTAATTGTTTTATAATCAGGCTGAGCATGAGACTATTCTGAAGAAAAGAGAAAATCCAACCTCCAGCCTTGCATGGGAGGAGTACCGATCAATGACTTTTACACAGATGGTTAGTTTCTATATTCTTAAACATAAATCCTTTTTTCGATAGTCTTACGTTCTTCTGAAGTGCCGTCAAATCATTCGTAGGTTGTCAATGAAACGCTTAGAATCTCGAACCCTCCACCTGGTATAATCCGAAGAGCATTGAAAGATTTTCAAGTCAAAGGTAATGCTATCAATTCCTAGTTCAAGATCCCTTTGGTTTCTTGTGTTCAGTCCAATTGATTGCTTGTGTAATTCCCAGGATACACTATTCCATCTGGCTGGACAGTTCTGCTTGCCACCCCTGCTGTCCAGCTGAATCCTGAAACATTCAAGGATCCGCTAACATTCGACCCATGCCGCTGGAAGGTTCAGGATTTTACAATTGCTGAATCTTATTAAAATTTGTCAACTCATTTTGCTATAACACAAACCTTAACACACCAGACCTAATCTGTCCTATGAAACACAGGATCTTGATAAAGTAACCATTTCCAAGAACTTCATCCCATTCGGTGGCGGCACAAGACACTGTGCCGGAGCGGAGTTCAGCAAACTGATCATATCTATTTTTCTGCACGTCTTGGTCATCAAATACAGGTATATTTGGTTTCATTTTTAGTAATCTTCGCACTTGGCTTGAACAGGAACTGTTTTGTTGAGTCTTTGGATTGGCCTATGCCAGGTTTACTAAAGTCAAGGGAGGATGCGTCTCTCGCAATCCTGTAATATCATTCGGTGATGGCATCCACATTAAGTTTACAGCCAAAGATGAATGAAGAATATTTTTTTTGAAATCCCTGGAAGTTTATGGACCATTACTCTCTGCTTACCAGTTTACAGTAACTAGTCCCTTATCTATACGTTGCCGCATCAGTATTTTGAGTTTCTCAAGTAATTAAATGGTCACCGATATGAAATTGAGATTGAATGATTTGTTTTTTTATCTGGTTACTAATACGATGTTATTGGAGTTTTATATAATTATTAATTTTAAGAATCATATAATTAATTCAAGTATGTATAAACTGATCCGGATATCTATTTTAATAAAAAAAAATTTAAATGTGGGACTGTAATAAATTTCATTATGTATCTTTAGGGACAATATTATTTCATTCTACTTTTTCAATCCCATCCACACAATATTTTTTTGTATGCTCACATTGAATACAGCATATTTGTCATGACTAGACAACAATTTGATAACGATTAAATTTATAAGTTTCATATTAACGTTAAATAAGGAACAAAAGTATTATAAATGAATCTCAATATATATAATAAAAAAGTGGTAGATATATTTCTTGGTGGGGGGACCTGGTGGGGTATGCTCACATTTAATACCAGAGAAGGAGAGGGGACAGGCCCTGGTGGAGCACTGCGGGGAATGCTATTAAGATCAAGGTTGATCATTTCTAGTTTTTTTTTTTTTATTGATATGGAACATTATGGTTTCCAATATATATTCTCCCAGGCAACCCTGGAACGGTATCGAAACTTTCCAGTGGGTATTTTTAGAACGAGTCGAATTAAAACTGAGACAGAAACAACACTGTTTTGTCTAGTTTTTTTAATAGGACGAAACATTCCGGTCAAAATAGAACGGTATTGACAGCCTGCTTCAGAGAACAAAAGACACAAGCATCCTTTATTTTAATCAATTTTATTTATTTAATGAATAAATAGATCACAGCTAACCAAATGAGTTTATGATTTTTATTTGTTATAAAACAATTCAATATATATAGTAAGATTTTTTATTGTTCATTTAAAAAAAACTCCAATTTTTTTACTGTTATAAATTAATAACTTATTTTTTTTTAGAATTTTCACTATTTTGGGGTCTGCAACAATAAAATAATTAAAAATGATGAAAGCAATACTCTACCAAAGTCAAGATTTCGCTGACCATATAGCATTTTAGCAACCTGAATTTTTTAATATTTATCAAAGAATCCCACTTAGGAATAACCTAAAAAACAAGCTGAAAATAACGATAATGGACCGTTACCAGTCTAACCTGTGTTATAGTATTGACTTGTGTTCCATCGATGGTAAAAGGCAGAAATACCCCTAGACAACAACCGTAATGTTTTTGGTACCAAGGGTATTCTCATAATCTTACTATTAAAAAAACAATAAAAGGCCCTCCTATCCATTACACATGTTGTAATAGGTACGCTGCCTCAGGTTTCCACTTTCGACAGCTTAGAAACTAGCCCGTCAATGTTTATATTTGTTATTATTCAGCAGCCAGACTTGATCCGGGGTTTATCCTTCTTTTCTTTTCTGACTAACAAATGATTACTACTGAGTTTATCCTTTGTCCACCTCAAAACAAATTAATTGCCAGGAAAATACAGCCATCTATTATTACTAAAAACTAAAACAGTTCGGGAAATCATTGCTCACCTGCACCCATTGGTTTTTTCATGTTGATGAACAGTATCATCACGAATTTCCCTCTCATAAAGGACAAAAAACACCGTCTAGGATGAGGGGCTCCACCGTAATTGAACGTTTTGTCGGTCGTCGTTCATGTTGATGAACAGTATCATCACGATTTACTCTCATAAGGACAAAACACCGCCTAGGATGAGGGCTCCAGTATTGAGCGTTTTGGTCAGTCAGTCGTTTGACTATTTTTAATATTTCATTGTATAGTGGAATAATCATTTTGTCCCTCTAAAAGGATAAAAATCATGTCTAGGAAGGAGGGATGTTCTGGTATTTTGCAATTTTTTTGTTCTTTTATCACTAGGTTACTGTTGGCGCTTCGACAGATGCGCAGTCCGTTTTCGTGCTCAGACGTGTTTCGGATGACGCGTGCAGCTTACTCCGACATCCAAAAATACCCAATCAACGTCTAGATTGATTGTCAGGCATGTGATCTTCCACCTGGTGCGGCGCGTGTGGCTATGTGGTGTACAAAGACGTGTCAATGAGCATTTGAATTCCCCCCATTTATCTCTCTTGCCTGCACAAGCTAACATCAGCACAATATCAAATTTCATTTCAGTCCCTGAACACTATAATTTGTTTTTCTAACCCTTATTGCAATTATTTAGATTTTGATTTGTTTCAATTTTATCCTTTAATTGAAATTGATTATATATTGTAATTTCAATTCGATACTCATTCTTTTAATTTTGCGGATTGGTCTTGAATCCTGAATATTTTTGGTATCAAAGTTTTCATTGATTTCAATTTCATCATTCCATGCAAATTTATTATAAATCCTTAATATTTTTTGTATCAAAGTTTGATTTCTTTCAATTTTATCCTTCTATGCAAATTAATTATGGATTCCAGTTTTATTTTGGTCCCAATTCTTTTAATTTCCTATTTTGTTTTAAATTATTTAATTTCAATGTTTGTATTTATCTCAATTTTTCCTTTAAATTAAATTTATTACATATGGTTTTGTTTTTATTTTATCCCTTATACTTTTAATCTCTGATTTTATTTTAGTTCCTTTATTTTTTATACATATTTATTATATAGTTTTTATTTCTATCCATGTTTATATGTATATGCTCTTAGTTTTTCTTTCCAATTTTTGTTTATTTCCAATGTTATTAGGTTTTTCTATTTAATGTCCAAATTTTAACGAAATAATATTTTTATTATTTCTTTTTTTATTCTTCAAGTTAAGTAATTTCTTTAAATCTAATAATATTTTTTTTTGTTAATATTGTTAGGTATTGAATTTTCTAATTATTACAGATAAAACATTCAAAATAATAATAATGATGATTATTTGTAAGTTTTATTTTATTTTAAATATATCACTCTTATTATATATTTTTAATATTAAAGCTTTGATATAGATAAATGACCAAAGTTTTTTTTTGGAAAAAAACAATTAATATCATTGTTCTGAAATACTTTTAATATAATAATATAAAAAAATATAATTTTTTTTCTCTAACAATAATTATGGTCTCACCAATTTTTATTATTTACACTGTTATTAAAGTTATTTTTTTAATATTTTCATTTTAATTTATGTTCATAATCATTTCAAAAATAATATTTTCTATTTTTTTTATTCTTCCATTCAAATAATCCGTTAGAATCACCTTTTGATTTACCGTTATATTTCTTATTCAATATCAAAAAATACATTTATAACACCCACACATTAATTCTTATATGTTAGAGAAAAAAAATTAATCTGCAGCGAGACAAGTTAAATAAATATATGAACACTTTTTTTTGCCGGGAAAGATCATCTAATTAGTAGCGAAGCGCGAGTGAAATAACTATTAAAAACTAAAAACAAAGGTCTAACTTGGAATTATAGTAACAATGAGCGATGTATCTGCGCGATGTGCCGAGCTTTTTTTTTTATCTATATAGAAAATTAATTATTTTTATATGTATTTTATTTTTTTTATTTTAATATTTAATTAATAAAATTATAATTGATAAAAGTTGTATAATCAAAATTAAAAGTGGTCTGTATATTTTTTAATCGCAGATAATGTAGGTAATTTTTTTTATGAGTTGCATTTTTCCACACTTATATTAGATCCGACATATTATAAATAAAAATTTTGTAATTTGTTTTTTTTACAGAAATAAACTTATATTTTTTACGTGCTATAATTTCAATGTTTAATTACTAAAATTGCAATAGATAAAATATGTTAGAAATGAGTTTTTTACGTGGTATAATTAATATACTTGCCCGCGCATCGCGCTAGGATTTTTTCTATGTAAAAAATTAATTGATTTTTTTACATGTTGTAATTAGTTGTTTAAATATTTAATTAGTAACATTATAATAGATAAAATATGTAACAAATATTTTTTTCCCAGCCTAAAAGAAATAGTGTAATTGAAATGGGAAGTGGTTCGTATATTTTTAATTAGAAATAACTTAGGTAAATTTATAAAAAAAAAAATTGAGTTGCCTTTTCCCCCTAATTATATTAGATCCGACACATTATAAATAAAAATATTATAAATTTTTTAAGAAATAAACTTTTTTTTGTGTCATATAATGACTTATTTGTCGTCTAAAAGGAACAATGTAATCAAAATAGGAAATGACTCATATTTTTTTAATTATAGATAATCTAGGTAAATTTGTCAAAAGAATAAAATTTGAGTTGATAATGTAGGTAAATTTGTCAACATTTTGTTTTTTTGAGTTGTATTCCCCTCCAGTAATATTAGATTTGAAATATTAAAAATAAAAATATTAAAAAACATTTAAGAAATAAACTTAAACAAAAGAGTGTAAAATTTAAATTCAAAGCACAAATTTTTTTATAAGATTTATTAATCATATTATTATATTAAATGTATTTAAGCATATTGATATTAATTTTTTCTTAAAAAAATCCTAGGTCATTTTTCTCTCTCTCTTTCTATATATATTTATATATAGATATATAGATAGATAATATTCAATAAATATTAAAATATATAATTAGTCTAACATATTTTATAGAGTAATCATAATGAGAAGTGGTTCGTATATGTTTTAATTGTAGATAACCTAGGTAAACCTATCATTTTATTTTTTGTATGAGTTGAATTTTTCCCCAAGTAATATTAGATCTCACACATTGTAAATCAAAATATTGTAATTTGTTTTTAAAAGTAAACTGAATTTTTTTGCATGCTACAATTACTCATTTACCGTCTAAAAGGTACAGTGTAATCGAAAGGGGAAGTGACTCGTATATTTTTTAATTGTAGATAATGTAGGTAAATTGATCTACATTTTGTTTTTTTGAGTTGTATTTTTTCCCCAGTAATATTAGATCTGCAATGCTAAAAATCAAAATACTGTAATGTTTTTTCAAGAAATAAACTTGAACAAAAAATCACAAAATTTAAATTTAGAGCCTATTTTTATTTTATTTTATAATATTTATTTATCATATTATTATATTAAATTTATTTAAGAATACTAATATTAATTGTTTTCCTTCAAAAAATCCTTGGTCATTTTCTCTCTCTCTGTATATATTTGTAGGAGATAATATTTATTGAATATTCAAACATGTAATCAGTTTAACATACTTTAATTTGACATAAATATACAAATATATAATTAATTTGACATACTTTCAATAATATATTAATTTTTTTCATTATTAGGCGATAATGTTCAATAAATATTCAAACAATTAAATTATTATTATTATTATTATTATTTACTATTATTATTATTATTATTATTATGTTAATAATGAAAGAAACAAAAATAAATAAAAGAATAAAAAAATCCTAAAAACTTTAACAAAAGATCAAATAAAAAAACTAAAAAAGAAACAAAAATTATTAGGTGAAAAATATTCAAGAGTAAAGGCAGAAAAATAATATCAATTTTCAAATGATTATAAATAAAATAAAATTAAAAACCAAAGCTAAGGGCATATTTATATATACATTGACAAAAACAGAGACAATTCTAGAAATATAAAAAAAATATAAGGATTAAAATCAAAGATTAAAAGTATAAGGATCAAAATGAAAATCAAATATATTATCAATTTTAATCAAAGGATGAAACTGAAAAAATCACAACTTCCGGACCAAATATATTAAGGTTTTTAAAATCAATCCATAAATTAAAAGAAGGAGGATTGAATTGAAACATTAACATTTAATTAATTTCAATCGAAGGACTCAATTAAAAGGGAAGGGACCGAATTGCAAAGTAAAACTTGGTTCCTCTTCTGTACCATACATAAAATCAACAAACCTAGGGACCTCTCCTGTACTTTTGGGTGCAGGAGAGAGAGAAACGGGACAAACAGTTTTAACAGGCCACCACCGCCTACATGGACACTGGGTGATGAAACGCGCCGCACCGGGAGGAACATCACACGGCGGCGCATTGACATAGACCCCGACAACCCATCTAATTCCACCGTATAACTCCGCACACGCCACTTGAAGAGGGCGTACAGTGGAATACTGTCGGTCGTGTGTCCAACACGCGCCGACAATATTTCAGGAAAAATAAAAATGTTGGTCAATTACCGATTCATCACTTTTGTCTTATTCGGAGCTATATCCGTATTTAACTATATCTCAGTATTTAACTATTTTAACCGGTCAAGATCACACGTGCAATTACCTCCGCACCTCTCCAGCGTGTAAACATTATTTGTTCTTTTCGAAGGATAAAATCGTTATTGCACTGTTCAAAATAGAAAGAAAAAAAAACGGACGAACTCGCGCGACGCATGGACAAAAAATCACCAATAAACAGTGCACATGGGTGTTGAATGAAGTGAAATAACTTCCTCTTTAGTTCTTGGTCGTCAATGGCGGGCTTTGCTTCGCTAAAAAAACGTCTCGTCACCATTAGGATTCCACTTATTCCTGCATTTTTGACCAGAAACATTAGTGGAATATGATAGCACCACAAGCATGGTTATGGTCTGGCTGTGATGGCTCTCATTTGCTGAAATCAACACCCAAAAAAAGAGATCTGACTTCAGAAATTAGTCCTGTCAAATATCTCCAGCAGCGGAAAAATTACGCAGAAGAAGTCGTGCATGGAGTAGCCATGCTAGGAAGTTGCTTTGGCTTAATTAAAGATGTTCCCATCTCAAGTAATGTATACGGTTTTGTATACATACCATGTGCTACGTCGTCCCCTTAGAACTCCACCTAAAATGAATGGATATAAAATGATTTATCAATGTTTTCAATACACGTTTGTAGTGTGTGTGTGTATATATTTGAAAAAATATCTTTTGTTTTAGTTGACGTGATGCGTCAATAGACCCCGGGTCAATAATTTCGCAAAATTAATTATAATTTTGTGCAATAATTTCCCCTTCCCCCGATCCTCTTAAACAGCCTAATTAGCCCAGCCTTAGCAAAAGTATTGCATTAAAATCACGAACTGTGATTGCCAATTATAATATTATTCGGGAATTTTTGCCACTGATTTATGTTTGGGAACTCGTCATTTTTTAAATTAATTTTAAATTAAAATATTAATTTAATAAGCATAATTAAAATTTAAGATAAATTAACTTTAAATTATACAATATAAACACAAAGTCAAACAAATATAATCTCAATTTTTCTTTTAAAAATATTATTTTACTACATTTCTAAACAAAAATCACTTAAATGAATATACACACTTAAAATATATTTTATTGTAATGATTGTTTTTTAAAATATTATTTATTTTCAAAAGATACTTTTAATATGAATATATCAACAAATTAAAAAGCATCTTACATATTTTGAGTCAACATAAATGGCGGGGGAAGAACGTCGTCTCTAAAATGACAAGTGATGATGATAAGCGGAGAAAGAGAGGCGGCTAGATTTCACATTCTCTTTCCTTTTCTAATTTCTAATGCTATTTCCTTGTAGCATTTATTTGTAGGAAAAACAACTCCTATAAATTTTTTTAGGAAGAATAAAGAAAATGTCAGAGTACGTGCACCTGTTTTGAATTGGTCGTAGCTCATGACTTGGGCTGTATTTAAGGCTCCTCCTCGTTCATTCTCTCCACTCATCTCCTCTCTTCACCTTCCTACATCAATTACCTACAGAGGGAAGAATCAAGAGAAAAACTTAGAAAAATGTGGACAATCGGATTGGCTGTCGTAGCATTGGTGGTGGTATACTATACTCACCTGATTTTCAAATGGAGAAGCCCGAAAATCGAAGGAGTTCTCCCTCCGGGTTCCATGGGCTGGCCCCTCATTGGAGAAACTCTCCAGTTCATCATTCCTGGAAAATCTCTGGACCTTCATCCATTCGTCAAGAAAAGAATGCAAAAGTAAATATGCTGGCTAGCCTTCAAATACTTCTAATGTGTATATATATATATATGTACTTGCGTGTTTTATATATTCACCACTAACACACATTCATATTAATTAATTTCTTGATCCAGGTATGGACCGATCTTCAAAACCAGTCTGGTTGGAAGACCGATCATCGTGTCCACTGACTACGAAATGAACAAGTACATCTTGCAGCACGAAGGAACTTTGGTTGAGCTATGGTACTTGGATTCCTTCGCCAAGTTTTTCGCTCTCGAGGGTGAAACCAGGGTGAACGCGATCGGTACAGTTCACAAATACCTGAGAAGCATAACTTTGAACCACTTTGGTGTCGAGAGCCTTAAGGCATCATTGCTTCCTAAAATCGAAGACATGCTTCACACCAACTTGGCAAACTGGGCTGCTCAGGGACCTGTCGACGTCAAACAAGTTATCTCTGTCGTGAGTGCACTTTTTTCTGCCCATACATGCCCGCACTGGTGATCTTCATGGACATTTTCTCACCTCCTCTTAACTATCTCTAACCTGCCGTTTCATTCTTGCTGTAGATGGTTTTCAATTTTACCGCCAACAAAATATTTGGTTATGATGCTGAAAACTCGAAAGAGAAGCTCAGTGAGAATTACACGAAGATCTTGAACAGTTTCATCTCCTTGCCCTTGAATATTCCTGGCACATCATTCCACAAGTGCATGAAGGTAAACAGAGCATTCCCTGAACCTTGAGATTTGCTCAGCAATCACCGCTCTGGAATGGCCATCCGATAATATGTCTTTCTGTTGATTCAGGACCGAGAGAAGATGTTGAAAATGCTCAAGGACACACTGATGGAGAGGCTCAGCGATCCATCAAAGCGTCGGGGAGATTTTCTCGATCAAGCCATTGATGATATGAAGACGGAGAAGTTCTTGACGGAGGATTTCATCCCCCAACTCATGTTCGGAATCTTGTTTGCCAGCTTTGAATCCATGTCAACCACCCTAACCCTTACATTCAAGTTTCTTTCAGAGAACCCTCGAGTGGTTGAGGAATTGAGAGTATGAAAACATACCCTGAAAATACCACATTTTAATCTTTCATTTTGAAGATACCACCACTCTATTCACGCCATGTCCTGCGCTAATTGTGTGATTTAATCGTTCAGGTTGAGCATGAGGCAATCGTGAAGAAGAGGGAGAATCCAAACTCCCGCCTCACCTGGGAGGAGTACCGATCAATGACTTTCACACAAATGGTTGTCAACGAAACGCTTAGAATTTCCAACATCCCACCTGGTTTGTTCAGAAAGGCTCTGAAAGATTTCCAAGTCAAAGGTACACCTCCAATTCTTAATTTAAAATTTCTACTGTTTACGTTATCAAAAATGTTGAGTTTAACTGATGGTCTGCGAAAAATTTCCAGGATACACTGTTCCAGCTGGCTGGACAGTAATGCTCGTCACTCCTGCTACTCAGCTGAACCCTGAAACCTTCAAGGATCCAGTCACATTCAATCCATGGCGCTGGCAGGTGGGAAGTTTTACTATTGCAAAACCTTATAGGGTGGATTGAATTTGATTCGCTGTCTTCATCATACATCTGCGTGGCATTCATTCTTTCACCTCCGGCTGCTTTTTATTGATACATGTCTTTAATTCTCTACAGGACCTTGACCAAGTTACCATCTCCAAGAACTTCATGCCATTTGGAGGCGGCACGAGACAATGTGCTGGGGCAGAGTACAGCAAACTGGTCCTGTCGACTTTTCTTCATATCCTGGTCACCAAGTACAGCTTTACTAAGGTGAAGGGAGGCGACGTTTCTCGCACTCCTATCATTTCATTCGGTGATGGCATCCATATCAAGTTTACAGCCAGAGCATAGATGAAGGAGTTCACTGTTGTCCGTCCTTTATCGCCAGTTTATTAGCAACAAAAACAAAAGAATCTGGAGTTTCAAATCTCTTCAGCACTGGAGGCCGTGGTTTCAAGACAATAACTGTAATCGTTACAGCAGCATTTTGTAATATTATCTTCAAATACTATATTTTTTTTCTTACTACAGAGACCATCCTTTGTTTTATTTTTATTTCTTTACTACAGAGAACATAATTAATATCTTATATGATAAATGGACAGCTTCACAGGTGTTTCTACATGTCAAATATCTCACTCCAATGATTAATTGGGTTCCAAATAAAGATTTGAGGCCCATAATGAGATGATGAATGGATAGAATCTAAGCCCGTGAAATTTTGAAATTGTCATGGTGTGAGTACATGACTGTTACGAGAAAGAGTTTTGATTAGTAACAAATTAAAACCAAGTAGACGATTGAAACTTCAAAAACTAAATCATAAATTCAATAGTCTTTTAATATTATTAAGCAAAAATATACAATCATTTTAATATATATATATATATATATATTAAAATGATATATATATATAAGTATTTTGACTTTGATTTCTTGATTTGAATAGTAGAACACCGTAAGAAGCTACATTTTTTGTGTTATAATTTATTATTTATTTTGTAGATATGTTTACTATTCACTAACAACAAACATTGCATCACAATATAGATTTTATAAACTAGCCAAATGCCCCCGGGCGTTGCCGCGAGCATTCTTGTGTATATAATTTAATATAATTAAAAGCACAACGATTATTTTATATGATATAACTAAATAAAAGTTATAGATTAGGAGATAAATGTATAAAATTTTAAGTAGAGTTTGTTATGCAAATATATATTGTTGACATATAATGTCATATTTTGTATACTTTATATATTTTGATGATAACAATAAAAGAAAATGGACTAATAATATGCTTGGATGAGATTAAGTTATAAACAGGTATTATACAGAGAATACATTAACAAGCATAATGGAGTACACGAAGAAATCACTCCAGAAGTCCAAGATGCAAGCAAGTGAAGACTTAGAATAAGTGTTCATTTTAGTGCTTGATAGCACAAATTAAAATGAACTCACACACTTCACATTGCATGCATTAAAAGGGTTTGATGATTAGAGGTTTAAGTCATAATCAATCGGTTCAAGAAATTAAGAAAAGATATTTTGTCAAGATAAAGTTTCTGCATGAACCGGTCGACCGCTTGGGTTACCAAGTGAACTGGTCGACCGCTTGGGTTATCCGTTGTGAACCGGTCGACCGCTTGATATGACAGTTGCACTAAAACGGCTATAAACGGTTAGTTTCTCTTTGAAACTTATAAATATACCTCTTAATTGCAAAATTAAGAACACACAACTTCTATATCTTATAGTGAGGCAATTAGTAGTGCATAATGTGAGAATATTAAGCTTGCTTGTATTTCACATAATGTTCTTGCCTTTAAATAGGCATTACAAATAATAGCAGAAGTAATTACATGGATTCTTGCTATATATATATATATACACAGAGATTGCGAGAATCATAGAGTTAGTGGCGTGAATCATTCTGATCATAGAATGATCTGCTGCATCTTGGCATGATCTCCTGCATCTCCATATCTGCATTAAATATATTACTATATTTCTTCACATTCCCCCTCAAGCTCAAGGCGGGGCTGGACCGAGGCAGAGCTTGTCACGATTGAGAACAAACATGGCAGCGCCAAGAGACTTCGTAAAGATGTCTGCTATTTGATCTGATCCTGGGATGAATGCCAAGGAAAGAACACCATTTGCAACACATTCTCGAACAAAATGGACGTCTATTTCAATGTGTTTTGTTCGATGATGGAACACTGGATTTTTGGCCATTTGAATGGCGCTGATGTTATCACAGTGTAGCTTTGGAGGAGGGTCAGAGTAACCGATGGTGCTGAGTAGGTGGACAAACCACATGAGCTCCGCTGTCGTAGAGGCTAAGGCTCGATATTCTGCTTCAGCTGTTGATCGAGACACCGTGGCTTGTTTCTTTGCTCCCCAGGATATAAGATTTTTACCTCGGAAGATAGCAAACCCAGTAGTAGAACGTCTGTCATCCCGACAACCAGCCCAATCCACGTCACAAAAACCACGAAGATCATGAATAGGAGTGCGAGTGTAATGAAGTCCAACACTTAGTGTCCCCTTTAGATACCGAAATATTCTCTTGGCAGCAATGAGATGGGTATCATGAGGTTCTTGCATGAAACGACACACTTGATGTACACCATAGGAGATATCCGGTCTTGTTAGAGTGAGATATTGCAAGGATCCTACCAAACAACGGTAGTGAGTGGGATCGGATAAGGGCTCACCATCTGCAGCAGATAAGGAGGATCCAGAAGCTAGTGGAGTGTTGACTGGTTTGGCACCATCAAGACCAAGCTTCTGCAGGAGTGACAATAAATACCTTGTCTGCGTGATGGTGATTGTGGACTCATCACGAGTGATTTGAAGCCCCAAAAAATAGTGAATGTCACCAAGGTCCGTCAATAAAATATCGTCAACATAGATAAGGAGGAGCAGAATATCTGATCCTTGAATACGATAAAAGAGTGATTGATCATATGGACATCGTATGAATCCCATTTGTTGTATGTAGGTACTGAACTTTAGATACCATGCACGAGGGGCCTGCTTTAGACCATATAAGGCTTTATGAAGATGACACACATAATCCAGCTTAGATGGATCTTCAAAGCCTGGAGGTTGAGCCAAATACACACGCTCCTGTAGCTCGCCATGAAGGAACGCATTGCTGACGTCTAATTGCTTGACAGGCCAGCTTTGAGACAGTGCAATGGTGAGTATAAGCCGAATGGTGCTAGGTTTAATAACAAGACTAAATGTTTCATCATAGTCAAGTCCTGGTTGCTGTGTAAAGCCACGAGCCACTAAGCGAGCTTTGTATCTTTCAACCGATCCATCAGAGCGTGTCTTTATTTTGAATACCCATTTGCTACTGATAATGTTCATATTTGGTTGTTTAGGTACCAAAGTCCAGGTGTTGTTGCTGTGAAGAGCACCCATTTCATCTTGCATTGCTTGAAACCATTTTGGATGCTGAAGAGCTTGTTTGATTGATGACGGTTCTTGTGGCTGGGCAACAAGGTCAGCAACAAAACAAGTAGGTATTGGATGTCTTGAAGAGAGGAATACCTTTGGTTTTAGCTTTCCTGTTTGAGTTTGTGTGGTCATATGATGCAGGCGCTGTGGAGCTGAGGCAGAGGCAATGAGATGCTGTGACTGGACCGGGGCAGCTGTGGGGGTGACATCTGGAGAATTGGTGGAATGAGAATTTGAAGGAGCAGCTGCAGATTCAACATGGGCTGTTGCTGTGACATCATGAGAACTGATCTGGTGTGACTGAGCAGAGGGAGACGTGCAAGGAATCTCGGATGAACTAGCTGAAGAGTGAACTGAGTCAGCGGCTGCAGCCTGGAATGCTGATTCATCATAAACATTTTCTTCTTCTGGAACATGGTGATTGATCGAAGGGGCTGTGTTTATAGATTTGGTCATTCCAGACTTCAGCAAGTGTGGGATTCTCTGCACATTAAATTGCCGTGAGATATTTGCATGTGTGTCAGGTGGCTGCATACCTTTGTAGGGGAATTGGGACTCATTAAACTTGACATGCCGTGATATGTATATGCGATTTGTCTTTGGTTCAAGACAGATATAGCCTTTGTGCTTGGTTGAGTAACCCATAAAAACACATCTTGTGGATTTAAAATCCAGTTTTGATCGGCCAAATGGTGCAAGTAATGGATAACAAGCGCATCCAAACACTCGCAATGAGTCATAAGTGGGGGTGGAACCAAAAATCACTTCATGAGGTGATTTATAACCCAACACAGGGGTAGGTAATCTGTTGATCAGAAACACTGCAGTTCGAAAAGCTGCGGTCCAGAATTTTGTTGGAACAGATGCATGTGATAACAGTGACAACCCAGTTTCTACGATGTGCCGGTGACGTCTTTCAGCTAGACCATTTTGTTCTGGTGTTCCTGGACATGAAATTCTGTGGATGATGCCATTAGTGTTGAAAAGAGTCTGTAAACTTTGATTAACAAACTCACCACCTCCATCACTCTGAAAAATTTTAACATGTGTATCAAATTGTGTTTCCATTTGCTTGATAAATATGGGAAGTATTTCTGCCACCTCAGATTTTTGGTTCATTGGAAACATCCATATATGCCGAGAAAACTCATCAACAATAATGAAATAAAATCTATTTCCATCAAAGGAGGGGACGGGTGCAGGACCCCAAACGTCTGAGTGCAATGTATGTAGAAAAGAATTAGCATATGATTTCCTTGAATCAAAAGGTAGCTTGGTTGATTTTCCCAGTACACAGCTTTCGCAGAAAGCATTTTGTTCATTCATAGAAGCTAAACACAATTTGGAAAGAATATTGGCAGAGGGATGCCCAAGCCGTGCATGCCACAAATTGCTCGGCACTTTATTTGCTAATAAACAAACTGGAAATGTGGAGAGCTGCTGCAAATTGATTGGATATAACCCATCCTTCACTAGGCCTTTAAGTATTACCTGCCTCGTCTTCATGTCCTTTAGTAAAAATCCCCATGGATAAAACAAGAAATAGCAGTTATTATCTCTAGTAAACTGAGATACAGATAGCAGTTTCTTCTTAATTGCAGGAACCACAAGAATATCATTAAGTTTGAGTTTAGAACTGTCAAGAACAATATGCCCTGTACCAGTGATAGACAAGTCCTGCCCGTTTCCAACCATAACAGAATCATTTCGGGAATAAGATACAATACCTTGAACCTCATTTATGTCAGGTGTCATGTGCTGATTTGCCCCAGTGTCCGAGTACCATGCTTCATCTGCAGTTTCTCCAATTTTAATAGCAGCAAATGCTTTGTACTGTTCAGCTTCTTCATCGGATGCAAAGCATCCATCAGCTTTGTGATTTGGCCCTCCACATCGAAAACAAGTGATACCACCACGTCCACGGCTGCTACCATTTGAGAGGTGTTTCTGACGTGTTCCCATAGTGTTTCCTGTCTGACGTGGAAAGCGTGATTCTTTAGCCCGTGGTGAAATGTTGGTGTTAAAATTTCTACCAGTGAAGCTGCGATGATTTCGACCACGAGCATTTTGATTTGTCCATGGTTTTGGGTTTGTGCGACCACGATTGGTATAAAAAGCAACAGAGGGAGCAGCAGTTGCTCGTGCTCCTTGAATTCGAATTTCATAGTCACGGAGTTTGCCAATAACTCCTTCAATTGTTGGAAAAACATCCCTGGCATTTAACGCTGCCACTATAGGATCAAATTCAGATCCTAGCCCACGAAGGATACAAATGATGAATTCATCATCATCTATCGGTTTACCTGCACCACAGAGAGACAAAGCCAATGATTTTGCTTTGTGTACATAATCTTCCAGTGAAGACGTGCCTTTTGTCAAGGATTGTAACTCGCCTTTGATTTGTTGTATGCGATCTCTGGTGTGGGTACCATAAAGGGTTTCTAATGTCTGCCATGCTTCATATGAGGATTCACTATTGATTACTTGTGAAAGAGGTGCATCAGATAGTGAACTATTGATCCACCCAAGGATCAATTGGTCAGTACGCAGCCACACTGCTGCAGCAGGATTTGGTTTCAACCTACCATCTTCACCCGTGATGGTTGATTCTGGGCAGGGGATTTCATTTTTCACATAACCGAGAAGGCCATAGCCACGTAGAACAGGGATGACTTGGGCTTTCCATAGAAGGTAATTGTTTGAAGCTAGCTTGGTGGAGATGTCAGGTAAATGTGATTTCGGGAGTGAAATCTCAAGGGAAGAGGAAGACATTGTTTGGCTTGATGTGGAAGATGCTGTATTGTTAAGCTCTGATACCATGTGAGAATATTAAGCTTGCTTGTATTTCACATAATGTTCTTGCCTTTAAATAGGCATTACAAATAATAGCAGAAGTAATTACATGATTCTTGCTATATATATATATACACAGAGATTGCGGGAATCATAGAGTTAATGGCGTGAATCATTCTGATCATAAAATGATTTGCTGCATCTTGGCATGATCTCCTGCATCTCCATATCTGCATTAAATATATTACTATATTTCTTCACACATAAACACCTTCATATCATCAATCCTCATTAATACTCATATTTGTGTTTAAATCTTCATATCCTAACACAGAGAGTATTTCATTCTCACTACACTTAAACACCTTCAAATATTGTAAGTGCTATTAAGTGAGATAAAGAGATCATAGATCTTCATTTGTAATATCTACACTATTAAGAGTGTATTGTTGTTTCACAAAAACAATCATTGTGAAACTCTTGAGAGTTGAGTATAAAACTCTTGGTATTGGTGAGGAACATCACCAAGGAAAAATCTTGAAGAGGGTACATCTTCAAGTGGGAAAAAGAAAATCTTGAAGAGGGCATATCTTCAAGTGGTGTAAAAGTCTTGGTGTGGATTCATCAAGCGAAAATTATAATCTTGTTACTTGGACTAGTAAGAGAGTACAATACTCAAGTACCGGTTGGTACTTGAGTCGTGGATGTAGGCTTGCCGAACCACGTTAAAAACCGAGTTAGCAATCTCTCTTTTATCTCTTTACTTTAAAGTAATTAATTTTAAGATTGCATTATTTATTGTATTTACACATAGTTGCCTTAATCCGTGAACAACAATTGGTATCAGAGCTTAGTTCTCAATTATTAAGTTTGCTTAGACTTTGAGTAGAATGGCAACTGCTAGCTATAATCTCCGAAATGAAGGTGCTTCAACATCTAGACCACCATTTTTTGATGGTGATGATTATGCCTATTGGAAAGCTAGAATGACAATATATCTTCAATCTATAGATTTTGATTTATGGATTTCTATTGAAAATGGACCTCATAGACCACTTAAAACCGTAAATGGTATTGAGATTCCAAAAAGCATGATATAATATACTGACCTAGATAAAAGATTACTTTCTATGGATGCTAAAGCCATGAATACTATATATTGTGCATTAAATAGAACTGAATTTAATAGAATATCTTCTTGTAAAAATGCTAGAGATATATGGCATGCTTTAGAAGTAACTCACGAAGGAACTAATCAAGTAAAAGAATCAAAAATTGATATGTTAGTTCATCAATATGAGTTATTTAAAATGTTGCAAAATGAATCCATAACTAATATGTTTACTCGTATGACTAGTATTACAAATAGTTTACATGCTCTTGGTAGAACTTACACAAATGCAGATATT
Organism: Salix exigua; assembly: GCA_032356905.1. Lineage (NCBI taxonomy): Eukaryota > Viridiplantae > Streptophyta > Magnoliopsida > Malpighiales > Salicaceae > Salix > Salix exigua. The sequence goes on along the minus strand of CM063603.1, from coordinate 19,124,729 downwards.
GTAAGTAAAATTCTCAGATCTCTACCGAAAGCTTGGGAAGCTAAAGTGACAGCAATACGAGAAGCCAAAGATCTCACAAAATTACCATTAAAGAAGCTCATCGGTTCTCTAATGACTCACGAAATATCTATGGATAATCAAGATCAAGAAGAAAGGCCAAAGAAAACTTTGGCATTTAAAACTATTCATCAAATTGAAAGTGAGGATAATGATGATGATAGTCACGACGATCTTGAAGAAGATGTAACATCTATCACAAGACAGTTTCGAAACTTTCTTAGAAAGAAAAATGACAAGAGAAAGTTCTCGAACTACAAAAAAGAGAGAGAATCAAGTAAAGAAACTCCAAGGTGCTACAAATGCAACAAGTTGGGACATATCAAAACCGATTGTCCCCTTCTTTAAAAGAAGAAGAAACATCGCTTTCAAAAGAAAGCTTTGAAAGCAACATGGAGCGATGACTCGGACTCAAGCTCTAGTGATGAAGAAGAACATGTGGCTAACATGTGCTTCATGACAATCGAAAGCGAAAATGAGGTACTATCTTCGGATGATGAATTCGATCCTTCTTATATTGAGTTACATGAACAACTTGAAAATTTGTATGTAGAATATAAGAAATTAGGTTCCAAATATAGCACCCTAAAAGAAATCATGTACTCATAATTGAAGAAAAAGAATTATTAGAAAAAAAAGTATGTGATTTAAATGACAAGAGTAGTAAAACTATTCAACTTGAAGAAGATAATAAATCCTTAAAAGAAAAAGTTGATGTGTTAAATGTAATTATCGCTAAATTCACACAAGACTCATTTTTTTTTTGAGAAAATGCCTTCGAGTCAGAGAAGTGTGTTTAACAAAGGAGGATTAGGTTATAAACCTGATAAAAATCAAAAATACTTTAAGAACTACTTTGTTAAATCTAAACAATCTTATGATCCAAATCATACATGTAATTATTGTAGAAAATCAGGACATTTGATTTATGCATGTTCTATTAAGAAAAATAAGAATGTACAATACTCAAGTAAGAGAATACAATACTCAAGTACTCGGTTGATACTTGAGTCGTGGATGTAGGCTTGCCGAACCACGTTAAAAACCGAGTTAGCAATCTCTTTTCTTATCTCTTTACTTTAAACTAATTAATTTTAAGATTGCATTATTTATTGTATTTACACATAGTTACCTTAATCCGTGAACAATATATATTATATCTTTTAGAATATAGGTATTACGTCATAAAAGATCACAAAAGATCGCGAACTAACATTAAAAAAAAGCAAAAAACTTTTATAAGAAAAAAATAAATCACTAAAATCATTATTGTGCAGATAGTAAAATTATAAAAATCATTTAATACAAAGAGCAAATAAAAATAATTATAAAAAAAGAAAGGGGAAAAGGAAGCAATATTAATTTAAAATATTATAACAATAGCAACATTGGAGTTCTAACATCTAAAATTATTATTTCTGTCACTATCAAAACAATAAAAATTATCAAATTATATTGAGGGAAAAATAAAAGCATGAACAAAATAGAAAGCAAGAAAAAATTAAATTATTATTATTATTATTATTGATTTTATTATCATTATTATCATGAAAGAATAAATAAATGAATGAAAGATTAAAAATTGTAAAAAAGATCAAACACAAAAATACAATAAAAACTAAAAAATATCATTGTTCTCACTTGTCAACACAATAAAATTATCATTATGGGGCTCCTAGGGTTTCAGTTGAAGACCCCCCTGTAACTTATTTGGGCATCCCTCTAATCACCAAGAGGCTCTCTAGTAGTGACTGCAACAGGCTAGTGGAGAAGATAACCGCGCGTATCAAGCTTTGGACCTCAGCCACATTGAGTTACGCTGGTAGGCTCCAGCTCATAAAGACCACTCTTTTTTCAATGCAGGTTTACTGGATGAGCATGTTCATTCTCCCAGTGGCGGTTATAAACCGTATTGAGTCCATCTTGGCTAGGTTCTTATGGAGAGGGCCTTCTTTGGCAGCTAATGGATCCAAAGTTAGTTGGGATCGTATTTGCTATCCTCTTAAGGAGGGGTGGTTCGAATTAAAAGCTCCCAGGAATAGAACAAAGCGACTCTGCTCAAGCATTTTTGGCGTATTTTGACTTGTGATCATTCCATATGGTCTGACTGGGTCCATACGGTTTTATTGAAGGGCAAAAGCATATGGGAAGTTAAAGCTTCTTCGAATGCGTCTTGGACTTGGAGAAATCTTATGGGAAACAGGATTTGGTGTAAAGGTCTCTTCCAGACGAAGATAGGCAATGGGGAGAGGACTTCTTTGTGTTTTGATTATTGGGTCCCGGGGGGATATAGCCTTGCTGAGACCTTACCAACAAGCACAATATCTTCCTCTACGATTCGGTGGGATTCTAAAGTGAGCGCCATTATCAGGAATGGAGCGTGGGTGTTCCCGAATGGGCATCATGATCTGCAGCGAGTATGGAATTCCATAACTTTCCTCCCTAACACTCACCGTCAAGACACCATCAAATGGAGAGAGTCCTTTAGGAATTTTCACAATAGCTTCGGCCTGGAATTGGTTAAGGAGAACTAGGGAAATCACATTTTCACAGCCTAATTTGGTAGTCCAACCACGTTCCGAGATATGCTCTAACTCTTTGGATAGCTTCAATGGGCAGATTATCAACCTTGGGCAGGACGAAAAATGAGCTCTTTCAATGGTGGCTCGCGTGCTTTATGGGATCGAGGATAAATCCCATGACCATCTGTTCTTCCATTGCAGTACTCGTCAAAGATGTGGGAAATCTTAACAAGGCTTGGCAAAGTGCGATGGCGGGAAAAAGTTCAGCAAGAAGAAGAGGTTTCACAACGTCCTTGCAAATCACATGCTAGCTACAACTGTTTATTTTGTTTGGACGGAGAGAAACCACAGAACTTTCTGAAATCAATGTAAGCCAGCTGACATCCTCGCGTATGAAGCAACCATGCAAATTCGACTGCTTCTCATGAGCTACTCCGACCACATTCTAGATCATGCAAGGGCCTCCTGGAATGTATAAACGTTGTGGTTAAAGGCTTCGAGTGGGCTGCTGTATGCGGGCCTGTAGTGGGATCAAAGAGCCTGCGGGATGGGCCCTGTCTCTCTCTCTCTCTCGGTTAACTTCGTGGGCTTGCTCCTGAAGGCCTTCCTTGGCTAGGCTGTGCAAAGCCTCCTAGGCTTTTCTTAGTCCAGTGTGTTGGGGTTGTCTGCGCGCATCCCCGTGTGTGTTGTAAAGCCTCAGGCCATGTTTTTTGTTTGTTCTCTTGCGCAGGTGTTAGGCCTTTGTGTTTGCGCGATAGCCTTGTTGGGTTTGTTTTCTTTTTTGGTTCTTGAGCGGTAAGCCGCTGGCCTGTTTTGTAAGCCCGAGCCCCTGGGCCGGTGCTCTAAGGCCTCCACTGTACATTCTCCTTTTTTTAATTCACTTTGAATTTTATTAAAAAAAACACAATAAAAACTATCAAATTATTCTTATGAAAAAAACCCTAAAAAACATTAACAAAAAAGAAAGCAAGAAAAAAAAATAAACGATCATCAATATCTATTTAATTTATTTTTGTGTTAATAATGAAAGGGAAAAAATGGAAGAAAAAAAGATCCTAAAAAGTTCAACAAAAGATCAAACAAAAGAATAAAACAAAAACAAAAACTATAATTGACAAAACAATAAAAATTATCAAATTATCCTAAAGAAAAAAATTCTCAAAAATATTAACAAAAAAGTAAGCAAGAAAAACAATTAAATTGTTGTTGTTGTTGTTGTTGTTATTGTTACTACTGTTATTATTATTTAATTTATTTTTGTGTTAATAATGAAAGGGAAAAAATGGAAGGAAAAAAAATCCTAAAAACTTCAACAAAAGGTCAAACAAAAGAATAAAACAAAAAAAAATAGCATTGCTATCACTGCCAAAACAATAAAAATTATTAAATTTTCTCGAGGAAGAAAAAACTAAAAAACATTAACAAAAGAGGAAGCAAGAAAAATAATTAAATTATTATTATTCTTGTTGTTGTTGTTGTTTTTATTATTATTATTGTGTTAATAATGAATAAAATTAAATAAATGAAAGACTAAAAAAACCATAAAAACTTTAAGAAAATTTAAATCATAAAAACATTTAAAGTATAAGGCCCAAAAAGAAAATCAAATATAAAGAGATTAAAATCCAGAGTTAAAAGTATAAGAACCAAAATGAAAATTAAATTTATTATCAATTTCAATCAAAGGACAAAATTGAATAAATTGAAACTGCTGTACCAAAAAATAATAAAGTATAAGAACCAAAATGAAAATTAAATTTATTATCAATTTCAATCAAAGGACAAAATTGAATAAATTGAAACTGCTGTACTGCATTTATTGATTTATTTAAACCCAATCCAGAAATCAAAAGGAGGGTCGAAGTGAAAATTGCTCATCCAATTAGATTCAATTGAAAGACTCAATTGAATTAAATCAAAATTTATATAACAAAAATCAGGGTCATAAACAAAATTAAAAGTACAGGGATCGAAGTGCGGAGAGAGAGAAATGATTGCAGCGGCATTAACCAACCACCGTCATGTCCATGGACATCGGAGGCCGTAACGCGTCGCGATCGGGAGGAAGATCAGCGGCGGCGCATCTACTAAGACGCCAGAATCTCATCTCTGGCGATGCCATCACGACGCACCCGCCACTCAAAGAGGGCGTGAGGTGGAATCATCGTCACCACGTGTGACACACGCGCCGACGAGAAATAGCAAAAATAAAAAAAAATGGCCAATTACCGGTGTAGCTCTTTGCCTAAGTCAACTATATTGTCTTATTAGGGACAAGTCAGTAATTAGACATTTTCATAAAAATATAAAATAATGAAAAGGTAGGCGGACCGGATCGGACCGGTCCGGTCTGAAAGTGTGCAATTAGCGCGGAGCCCCTCCATCCATAAACGTTTTTTTTTTGTCTTTTTCGAGGGCTAAAAGCGTTATTTCACCTGTACAAAAAAAGAAAAGGAAAACTCGCTAACCATCCGAACCGAGAACCGAACTGACCCAAAAATATACCATTACAATCCACAGTGCACTCACTCACATGCTACAGTACACGCAGCTACAGGGAATTGGCCACGCCGTTTATATATTAGTTAATGTTACAACACAAAGGTTGCATACTTTAACATTTCCTCAGTAACCTCTTCACTCCTCAATATTTTGTTATGAATCCACCTAGATTTGTTGTTTAACTTATCTTAGTGATTAACTTTATTAAGTTTAAGATTTTTTTAAATACTTTATTGAGTTTATTATTATTATTATTATTTAAAAAAGAGTTTTTTAAATAAATACTTTTGAAATTTAGAAAATAAATAATATAAAGATAAATTAAATATTTAGTAAATTTTAAAGAATAGAATTTAGAAACACACACACACACAACTCTTTCATTGATCATATAAATAGTAGAAGAAAATAAGCTATCACCTCTAATTATTTTAAATATATTTGGGTAATCCAACTACACAAATAAACAATTTTCATATGAAGATTTTTCTAAGCAGAAAGTGACATTGATATCCAATGTAAAACCATATTAAAAAAATCCAATCAAATGTAGATTAACTAATCATTTTATTAATATAAACTAGATATTGTTGGAGAATAATATAAATCATATCATGAGACCTCTCCTAAAAATCTAAACTTTTAGGTGAGATGATTCTTTGACATGATATTAAAATTTTATTAACCCGACGGTCACAAGTTTAAATCTCACAATTCTCATTTTATTTAATAAAAATCAAGCACAAGATAATGTAGACTTTTAACTTGAGTGGGTGTGTTAGAGAATAATATAAATTATATTATGGTATCTTACTTAATAGTTTAAACTTTTCATTGAGATAACTCTTTGACAAATATGAGTTTGTGATAAGTACCGAGCATGCATTTTTTTTATTGTAAAAAACAAATATCTAAGCATCGCAATGGAATTTCAAAGAAAAAAACATTTGGAGTTATAATGTGAAAAGAAAAACAAGAAGTAATTATTTGAGAAAAAAATAATAATTATTAGATCACAGCTTTCTTGGTTGATTCTTGAACACAAGTAATAACTCATATAATGAACTTTCTTTATGTCAAGTTTTAATTATTATTTTCTGCTGTATCAGATATGAAGACTCGCAAGTGGGGAAACAAAGAAAAAAGATGATGATCGAGTAGGTGTCATTTTTATAAAAAACTATGTAAGAAAATAATTATGGATTTGGCCGAGTAATTCTCTGGTCGCAATGTAAATCAACAATGCAGTCAAAAATTTCATATAAATCATAGCAAATGTTTTAGATGCGGATACAATGTGAGATAATTTTAATATTTAAATGGGACCACTTTGCATCATTAAATATTACCAAGCATAAATTATATAGATTACAATTATCAATAAATAAATAAATAAATAATTTGAAAAGTTAAATATTACTGGCCTTATTTGACAATTCAAGAGGTTAATTGGCTCGATTTTCAAAAACAATTATGAATCTCTCTTTAAGCACTCGTTCAATATGGTTTGTAATCATGGATTTAGTGTCCGTTTGGCATTGCCATCCCACCAGCTTTTGGCTGAAATTTGATTTTTTGTTTAATTTTAAATGAATATGTTTTTGTGTGTCTTAGATCATTTTGATGAGATGATTTCAATTTTTTTAAATATCATTTTGATGTATTTCGACACGATAAGCACTTTGAAAAGCTACCGCAACCACACTCCGAACAGGCCCTTAGTCTTAATTAATCTACATAACTGATTCAAGAATACTCTTTATTGTAAAATTAAAAAAAAGCCTAATAGCATATTTTACCCCTAGTAATAGGATATTTGTTTTTGCAGTGAAAAAATGCTTTTGAAAAATTATGTTTTTAATTTAAATTATTATATTATTAATTTCAAATCATTTTAATATAATAATATTTAGAAAAAATTTAATACATTCAAGTTCAAGGCAAAAACATTGTGGCAATTTCACTATTCACTATAATAGTGAAATGATATATATGTTCTTTCCAAGAAAACCACTTGCCTACTACGCATTTTCATATTTTTATGAAATGCATTAGTCGATTAAAATGTTTATATCTTTTAGTAAAATAAAATTATCTATCGAGCTAGAATTTTTTCATCATTCAACATTAATTTTTTAAAAATATCAGTTTTGTTACTTTCTTAAATTTATTTTCTATAAAGTTATCCCATTATCATAGCTATAATTATAAAATTTGGAGGTTAGCCCAAGTTGTTTGGCCTTTTATTACCTAGGCTCATGCATATCACACAATCTTAGATTGACTCGAGCAAGATGTTTTTGTCTACTACTTATATCCAACTACATACTTTAAAAGTCTTTTTCCCCAAGTTTTCATGATTTTTTAACATAAAAAAATAATATGTTTACTCTAATTATTTTATTGTCTAATTAAAATTAAATAAACTTATTAAAACTGGTTAGAGCTAAAACTCGAGTCATTTGTATATCATTTTTTAAATGCACTTATAATATCTACATATTATTTTTATGCAAAGAAAGATGCGAACCAACAACGTAGCGCAAGTTCATAACTAGTACAAGTATATTTTTATTGTTTATTATTTATTTAGTGATTGTATTGATGTATAAGTGTCTTTACAATAATTTTTAAAATAATTAAATGGCACATGGGGTGTTAGCCTACTAGAAGAAGGAATATTGTTTCATTTCTCTGTGTCAAGATTCAAGTCTCTCTATGTACGTTTGTCACCCCACGATACTTTACTTTTTATTAGGATTGCAGGATATTTAATAACTTTGAAAATTAATAGTGATCTGTGTACATTAACCCGAGTACCATTGTTATATAAAAAAGAAAAGAACCAACCCTTTTATCGAGTCATCAAATGTGTCGCTGCCAGGATTGTAAAATCCGCTCCAAGTACCGCTTTGGTTTTGTTTGGAACAGAACGTTCGGTTTCGGTGCATTCCGCGTTCGTTCCGATTTTGTACTCGTTCATATTTATTTAATTATATATATGAAAAAATAAAATATTAATTTAACAAGTATAATTTAAATTCAAGATAAATGAGCTTTAAATTATACAATACAAACACAAAATCAAACAAATATAATCTCAAAATTAAAAATATCTCTCAAAATTTTAAAATATTATGAAATTAAAATGTTCTAAAATAAAAAATATCACTCAAAATATCTACTATTTTATTAGCATCAATTGTTTTTAGAAAAAGAATTTATATTCCTGTGGAGGCAGTAATTGAGACGTGTTGTGTCGCGGTTGGAACTCGAATTCTCATCACCCAAACTTTGTTGTTTGCTAAAATTTGCACTATCATAACTTTTCTTTTTTTAGCATCAAATTATCTCTCTCTCCCCCTTCCTTTTTCTTTCTCATATACTTCCTTTGCTTTGCAGCCCCAAGAATCTCTTTTCCAGGTAAATATATTGCCCATCCTTGTGATCTCAGAGCTTATACATCCATCTTTACAATCATGGACAACAATCACAGTGATGGGGTGGTGTGCACGAAAGAAGAGCAACAAAAATTGCCAAAACCAAGAAAAAGCCTATAAAATTAGTGTACATATCAAACCCCATGAAGTTCAAGATTAGTGCATCTGGATTTAGGGCTTTGGTTCAAGAACTCACTGGCCAAGATTCTGAATAGCCAGACCCTGCTAAGATCGTGGACGATGATGCTCATGGTGTTGGTGGAAATTATCGAACGGTTTCAAATGGTACAAAAACAGTTGTTGATGATGACTGTTGAGATTTGAGGTGAGCTGATGGAATTATGGAAAATTGATTTGGGAATTTTGGGGTGTCGGGGCTGTATGTGTGTGTTTTAATTCTAGTGTAAACTGTAAATGACGTCGTTGGCTGACACCGGAACGGAACTTCCGGTACAAAACCGGGGTGTTCCGGCCGGAATTCGGCCGGAATAGCCGGATCGGTCCGGAATTCTACCGGGACAAAAACGCCACCGTTTTATCCCGAATTTTCAGTGGAATGGATCGTTCGGCCGGAACGGAACGGGATTTACATCCCTGACTCGCTGCATCATTTTCTCTTGTACAACAATAAACAATAATTTTTCTCTTGATGCTGGGCAATTTATTATTAGTAGATTTTCATACATGTATATCATGTTAGCTCAAGTTGGCTAATGTTTTTTATTTACATACTATATTTTGTCGTATTATATTTAATTGGATGAAAATTGAATAACATTATATTTCGTCGTTTAATTTACTGGTTTAGCATTAATTTTCTTGAAAAAATATACTTGTAATATCTAAATAATTTTACAAGAAAAAACAATATGAACCAAGCTTAGAATGCACCATGCAGTTAACAATAACACGCTGACAAGATAGAATACGAGATGGAAGTCATAAAATAGCGAGTTCATTTAATACGAAATTTTATGAATGTAAAATTTGTTTGCCATCGCATAAATATGATTTTCAAAATATTTTATACGATTTATAATTGTTGTATTTCATGTTTAGGAGATTTTAAACTTGATTTTACAGATTTTATTTGTAAATAAAAAAAATGATTAATTTAGTAGGTCCAGGCTATACCGCTCTCATGTATGGTCAACTCGTGATGTTTGGTTTCTCTCTGTACATGCAGGCGGCCAATGCAAGAAAAAAAATAATGATAAAAATATATTTACGTGCAATCATATATTATTTAAAGACTACATGTTTGACTAAAAAAAATAGCAGCCTATTTTAACCGACACTTACTTTGACTGGAATAGGTAAAAGAAACTAATTGATAGCTGAAAATCAACGGGATTATCTCCTGTGACATGAGCGTAAGAAATGGCTTTGCTCATTATGCTACCAATGATGCTACGAAGTCAAACATTCAACCTCATACCAAACGCCATTCTTGAGTCTCCATTCAAGACTTGAACATGTATGCTGGCCAAGTTAGTTTAATTTCCATGAATATCGACGGCTTTTAGTAATTTAATTATAATATTGTAGTTGAGGATTTCATCCATCGATGATCGTAGACATTTTCTTGTTTTATTTTAAATAAAGTCCATAAGCCCCTGTTCGGAAAAGGTCTTCGCTTACCATGGAGCTGGAGTTGTATTTAAGGCTTTGCAGGCGCTCCATTCTTCATCCACCTCTTCACTAACACTCTCTCTTTTATTTCATTTGCTTGCTTAATTGCATCCACTAGCTCAAGAGGGATCGAGGGTGGAGCGAGAGAGATCCCAGGCAAAAAGATGTGGACAATCGGATTGGCTGTCGTAGCATTGGTGGTGGTGTACTATACTCACCTGATTTTCAAATGGAGAAGCCCGAAAATCGAAGGAGTTCTCCCTCCGGGTTCCATGGGCTGGCCCCTCATTGGAGAAACTCTCCAGTTCATCATTCCTGGAAAATCTCTGGACCTTCATCCATTCGTCAAGAAAAGAATGCAAAAGTAAATATGCTGGCTAGCCTTCAAATACTTCTAATGTATATATATATATATATATATATATATATTTATATATTCACCACTAACACACATTCATGTTAATTAATTTCTTGATCCAGGTATGGACCGATCTTCAAAACCAGTCTGGTTGGAAGACCGATCATCGTGTCCACTGACTACGAAATGAACAAGTACATCTTGCAGCACGAAGGAACTTTGGTTGAGCTATGGTATTTGGATTCCTTCGCCAAGTTTTTCGCTCTCGAGGGTGAAACCAGGGTGAACGCGATCGGTACAGTTCACAAATACCTGAGAAGCATAACTTTGAACCACTTTGGTGTCGAGAGCCTTAAGGCATCATTGCTTCCTAAAATCGAAGACATGCTTCACACCAACTTGGCAAACTGGGCTACTCAGGGACCTGTCGACGTCAAACAAGTTATCTCTGTCGTGAGTGCACTTTTTTCTGCCCATACATGCACTGGTGATCTTCATGGACATTTTCTCACGTCCTCTTAATTATCTCTAACCTGCCGTTTCATTCTTGTTGTAGATGGTTTTCAATTTTACCGCCAACAAAATATTTGGTTATGATGCTGCAAACTCGAAAGAGAAGCTCAGTGAGAATTACACAAAGATCTTGAACAGTTTCATCTCCTTGCCTCTGAATATTCCTGGCACATCATTCCACAAGTGCATGAAGGTAAACAGAGCATTCCCTGAACCTTGAGATTTGCTCAGCAATCACCGCTCGGGAATGGCCATCCAATAATATGTCTTTCTGTTGATGCAGGACCGAGAGAAGATGTTGAAAATGCTCAAGGACACACTGATGGAGAGGCTCAGCGATCCATCAAAGCGTCGGGGAGATTTTCTCGATCAAGCCATTGATGATATGAAGACGGAGAAGTTCTTGACGGAGGATTTCATCCCCCAACTCATGTTCGGAATCTTGTTTGCCAGCTTTGAATCCATGTCAACCACCCTAACCCTTACATTCAAGTTTCTTTCAGAGAACCCTCGAGTGGTTGAGGAATTGAGAGTATGAAAACATACCCTGAAAATACCACATTTTAATCTTTCATTTTGAAGATACCACCACTCTATTCACGCCATGTCCTGCGCTAATTGTGTGATTTAATCGTTCAGGTTGAGCATGAGGCAATCGTGAAGAAGAGGGAGAATCCAAACTCCCGCCTCACCTGGGAGGAGTACCGATCAATGACTTTCACACAAATGGTTGTCAACGAAACGCTTAGAATTTCCAACATCCCACCTGGTTTGTTCAGAAAGGCTCTGAAAGATTTCCAAGTCAAAGGTACACCTCCAATTCTTGATTTAAAATTTCTACTGTTTACGTTTTGAAAAATGTTCAGTTTAACTGATGGTCTGCGAAAAATTTCCAGGATTCACTGTTCCAGCTGGCTGGACAGTAATGCTCGTCACTCCTGCTACTCAGCTGAACCCTGAAACCTTCAAGGATCCAGTCACATTCAATCCATGGCGCTGGCAGGTGGGAAGTTTTACTATTGCAAAACCTTAGGGTGGATTGAACTTGATTCGCTTTCTTCATCATACATCTGCGTGCCATTCATTCTTTAATTACCTCCGGCTGCTTTTTATTGATACATGTGTTTAATTCTCTACAGGACCTTGACCAAGTTACCATCTCCAAGAACTTCATGCCATTTGGAGGCGGCACGAGACAATGTGCTGGGGCAGAGTACAGCAAACTGGTCCTGTCGACTTTTCTTCATATCCTGGTCACCAAGTACAGCTTTACTAAGGTGAAGGGAGGCGACGTTTCTCGCACTCCTATCATTTCATTCGGTGATGGCATCCATATCAAGTTTACAGCCAGAGCATAGATGAAGAAGTTCTCTGTTGTCCGTCCTTTCTCGCCAGTTTATTAGCAACAAAAACAAAAGAATCTGGAGTTTCAAATCTCTTCAGCACTGGAGCGATTGAGTTGTAGTGTGGTTGCAAGACAATAAGTGTAATCGTTACAGCAGCATTTTGTAATATTATGTTCAACTACTTTTTTTTTCTTACTACAGAGATCATCCTTTGTTTTATTTTTATTTCCTTAATACATTAATGAATCTTGAACATAATTAATATCTCATATAATCAATGGACAGCAATTATCTCACTCCTAAAAAAAGTTGAAGTAGCTTTGACTTATTAGTAAAAGTAACTAAAATGTAATAATTGAACCTTTATTTTAAAAGATGTTGCTCTAGGCATTAAAATAATTACAAAACATAAATGTTGATATGAATTTTTTTTCGTCAAATTCCTTTGTTTCTACCCCGAAATTGTCATTTTTACCATTTTAGATAATCTCGTTTTAACCATAACTCTTGATTTGATTGCCCGAATTGACTTTCGTCACTTTATGCTTACTTAGGGCTTGTAGACCTATTATAATTTGCTCTTATCTCAAAGCTATTATTTTTGGTAATTTTATGGTTTAGTATCGTTTCCTAATAGTCATGGATTAGGTAAGGGTTTTATATTAAAAACCATTGTAAAGCCTCTGGTCGAATTTTCTTTTAATTGTTGAATAAAATTCTCTAAATCTTTGTGATTTCATCTTATTGCAAATTAATTACGGAATATTCGGTGGTCGTATGTTTGATCATTTGATGTGGAAAAAAACCCTTTTAGACCTCCACAAGAGGATGAAGAAATTATTGGTCCTGAAATACCATATCTTAGTGTTATTGAAGCACTTATATATCTTGCAAATTGTACAAGACCAGATATAGTTTTTGTAGTAAATTTATTGGCAAGATATAGTTTCACTCCTATAAAAAGACATTCGAATAGAGTCAAACATATATTTTGCTATCCTTGTGGAATAACCAAAATGGAGTTATTTCAAATTCATCATTGATTGGATATGTAGATGCAGGTTATATCTTTGATCCCCATAAAAGAAGGTCACAAACTAGTTATCTATTTACCGATAGTGGTACTGCAATTTCTTAGAGATCTTTCAAACAAACACTAATGGCTATTTCATTAAATCATTTAGAGATTATCACGATACATGAAGCAAGTCGAGAAAATATGGAGTGTCAACTATTGAAAATAGTCCCACAATATTGTTTGAAGAAGATATTGTTTGTATCACTGAACTCAGATGAGGCTATATTAAAGGCTAAAACACAAGGCATATCTCACCAAAGTTCTTTTATACTCATGAGCTCTGACAAAAAAGAGAAATTGATATCAAACAAATTGGGTCAAGTGATAATTTATCAGACTTGTTTATAAAGTCTTTACCAGCCTCAACTTTCAAGAAATTTGTCCATAATATTGGATGCATCATCTTGAAGATTTGTCATAAGACATGTACTTTTGAGGGGAGGTCAATGCAAATTGTACTCTTTTTCCTTCACTTAGCTTTTTTCCTAGTAGGTTTTTCTTTGCAGGATTTTTAATGAGATAATTTCACATTGTTTTAATGAATTCTAAATTATTCAGTTATGGATCTTGAAGTATCTATATAAAGTCCTCTATTGAATTTTAAAGTAAATGGTCATTCAAGGGGATATGTTATAAACTCATATATTTATTGAATGTCCATCACTCTTGAATTTAGTCTCTTGGATTTTCATAACTCTTATTTTCATTTCCTTCTCCTATAAATACACCATTTGTCTTGTATTCATAATAAAAAAGATATATTCCTATTGTCTCTTTTGATTATATTTTAAAGTATATGCTCTTATATGTAAATTATTTCTTCTTTTTATAATACTTTCTTCTATTTTTACCACTTAAAACTCCAATATAGTGTGTGATTAGTAGTATTTCTTAAAAAAAACATTAAAAAAACATAATACAAAAAAGTTAGAATATAAATCACATTTAATTCCGTGATAAACATGGTTGTTAAATATGGACAAAAGATATTTGCCTAGATGGGACCTATGGCTCTAACCCATGATGAGATGATGAATGGTTAGAATCTAAACCCTTGAAACTTTGAAATTTTTAGGGTGTCAGAGTATATGAGTGTTTGAGTTTGATTAGTAACAAATTAAAACTAGAAGATTAAAAATTTAAAAGCCAGTTCATAAATTCATAGTCTAAAAATAATCACGATGTTACGAGGTTATGCTTTCTATATTGAAAAGAGAATAACTTTTAATCTTTGGAATTGCATATGTGATTTATAGTTTAATGATTAAATCTGAGAGAGAGAAAAGTTTAAGTAGCTTTGACATATTAGTAAAAGCTATGAAAGTAATAATTAAACCTTTATTTTTAAAGATGTTGCTACACACATTAAAATAATAACAAAATATAAATATTTATATGAAAATTTTAATAGTGCTCAATGAAAACATATGTTATTAGTAATTCTTTATATTTAACTTGAATAAATAGATATACACAAAGATAAAAGAGAAACAAAAAGTGATAACCCATCAAGTAATAAGAATTTCTCTCCTATATGTAGCTATTATTTTTTTAAGTTAGCCAAGAAAGTAACTTATAGGATACTACCATTTATTTTATGAGCAACATAAAATTTCTTCGCCAAGCCAATCACAACACCCATATTCATTTTTAAGTAATGCAAACATTAGTTACTTCTACCAAAAATAAGAATATATACTCTTATGATTTCTCTCTTTTAAATGTATTTATTTATTTTATTGAAATTGAGTCTAAAAAAATTACTATTGGAATATCAATAATTACTTTTTAAATACCAAAAACTCTCTCTAGTAAGTGTGTCATAAAACACAGTCATTTTTAAGCAATCCAAAGTCTATGCTACACACATTTAAAAAGGTAGGTGTATTTAAAGAGGGGAAACTTGAAATCTCCTTTTAATTGCTATTGTGGTAGATTTTGCAATTTGAAAAAATAGGTTTAGAAAAAGTTATGCCCTAAACATTCATGAAACTCATCACAAATGTCGCAAACCTTCTACCATATAAAGTTTGCATTGTTGATCCCCCTCTCTGAGTGATTTTTTTGGCTTTGTTGCGTAAAATTTGCTGTTTTTTTGTATCCTTCCCCCGCCCCTCTATACAGCGTCCTTGGCTGCTATTTATAGGGAGCTTGGTCTGCCACGATAGCTAGCTATCGGCGGCGTGGTGGTTGTTGGTTGGCACTGGGCTATCGGCAGGCGTGGTGGCTGACCAGTGGGCAGTGCAATAAAAGCAGCATGCGAGAATTGCAGTGGCAACTTTGGGGAAGACATAGTTGCAATGTGGTGCCTCCATTTATAATTGTTCTACTTGCACTCTCAATTGGATTTAAACTTGTAATTTGTGCAATTATATCCCCATCAAATGTTCAACATTAGCCTTCTGTTTGTGCGCCATTTTTATTTTGGTCCCTTACTTCCGATTGATGCAATTGGATCCTCAATTGATCATTAAACTTCAATTTGATACTTAATTTTGCACTATTAGCTTGGAAATATTCAATTGGATCTCCACAAATTCCAATCTTCTCAATTGAGCGTGAATTAAATTCAAGAATTTGGTTGTTCATCAATTAAGCCTTAATAAAATTGATTTGTCCAATTTATAGCATAATCAACTCCATTCACTTAATTAAATACTTCAAGTGGATCCTAAATTAATTCTCAAATATAATAATATTTTAAAATTGCCATGATTGAATCAAAATGGCCTATTCAAAATATAATTATGATTTTTAACTTAATTATTCCTTGAATTTGTATTTTCTCTCATTTTTGGGCACATTAGATATACAATTCGGCTCTGAAACTATTTAATTTTTTCATCGTGATTTTTTTTACTGACACCCACCCTTTTCATTTTATTTTTTATTTTATTTTTAGTCAAATTTGAAGAATAACCCAAAATTGGATTATAACAAGTGTCTTTCCAATGATTTTTTGAACAGTGAAATGATTTAATTTCCCTTACTTTTGAAAAATGAAACTTGTAGAACAAAGTTATTTAGGTCTCTTTATTTTTTTCAAATACAATAAAAGGTGTACTTTTCTTTTGCAATCAAGGAAACACGAATCGGGCCTTTTTCATCTTTAAACATGTTTTATTGTTAATTTCATGAACATGGATGGTAAATTGGTTTTTTTATTTTGATTTATTTTCTTCATTAATAAAATTGGTGTGTGAGACACCTCTCAATGGAAGAACCACTCATTTCACTATGTCATTGAATACATCGTTGCATCATTTTTCTCCTAAAAGTGGTCAATTTATTACGAGTGGATTTTCTTACATGTATATAATGTTAGCTCTAATTGACTAACAGTATTTTTTTATTTTTATTTCTTTATTTCTTTACTGTATTTTTCTGTATTATCTTTAATCGGATGAAAATTAAAAAAAAATATCATTGCTCCTCTCTTTTTTCCTACAATATTTAATTTAAACTAGTTTATTTTACTGGTTTGGCTTGCTAAATGGAAGTTGTTAGAGCTATAAAATATTCATTTAATAAGATATTTTTTGAAAAATTGTTATATAACCACATAAATATGATTTTCATATATTTTTTACACTTGATGTTACAAATTTTATTTGTAAATAAAAAAAATACAAAATGATTAATTCAGTTGGTCAATGAAATGAAAGAGAAGGGTGCCGCTATTGGTACTCCTACTATTTATTTATTTATTTTAGTTTACAAGTTGACATAGGATCTCATGATCTAAAATACCAATTACCCTTTATAAGAAATTCAAAGTTAATGTTGGAGTTGAACAGTTGATTCATAAAGTTATAATATATCAAATATTCTGTCATTAAACTACAAAAATAGCCTAAATGTAAGACTTAAGAAGAAATTAGTCTCTCGTTCAAAGCAAATAATATTATTTGTTAATTCATTATATATATATATATATAAAGAAAAAAGACGTTTATAATCAACTCGTTATGTTTGGTTTGTCTCTCTGCACAAGGAGTGGGCAATGCAAGAAAAAAAAAATGAAATATATATGAAAAATTACAAGTTTGACTAGAGAAAAATAGCAGCCTATTTAATCGAGCACTTATTTCCATTTCCATTTCTCTATTGCTATTTTTATGCTTATGGTGCAAGCTTATTTTGACTGGAATAGATACAGAAACTAATTGATTCCGGAAAATCAACGGCGGCAATACTCGTGTGAAATGAGCGTCAGAGATGGCTTTGCAAATTGTGTTATCATTGGTGCTAAGAAGTCAAGCACTCAACCTCATACCAAGCGCCATTCTTGATCAGTCTCCATTAACGACTTCAACACTGTTAGTTTTCCTTAAACCTGACCAAGTTCGTTAATTTCCATGAATATCCACGGCTGTGCCTTCATTATAATATTGTAGTTGAGGATTTCATCCATCGATGATCGTAGACATTTTCTTGTTTTATTTTAAACAAAGTCCATAGCCCCTGTTCGGAAAAGGTCTTCGCTTACCACGGAGCTGGAGTTGTATATAATGCTTTGTAGCCGGCCGCTCCATTCCTCATCCACCTCTTCACTAACACTCTCTCTTTTATTTCATTTTCTTGCTTAATTGCATCCACTAGCTCAAGAGGGATCGAGGGTGGAGCGAGAGAGATCCCAAGCAAAAAGATGTGGACAATCGGATTGGCTGTCGTAGCATTGGTGGTGGTATACTATACTCACCTGATTTTCAAATGGAGAAGCCCGAAAATCGAAGGAGTTCTCCCTCCGGGTTCCATGGGCTGGCCCCTCATTGGAGAAACTCTCCAGTTCATCATTCCTGGAAAATCTCTGGACCTTCATCCATTCGTCAAGAAAAGAATGCAAAAGTAAATATGCTGGCTAGCCTTCAAATACTTCTAATGTGTGTGTGTGTGTGTGTGTATGCACTTGCGTGTTTTATATATTCACCACTAACACACATTCATATTAATTAATTTCTTGATCCAGGTATGGACCGATCTTCAAAACCAGTCTGGTTGGAAGACCGATCATCGTGTCCACTGACTACGAAATGAACAAGTACATCTTGCAGCACGAAGGAACTTTGGTTGAGCTATGGTATTTGGATTCCTTCGCCAAGTTTTTCGCTCTCGAGGGTGAAACCAGGGTGAACGCGATCGGTACAGTTCACAAATACCTGAGAAGCATAACTTTGAACCACTTTGGTGTCGAGAGCCTTAAGGCATCATTGCTTCCTAAAATCGAAGACATGCTTCACACCAACTTGGCAAACTGGGCTACTCAGGGACCTGTCGACGTCAAACAAGTTATCTCTGTCGTGAGTGCACTTTTTTCTGCCGATACATGCACTGGTGATCTTCATGGACATTTTCTCACGTCCTCTTAATTATCTCTAACCTGCCGTTTCATTCTTGCCGTAGATGGTTTTCAATTTTACCGCCAACAAAATATTTGGTTATGATGCTGCAAACTCGAAAGAGAAGCTCAGTGAGAATTACACAAAGATCTTGAACAGTTTCATCTCCTTGCCTCTGAATATTCCTGGCACATCATTCCACAAGTGCATGAAGGTAAACAGAGCATTCCCTGAACCTTGAGATTTGCTCAGCAATCACCGCTCGGGAATGGCCATCCAATAATGTCTTTCTATTGATTCAGGACCGAGAGAAGATGTTGAAAATGCTCAAGGACACACTGATGGAGAGGCTCAGCGATCCATCAAAGCGTCGGGGAGATTTTCTCGATCAAGCCATTGATGATATGAAGACGGAGAAGTTCTTGACGGAGGATTTCATCCCCCAACTCATGTTCGGAATCTTGTTTGCCAGCTTTGAATCCATGTCAACCACCCTAACCCTTACATTCAAGTTTCTTTCAGAGAACCCTCGAGTGGTTGAGGAATTGAGAGTATGAAAACATACCCTGAAAATACCACATTTTAATCTTTCATTTTGAAGATACCACCACTCTATTCAAGCCATGTCCTGCGCTAATTGTGTGATTTAATCGTTCAGGTTGAGCATGAGGCAATCGTGAAGAAGAGGGAGAATCCAAACTCCCGCCTCACCTGGGAGGAGTACCGATCAATGACTTTCACACAAATGGTTGTCAACGAAACGCTTAGAATTTCCAACATCCCACCTGGTTTGTTCAGAAAGGCTCTGAAAGATTTCCAAGTCAAAGGTACACCTCCAATTCTTAATTTAAAGTTATTACGGTCTACTTTTTTTTCTCAAAAATGTTGAGTTTAACTGATGGTCTGCGAAATTTCCAGGATACACTGTTCCAGCTGGCTGGACAGTAATGCTCGTCACTCCTGCTACTCAGCTGAACCCTGAAACCTTCAAGGATCCAGTCACATTCAATCCATGGCGCTGGCAGGTGGGAAGTTTTACTATTGCAAAACCTTAGGGTGGATTGAACTTGATTCGCTTTCTTCATCATACATCTGCGTGCCATTCATTCTTTAATTACCTCCGGCTGCTTTTTATTGATACATGTGTTTAATTCTCTACAGGACCTTGACCAAGTTACCATTTCCAAGAACTTCATGCCATTTGGAGGCGGCACGAGACAATGTGCTGGGGCAGAGTACAGCAAACTGGTCCTGTCGACTTTTCTTCATATCCTGGTCACCAAGTACAGCTTTACTAAGGTGAAGGGAGGCGACGTATCTCGCACTCCTATCATTTCATTTGGCGATGGCATCCATATCAAGTTTACAGCCAGAAATTGAAGAATTCTTTCCCCTTACCTCTGGAAGTGCATGTTCTTAATTACCTTTTCTTACGTGCTTGTTTAGTAGCAACTTATTTAAAAAATAATAATGGTGATGATCCTCTCTGGTGCACGAAGGAGTCTGAAACCTCATACCGTGAAGTGGATCGCAGTTGAATCCTTCTCCTGTACACTCTTGTATTATATATTAGCTTTCTTGTATGAGTAAAGCCTTCAAGCATGCAATAAGAAAATCTATTTCCCACGCCACTCAGCTTTGGCAACTTTTCTTTCTTTCTTTTTGCATAGAAAGATTATTTTTAGAAAGACGTTTGGAAATAAATATATAAAAAAAACAAAACTCAGAAAAGAGAATCTTCTCTAGATAACTACAAGAGTTATGCAGCACATTTAGACTCTTGTATGACTCGTTTTATTCACTTCTTGCTTAAGATAGATAGATAAATAAATAGAAAGAAAGAAAGAAAACAAAGTTGGGATGATTTAATACAGAAATATCACTGCTTTTGAAAGGACACCACCCGGCTGGTCGAGAAATGATGGCAGACATGCGGTACATTCCCTGAGAAATTAACAGTCCCCGTAATGGGGGCCGAGAAAAAAATAAACACAAACATTCCCGTTCAATCAAATGATAATTCATCGTTTGAAAGGAGAAGGGAGCTGCAGGGCACTCGTGACACTGACCTTTGATGTTGTGTTTTCGAGCTGAATGAAATGAACTGCTTTTGACGCGAGCATGTGTTTCTCACGGGCGTCTGCCGTCCATTATCAGCAGTTGTCGTTGTAATTAAGGTAATTAAGGGTATAATTGTTTTGCATAATATATATATATTAACTAACATATAATTCCAGTGCCCTCTTTTACGGTTCACAGTGCACTGTGCACACAGACACAGTTGAATTCTAATAGTAGGTTTTTTTTCTTTTTTTTGTATTTTTTTTGTTTTTTCTTTTTTTTTTCGTTTCTTCTCTTTTTTTCTTTTTTTTCCTAATTATTCTTTTTCTTTTTTTTTCCTCCATTTTTTGCTTCTTCTTTTTTTGTATTTTTTACTTATTATTTTTTTCATTTTTTCTTATTACAATTTTTTTTCTTCTTATATATTTTTTTGGTTTTTTTTAATAATCGGGGTGTCCGAAATCGTTTCAATGCACCACGATTAATTTCCATATCCAATTTTTTTTTATAATCAGGGTGTCCAGGCCAACTTATGCATACCACGACAATCCCCGGACCCACATTTTTTTTCTAAAATGCTTTCCCGCTGGTACATTTTTTTTCCTTTTTTTATAATTTTTTTTATTCACTTATACATTTTTTTTATAACCGGGATCTCCGACCAGCTTAAGCACACCACGACTAATTCTTGGGCCGAATTTTTTTAAAAACAATATGGATTGCTACAGTGCTTTCACACTTATACTTTTTTTTTGTTTTCTTTCGCTTATACATTTTTTTGTACACATGGTTTCTCGGCCACCTTAAACTCTTTTTTTCACTTATATATTTTTTTATAACCACGATCTCCGGGCCAGCTCAAGTGCACCACCACCACTCCTCGGACCAAATCTATTTTTTGATAATCGGGGTGTCCAGGCCAGCGTTGACACACCATGACTAATCTCCGAACCAATTTATTATTATTTTCTATTTTTTTTCCTTATACGTTTTTTTGTCAACTAATCTCCAAACCAATAATAATGATAATTTTAGTGATTATTTTTTTATATAAAAATCTTTTGTTTTTTTTAAAGATTTTCCTGAAATTTTAATTTATATCGATGATCATTTTAAAAGTAATATTACTCTATTTTTCCCTTTTTTTGTTTTTTTTTGTTTTCTGTTTCTTTATTTGTTCTTTAGATTATATGATTTTTATGATTTTATTATTTATGCAATAATAATGATAATTTTAGTTATCGTTTTTTTATAAAAATCTTTTGTTTTTTTCATGGAAATTTAATTATTTTAATTGTTTTGGCAGTAATGTTAGTAATAATTTTAGCTTTAATAGCAATGATAATGGCAATAACGTCAGGATAAATTTTCAATCTATGTGTTTCATCTTTTTGTTGCTAGAAAATTAACAACTTATTTTTTTATTTGATTATTGTATGTATTTTCACAATTTATATTTTATTTTTGTTTAATTTAAATTGGATTATAAAATGAACTAATCTTAATACAGTGAACTTAATAATTCAGATATCCGAGTTTTCTTGCTTTTTTAATGATGATGATAAATTTATGCTGGTTATTTCGTTTGAAGCTATTAAACAGATAAATTTATATCGATTTTAAATTCATATATTTTTATAAAAAACTTTCACTTGACATGAATATTTATTATTTTAGTTAAATTTATATTATAATAAAAATACACACAATTAATATTTCTTACATTAAAAAAGATATTGTGCCGCCCGCGGCGAAGCGCGGGGGCATTGTCTAGTATATATATATATTACTATACATATAAAAGGGGTGGACAATCCATTGTGCACTCAGACACTGTGTATTGCAACAATTCTCTTTCTTTTTTTTTTCTTTTTTTTCTACTTTTTTTTTCTATTTTATGATTACTCTCCTATCTTTTTTTCATTTCTTCTTCTTCTTTTTTGCTTTTTTTCCTAATTATTCTTTTTCTTCTTTTTTTTCTTCCGTTTTTTGCTTCTTCTTTTTTTGCCTTTATTTTTGTATTTTTTTTCCTTATTATATATTTTTTTATTTTTTCTTATTATATATTTTTTTCTTTTTCTACTTATATATTTTTTTGATTTTTTGTTTTTCAATAATCAGGGTGTCCGAGCTCGCTTAAATGCACCACAATTAATCTCTATATCCAATTTTTTTGACAACCAAGGTGTCCAGACCAACTTATGCATACCACGATAATCCCCGGACCCATATTTTTTTCTAAAGTGCTTTCGTGTTGTACATTTTTTTTTCTTTTTTTTATACTTGTGTTATTCACTTATACATTTTTTTTATAACTGGGATCTCCGACCAGCTTAAGCACACCACGACATATATTTTATATCGATTTTCAATTCATATATTTTATAGAAAACTTGCACTTGACATGAATTCTGCACAGATTTATTATTTTAACTAAATTTATATAATAATAAAAAATACACACAATTAATAGTTTTTACATTGAAAAAAATATTTTGCAGCTCGCGACGAAGCGCGGGGGTATTGTCTAGTGTATATATATTTCTTGTCCAGCTCGGCCTCTCTACCTGGAAGCAGTAATAGGCACCCGAATCATTTTTCTTTGTCAACCCCCACTTTATGTGAATAGTGCTAGAATAAATTAATTCACTCTACATTTTTTTTTCTTTATTTGTTCTTGGACCGAACCTATTCTCATCCCAACCCAATTTGTTGGGCAGGGCTAGCCCAAATCCAGCAGAGATGGGTCTTTTAGGCCCATCTTGTTTTCGTGTTTACAACCGAATTTCAAAGTTTTTTAAAAAAAACATTTATATCATATTTATCATGGTTTGAAACCAATATTGGATATTGTAACCGATTTGCGATTATCTGTTAGAATTTGGACAAAATATTAAAAAAAAATAATTACTTTGTTGTTAGCTATCAGGGTGTAAAATAACATTATAAAGTAAACTTACAGATAGCACAAAAAAAGGATTTCTAAATGTAGTGTAAAAAAATTAAGACTTTAGAATAATTAGGTTTTCGATTTCTAATGAGGTGGAGACTCACACAACAAGAAATTTATTTCAAGTCTTAGAAAAAATCGACAAATAGAAAATCTGGTTAGGGTACACTGTGATGCGTCTTCTCCTTACAACAAGTCCTCTTACTCAAACTCTCGCGGACCATTTGGTTTCCTAATGACCGTAATACAAGGTGATGACTCTTAAGAATTATACTCGTAACTCTATGATTATAAAACCTTTTTTCCGTGTGTCGTTTCCCTCTCCTGGGATAGCAACGCACAAAGCATGAAAAAATATCGTCGCTGCAGTTATTATTATCATTGAAAGTAAAACCAAAAAAAAATAGTTGTATTGAAAAAAAAGTTAATATAAATAACAAATGGAAATTATTTGAACAAAATTAAAGGACAATAGCAAAATTAGTATTATTATCATTATGAAACATTATAAGACTATCAAATACAATTTAAGTTAATGTGTTATTTTCTTTAATGTTTGCCTAAAAGTACTTTCAACAAAATTATTTAGTTTTTTTATATACTTATTTTATTATGGATAAGAAGATGAAAATAATGATAATAATTATTTGTAAGATATTTTTTTCTTAAAAATATATGAGGTTAATTATATATTTTTATATTTGTTTAATATTAACACATTAAAATATATATAAAAAAAGAACTAGGTTTTTTAAAATCTCAAATTAATTAAATCTTGGTGTTCTGAAATACTTTTAATATAATAACATCAAGAAAATATCGTAAAAAAATCACTTTAAATTAAAAATATATTAGGTGTTTACATGTAGACAAAACAAGTGAAAAATCACAGAGATAATAAAATATTAACAACAGAAGATTCTCTATACATACATGAAAGAGAGTTTCACTTTCATTTCAAGCCAACAAAGTTAAACTTACTTTATACAAACTGCATTTAATATAAAGATAAATCACAAACAAAAATTAAAAGTAAAAACTAAAAATATAGATACATAAATACAAAAAAAAAATAAGAACAATAAAAAGATCAAAATTAAATTAAACAATAAAAGAATAAGAACAGAAATATTAAACAAAAAATTACATATACCAAGACGAAACGGAAAAAAAAAAAATCCTCAGAGACAGAGAACATGGCAAATGGCTTGTTTTACTTCTAATTAGTATCAAGTCGATGGAAAATATTTTAATCTTATGAAGGGAGAGAATATTTTCTTTGATACCGTAACTCAAAACAATCACAATCCAACCACCACAAACCTCATTCAAGAATCAAATTAACGAGCTATCAACAAAAATAGCACAAGAAATTTCTGAGTTTTCCATTTGGATTTTTTTTTAATGTGCAATGAAAAGCTTTTTTGTTTTAGCTGCCAATAACAGCTGAAGTGTTAATCATAACAAGACAAGTAATCATAATGGGTTACAACAATGTAGCTTCATGCATGTCACGGCATTTTTCAAGTTTGAGCTACACAAACTGGAAATCTCCGTGTGTGAATGACTTGGATGTACAAAATTCCGAAGGCGCGGCACAATGATTGGCTGTCAAACGAGAAACGCTAGCCATGTTAAAACAAGTAAATATACAGACCTTACATGAACCTGTAAACAGAAAATTACCTGAAAGTATAAATAGGGAAAAGCTGTAGGGTATACACGAAAGGGAATCATCCTATGATGTCCCGCAACAACTGAAACTCCTCCCTCCAGATACTGGCTCTTGTTCAGGAACAACAATGTTGGTTCCCTTCAGAAGTGATGAGCTACCCCCAGATTCTTGTTCATTTGCAATGAGGGCCTTCTTGCTGATGACTCGATAAATTTCAGTCAACACTGATAGGAAAGCTGATTCAACATTAGTGGCCTCTAGGGCTGATGTCTCCATAAAAAAGAGGTTTTCCTTCTGAGCAAATTCCTTGGCATCCTCCGTGGGCACGGCTCGAAGTGTTCCCAGGTCTGATTTGTTGCCTATAAGCATGATAACAATATTATTATCTGCATGATCCCGCAATTCCTCCAACCACTTGGCCACATGATCAAACGATTGACGCTTGGTTATGTCATACACCAACATTGCCCCCACTGCACCTCTATAATATGCACTAGTCACGGCTCGATACCTTAATTGCCATCAAGATGTACAAAACAAAGATCCTATGTCAGGGCTTTCACAGTAAAAGGAGGAGTGACATGGGAACCTGCTCAATAGTACAAAAATCAATGTACCTACACACGTACATGTAGAACTCACACAAATAATTGGTAAGGCATCATACCACATCTGTGATCATCCACTAATTTTTAGCAAGCAATATAGATTATGTTTTAGTTTAGACGAGTCAAAACTGTTTACAGCTAGTCCCAATGTCGTCAGTTATCATATTACTTATAGAAAGGCACTTAAGCATTCTGAATTACATTTGGAGAGAGCTGTGCTCTTTGGCATCTTGCATTATAAGGCTACTCTCAAAACTCTAACATGCAACCTTCTGTAGCAAGCCCCAGCATTTGACCATTGCACAAGTATCGGGCCTGTATTGCTGAAAACATCACTTTTCATGCTTCTATTTTTCTCTCCTTCCAGTGCTTTAAAACAGCTTTAGGATTCAAAAGCACTACAAAACTTCTATAACCATGAAACAGTCATTTCAGGTAAATTCTGAAGTTTCAATAATTTGGCACATATAGTCCTTCAAACTCTTCCCATTATCCACAACTACATGGTTGGATTATTAAACCTATCATCTGAAGAAGTTCAGTCTTCCTCAGGTAATATGTTTTCCAGGACCATCAAGTTGCTTCACCAAAATTTGACAATACAATCATGCAACACCTAATGATCCATGCAGCTTACCTCACAGAAAATGTACAAACCAAAGGGTAAAACGAAAAGAAAACCAGCAAGGGCTTCCTTGTCCTCAGTCACAACTTATTTTCTTTATATTTTTTTATTTCACAACTCCTCTTGTCCCGCATCATTCCAAACTCCTTAATCTTCAAGATAACTTGAAAGAAAGAAAAAATTAGTTTGGCCCATTTCATTGCTTAATGCTCACCATCTATCTGTTCATCCAAAGAATTACCAGCACTGAGGAACTGGGTTGATAATTTATATGCAATCTGAGTACAAAAAACTCCATACTTAAGGGCACACTTGTTTTCTTTTCTCATCCCATATGCTTTGCCTGGAACAGGTCACCAATGTTTCTATCACACAAGTCCAGACAACACTGATTAATTCAACACAAGCAACAGTCGATGATTGGTCCCAGACTAAATTATTTGCATATGTGTTCAGCACAGAAGAAACAACATAACAAACAGAACTTATTAGTTCAAGTGATTGCATCTATTAAAAAAAAATACCAAACATTTCTCCTCACTACCTAAACCACTCATTTATTAAACACACTTCAATATCCAATTGCGTTAAAAAGCCATAACAACCCCCAACCTTAATAGACTCAGCTCAAAACACAAACTTTTACAAAAGTCAATAAATAAAATAAATAAAATAACAAAAACAAGTCACAGTTGAATTGGAATAGCAGAGATAAAACTCTGATTATGTTACTATCAACTACCAACTAAAGATCACAACCATCAAAAAAAAGAAAAAGAAAGAAGGTAATAAGAAGACGAAAAGGAGAATTAGGAGTACCTTTCTTGACCAGCAGTGTCCCAAATCTGAGCTTTGACAGTTTTGTGATCAATAACAAGGGTTTTGGTTTGGAACTCAACACCGATCGTCGCTTTGGAATCCAGACTGAATTCATTTCTAGCGAATCGAGCCAATAGCTGCGATTTACCAACCGCTGAGTCCCCTATTAACACTATTTTAAATACGTAATCTATCTTTTGGTTGTAAGTCGCTTGCAAACTCGACGACATTTGATCCTTAATTCCTACAATTTCACTTTGATCGGATATTTGAGAGAGCGAAGCTGACAGGAGAGACTCTTATCTTGTTTTCGGCCTTTTCGGAAACAGCAATGATCGAATTTCGGCCTTGTTTTAGATGTGAGATGTGGAAGATCAAACGAAAGTTAGGGTTTGTTTATTTGTTAAACAACAATACTTCTACAAGGAACGAAGATAGTGCGCTGTTTTTTTGTTTTTGACGAAGGACACCCAGAGAGAGAGAGAGAGAGAGAGAGAGAGGACCAACGACTTCGTGCGTGTCACAAGTAACTTAAAACGGTTTTATTTTTTTTCTTTCATATTCTTCATTACGTGAAAGATTCTGTTTTTATATATAAATATATATTCTAAAAATAAAAAAAAAACAATCTCTATCTAATATAAAATAAACTTAGAAAATTCTTACAGAAGAGGCAGTTCTTTTCCTGTTTGGTTGGTTGGTTGGTTAGATGGAAAAGAGAGAGAAATGGGCTGACGGCTGCAGAGAGAATAATTTGGTCAAAATCAAGGAAGGTGGGCAATTAGCCCAAGCCCACATACAGTTCAAATAATTAAGTTTTTCGTTCATAAAAAATATCACAGCTCAAGCACAAAATAACACCCGGCCCAGTAGAAAATATGAGCCCAAGTTATTTGCAAAGCCTATCTAACAACTAAGCTAGGATGCAGTCACAGGAAACTTCTTTAAACCCCATGTATTTTCCTTGAACCCAGCCGTTCTTTGCGAGGTCACATTCACCGGAAATCTATTTTTAAAAATATTTTTAGTTTGAAAATATATTAAAATAACATTTTTTTTAATTTATTAAAAAACAAATAAAAAATAGACCTTGATGGGTTTCTTTGCTTGGACTACAATTGCTCAGTTAAGCTAACTGGCTCTTTTTTTGTTTTTAAATTACATATGATCAGCCTGTTGTGTGAGTCGTTTTATAAAGTTTGAAAATCTCTGCTTACTCTAACTTAGAATCACATGTGATTAGATTCACATTAATTTGTGGTCATTTAATTATTTTTAGCAACTTATTCGTTGACATGTTTTTCCCCTTGCAGTAATATTGATCCTCATTTTGCTTACAATCGACACTTACACTTGCAATTTCCTTTTTATTGTTCGAGAAATTTCTTTGAATGGGTTTGTGCAAACTTTTGCAGGTGACATGATAATTAGATGTCTGAATTATCCTTTGCGGCCTTTTTTCGTTTAATATATGTCTGAATTAGCTTGCGTATATCTCAATTAAATCTTTGATTTCTTCTACCTGCGTCGACAAAAATTTAAGACATTTTTAGACACTCTTGATTTTTGTTGGAATTTAGAGGATTGTGATTCTGGTTCTGTTAATAATATAGCCGTTGTAAAGTAGCCGTTAATATGACCGTTAGAATATAGTCGTTGTAAAGTAGTTTGTTAGTTTTGTAATTACTACATAAGTTCATTCTCAAGTGTAATGTAAAAATACTCTGGAAATATATGAATTCATATTTTTAACATGGTATCAGAGCGAATCTCGATTTTTTTTTATCTTGAAACGTATTTTTTTTCTCGAATCTCAATTTTTTTTTGCACCGTATTTCTTCATCTCAAAATTAATCCCAGAAATCCATACACCCTTCATAAAGTTATAAATGGATAAAGTCTCTGTCTCTCTCGAAAACAAGGAACTCACCATGGAAGAACGAAACCTCCTCTCCATGGCTTACAAAAACGTGATCGGTGCTAGACGTGCTTCGTGGAGGATTATTTCCTCGATCGAGCAGAAAGATGGGAGTCATGGTAACGAAGACCACGTGTTGTGACTCGTGACTATAGGGCTAAGATTGAGACCGAATTGTCTTCAATTTGTGACGGGATCTTGAAGGTGCTCGACTCAAAGGTGATTCCAGTGGCCAAGGCTGGTAATTCGAAGTGTTTCTATGTGAAGATGAAGGGAGATTATCACAGGTGTTTGGATGAGTTCAAAACCGGTGGACGGTTATGTACTCATTGCGGTGAATCGGGTCATTCGAAACAGAAATGCTATGAAATTATTGGCTATCCTGACTAGTGGAATTTTCAGAAGAAACCTCGTAAAAATATTGGAACAAATGTGGAAAATTTTAAGGAAGTAGAACAAGGACAACATACGGCGAACGTTGTTCATCCAGGTATCATTGGTAAAACTTTTGCAGCCTCTATTATTTCTAAAAATAGTTCTTGGATTATTGATACAGGTGCATCCGATCATATGACTAAAGACCCTGGTAACTTAAATTCCTCAAAATCTTGTTATCGGTCAATTATTTGTACCGCTAATGGTAGTACTTCTCCAATTATTGGAGAATGATCTGTGATCTTGAATGATTCTCTCACCCTGGATACCGTTCTTATTGTTCCATCTCTTACGTACAACCTTCTGTCAGTTAGTCAAATTACTGCTACTCTTAAGTGCACGGTAACGTTTTGGCCTCAGTTTTGTGTTTCAGGACATTCTAACCCGGAAGATTCTTGGTTATGGTGTTAGACGGGACAACATGTATTTCTTGGAATTACCAGAAAAAGGAGGGTCAATGTTGGGTTACGCACATCATACCAGAAGTAAGGATCAAGCTCACGCTCTCATCTGGTTGTGGCATCGATGACTCGGGCATCTTTCCTTTGGGTATCTTAAGAGGTTAAAACCACTTATTTTCAAGTTTAAGTATTTTGGATTTTCAGTGTGAAATTTGTGAACTAGCGAAAAGCCACTGTATTTCTTATTTGCCGAGTTTGCATAAAAGTGTAGAACCATTTGCAGTCATTCATTCGGATGTTTGGGGTCCTGCAAAGGTTTCGTCGTTTTCTAATGCCTGCTATTTCGTTACATTTATTGATGAATGTACTTGGATGACCTGGATATCTCTTCTTCAGAATAAAAGTGAAGTTGGTACAATTTTTCAGGAATTTCACACAATGGTGCGGACCCAATACCAACGACACATTTATACACTTCAATCAGATAATGGTACGGAGTTCATGGATCAAGTGTTGGGTAATTTTTTAAATCATCATGGAATTTGACATCAGACCTTCTGCACGTATACTCCACAGCGGAACGGATTAGTAGAAAGGAAGAATAGATAAATTATGGAAGTTGTTCGTGTTTCACTATTTGGCATGAATATGCCAAAATACTATTGGGGTGAGGCGGTAAAATTAGTTGTTTACTTAATAAATCGAACACTGTCAAGTGCAATTGACTTTCAATCTCCTCAATAGAAAATGGAATCTCTTCTCTTTGTTCCTCATCTACCAAATTTGGAACCACGGGTGTTTGGTTGTACGGTATATGTCCACATCCCGAAAGTCCTGCGAAGCAAATTGGATCCTTGTGCAAAGCGGTGTGTTTTTGTAGGTTACTCGGCGTTTCAGAAAGGATATCGGTGCTATTATCCTCATCATCGAAAGCTACATGTAACCTTAGATGCATCGTGTCTTCTCTTCGGGGGAGAGAAACAATGAAGAAAATGAAGATCTATTTGAATTAGAGGAAAATGGAAAAATAGTTGAGAGTCATCCTGAGGAAAATGTAGCTTCTCACAACAGTGAAGATTTGGAAGTTTATGTCGATCAAAATCTCCCAAGAAACAACCCCCCTTTGTCTTCAGAGCTGCCAATGTCTACACCATTAACCGAAGATTCAAAAGAGAATATTTCTCCTCAGTTCCCTCAGGTATCTCTAAATTCTATTCCAAATGAGATAAATGAAATCCCTGTCTTGGAAGATAATATGATCAACAGATACCCACAGAGATCGAATAGGGGAGTTCTGAAGAAACAATATGAACCTAATCCAAATACCAAGACTAAATACCTAATCAGTAATTATATGTTTTCTCATTGGTTGTCTAAATCGTATGCATTCTCTGTTAATCAATTATCCATTGTATCTATTCCTAGTAATATACAGGATGAACTAGCATATCCAAAATGGACTAAGGTGATGAACGAAGAAATGGAAGCACTTTAGAGGAATAACACTTGGGAAATGTGTCCATTACCAAAAGGGAAGAAGACAGTTGGGTGCAGATGGGTGTTCACTGTAAAACTCAAGGCGGATGACAGTATTGACCGGTACAAAGCAAGGCTAGTTGTGAAGGGGTATTCACAGAAGTATGGGGTAGATTATCAAGAGACTTTTGCCCCGGTTGCAAAAATCAATACTATTCGCATCCTCATATCTTTAGCAATTAATCGAGATTGGGTCTTGCAAAAATTCGAGGTCAAGAATGTTTTCCTAAATGGAGACCTTGAAGAAGAAGTCTATATGGATTTGCCACCGGGAGCTAAACAAAAACCCTCGTGTAGAAATGAAGTTTGCAAACTAAAGAAGACATTATACGATCTTAAACAGTCACCCCGGGCTTGGTTCGGAAGGTTCTTGTCTTCGATGAAGGATTTTTTTTCTATAAACAAAGTAATTCAGATCATACTTTGTTTATAAAACACAAAAGAGGGAAGGTAACGACACTAATAGTATATGTGGATGATATGGTCTTAACAGGAGATGATCCAGAAGAAAGAAAGACACTACAACAATTTCTGACATCGAAATTCGAAATGAAAGATCTCGGACAACTAAAGTACTTCTTAGGGATTGAGGTCTCAAGGTCAAAGATGGGGATATGTCTATCACAACGAAAATATGTGTTAGATTTATTGGCTGAAACTGGAATGCTTGCATGCAAACCGGTAGATACACCTATGGAAATGAATCACAAATTAGGACAAGCAGAAAATCAAACACCAACGGACAAAGGATGTTATCAACGGTTAGTTGGAAAACTAATTTACTTATCACATACTAAGCCAGACATAGCATATGCAGTGAGTGTGGTAAGTCAGTTCATGCATTCACTAGGAGAAGAACATATGGAAGCAGTATATCGGATTTTAGGGTATCTGAAGAGTGCACCAGGAAGAGGACTACTGTTTTCAAAAAGGGATATTCACGAGATTGAAAAGTATACAGACTCAGATTGGGCAGGAAACCAGACTGATAAGAGATGGACATCGGGTTACTTTACATTTGTAGAAGGCAACCTTGTCACTTGGAGAAGTAAGAAGCAGAAAGTAGTCGCTAGATCAAGTGCAGAAACAGAATTTTGGGGTATGGCTCACGATGTGTGCGAATTATTATGGGTAAAACATGTATTGCAGGATTTGGGAATCGGTTATGAGATGTCTATGAACCTACACTATGATAATAAAGCGGCTATTGAAATTGCCCACAATCCTATACAACATGATCGTACAAAACACGTCGAAGTAGACCGACATTTAATCAAAAAAAATCTTGATCGGAAGATTATACAATTTTCATTTGTTCGGTCTGAAGATCAGTTAGCAGATGTCCTCACAAAGGTAGTTTCAGGAAAAGTTTTTTATAAAGCTATTAGCAAGATGAGCATGATAAATATCTACGCTCTATCTTGAGAGAGAGTATTAATAATATAGTCGTTGTAAAGTAGCCTTTAAAATATAGCCGTTGTAAAATAACCGTTGTAAAGTAGTTTTTTAGTTTTGTAATTACTATATAAATTCATTCTTGTGTAATGTAAAAATACTCTGGAAATATACGAATTCATACTTTTAACATGTTCAAACGACGTTCAATTCTTCTTAGGTACATTTAAGGAAGAAATTGACAGGTGATGCAATATAACATATCAAAAGCTACATACAGGAAAATACAATCCGAAGATTGAGCTATGAAAGGGCATTGCTTTCAGTACCGTAATGGGATCATCAGAACTGCAAGATATTACAGTGAAAAGTGTATCAACTTATCCTCAAGAGTTCACAATCTCAGACACCCTACTATTTTACAGAGGATCAAAACTAGGTAGCTATGTTCTTTTATCTTCTTTTTCTATTTTCCTAGTGCTATCTGTACAGAAACAAAATCAAGCCGAGGAACTTGAATATTGTTTACGAGAACACGTGCATTTAGCTTTAGTATCCGTGAGAGTCTGCACAAAAAGATGGAAATGTTTGGTAAAGAAACATGGAGGTAGTTGAAGGTCAAGGGAACTTGATTGATGATTGGTATCTTTTGTATGTTACCTTGACTTGTTTCTGGAGGTCTTTGATGTGCTCAACTGCCAAATCCAACTTATCTGCGGTGCTTGTTTGCTGTCCAAGAAGATATTGGAAATTATTTAGCATCTATCTCGATTGCCAATTTGAATTACAGTGCAAGAATTAGAACTACCTTATCCATGTTTGGGAAAAGTTCTTGCAATTTTCTCATTCTTTCGCTAATCCGAGTTCTTCTTACCTGAAATAAACACCCAAGAAAAGGTTTGGTTAGTTGCTTCATTGGCTCCCTAAACAACAAGGAAAGGCCAGTGTTTCATGACAATCAACTAATTTGTGATTAGGGACATACCCTCTCTGCTATGCTTCGCGGGTGCGTAGCGAAACCTCTTTTGGCTCGAGTCTTACACGGAATAAAATTGCCTTGGAAATCCAAAAACTTCTCGGCCGTAGCCATTTCCGAGACGGACTTGGGCAAATGATGAGTCGAACCAGTCATACGGTTTCCAGAATTCCCAACCTGATGGAAAATTATAATACCATTAGCATCTTCACAGAGCATAGCAGACAAAAGAAAAGCTACAAATTAATTGATCTGCAGGCTGCAATTTATACCTGACTGTCCAGAGTGTTTAGGCCAGAAAACATGTTCCCACCATTATCCCTCGACCTCGTAAGACTACTCACGGAAGCATCACCCCAAGTATCATCATTGATCTTATACATGTGCTTTCTCTTGCTGAAATCGCCTTCTGGACTACTCCCACCAATACATTCTTCTCCGATTTCAGTAATCTGAGGCAAAATCCTATGCCCTGACGAGAAGTCCGCGTGACTTCTTATCCTACTAGTTGATGGAGTAGCTTCTCCATTTGTGCCCTTGCCAGCTCTGAAGCTACCCGCATCTCTCATTACAGCAAAGCCTGATAACCAGTGAGAGTTATTCAGCAATGAATCAGTATCGAGGAGATGAACATAAGAAAATTAATTAGTCATGGAGATTGAAATAAAGATTAAAAAGAAACATGGTCAATATCCAAATCAAATTCAGAGCTTCTTATTTTGTCATTAAATTAAAATTTAAGGCTAAGTACATATATTCAACTGTATTGACCATTTTCGTTCCAGAAATCTGTGTTGTCTTCCATTTCTTTCACCGACAACATGAGCAATTCAATGAGAAGAAAAGAAATGGGAAAACAATTTCAGTCAGCCTTGCATAGAGTAAAACTTTTGAGATTCATTCAGCTTTCCGGGCAAAGAAAGTGCAGCCAATCTAGGAAGACTACATCACGTTTGATTACCGAGAATGTGAAGAAAAAGGTGCTGTATTTTCCTTTTCCAAAAATTTAATCTTCTACATTTTTTTCAACTTGACAAAACAAAACGCTATATTTAACAGACCGCCATATTTTGTAGGCAATTTTCCCCCCCAGAAATTGATGAAAATAAATCAACATAGAAACATTATATTCTTACTCGTTTTCCCATATTTAATAAAGAAATTTAAAAAAAAATCATGAGTTTAGAAGTTCAAGTCAGAGTGAGAAGAAAGTAGTAGCCATACCATTATCAGCGCCAAGGCTGGACAAAATTCCAGCTGGAGAACTGTTTTGCCTGATAAGATTAGATCCATTTCCAGTACTCATCTTTGTTGCTTGCATAGAATTCTCTAAATCCATGGGATTCATGACACTGAATGCGCTATCCAGAGAATTCCCAACACTTACTGAATTGTCATTAGCCAGATTATGATGCCCTGGTAAACTTTGATAAACCATTTCTGAATCTTCCTGTTCTTGCCTTATTGGTGGCCTCTCCTCAAATTCTTGCAAATCTTGGGAACTGGAATCACCAGAGCCATTACATGACGACATAAACCTCTTCAACATGGTGTCCATTTCAGGACTTGGAGATCGAAGATAGCGATAATCTTCGCTTCCAACCCCACCATGGCCACTTGTACCTTTCACAAGGCTCTCAAGGAATGAGCTTGGAGCGGAGCGATAACTCTTCGGACCTGAGTTTTGCTGGTTTTGCTGTTGTTGTTGTTGATGGTAATGATAAGGATTTAAATCCATGAATTCTTGACTCTTTCTTAATTCTCCATCTGAATTATTGAAACTATACAAAAGACTCATGTCTTCTTCTGAGGATCCCTGAATACCACCAAAACCATACATCATTCACCAATTTAATAGCCACTTGATTTCTTTTTCGCTATGCTTAATTAAATTGTTGATAAAATAAAGTACCTGGACAATATTTAAACACTTCTAAATTGTCAATTGGTTTGCTTGCTTCAGTACTTGAACCTCTAAACTTGGCTTAAACTTCAAAGTTGCTTGTCCTTCAATATAAGAGAATATATAAAACCAAGAAATATCAGCTTTTGCTTAAGTCCCACCAAAAAAGCAACAAAATTCACATTAAAAACAAATAAATAAATAAATCAGCAGCTTTGTATATACAGAGCTATCACTAGTCGACTCTTGCTTAGCATGCAATTCAGGAACCAAAAGAAGCAGCGTTTTAAATGCAGTATAGTAGTAGGACATGTATATTTATGACAAGAAGAAAAAACCCAGATTAATTCGCTTCAGCTTAGGATCTTTCTTCATTTTGGTTTTCATAGGCATTGAAAGTGGAATCGAGGCAGAAGAACCCACAAGAGAGGAAAAAATGGCAGGCAGTACACAGTCTAGGCTCAAATTCAACACCACTTTCGAGTACTATCAAGAAAGTACCTCAGTTTTACCTGGTCTTAGCCAAAGCCACAGCCTTTCTACCTCTGCAGAAACACAGAATTAAAGAAGAGACAAAAGACAGACTCGGAGAGGGAGAGGGAGAGGGAGAGGGAGTTGCTGGAGTTGAGAAATCGTGTACTCTACTTGTACTGTTGTTCCTATCTCTCCACAAGGTGTATTTATCAGCCTTTTGCTACATAATTACACTCATCTTTCGATAAAATATCATGAAAGCCACTGCAATAAATTCCCTGCTATGTAATCATGATGTTGACAAAACTACCTTGGATAGGTATTTTAACTTAGATATTGACCCCCTTTACGGTCGGTTAAATTCTTTTAATATTAAAATGCATTGAGATATTTATAATGTTTTAATAATGAAAAAAATTAATTTAATTATGTTTAATGTGATTTGATTGAATTTGCAGATTTAAAAATAATTTGAATGAATTGTAAGAAAATAGTTTGATTTAATATAAAATTTAACGTGATGTTTTTAATAATTCAAATGACTCGTAAATTCATAGTTTCACTTAAAAGGAATTTTAATATGGATTTTTTTTTAATATTAAGATAAAAATATATCGGATTGATATGGGTCAACTCCGGTTAGCACGTCAAATTTATGACCCTAATTATGAGACAATGATAATCTTATAAAAAATAAATCAAAATAAATTATAAAATATAATTTTTAATCAACTCAATATTTAAGAGAAAAACAAAGAAAACTTAGAAAATGGCCTGAAAAGAATCTTAAGTTTACCTATTAAACTCGCAGCTCAGGTCTTGAGATAATATCATATAAAAAAATAAAAAAAATATTAAGTTCTACTCTTAATCAATCAAATATTGAAAGACGAGACTAAAATACAATCAATTAAAAGAGGAGCACAAAAAACAACCTAAGTCAATCCTTTAAACTCATGATCTAAGTCATAAGACCGCCATAACCTAAAAAAAATAAGTTAACTTAACTTGGATTAGCTTGTTAAATCCACAACTTTGATCATGAGACTAAGATAATCTCATAAAAAATAAATTGAAAAACTTATTTTCCAATGTTGAT
Organism: Salix exigua; assembly: GCA_032356905.1. Classification (NCBI taxonomy): domain Eukaryota; kingdom Viridiplantae; phylum Streptophyta; class Magnoliopsida; order Malpighiales; family Salicaceae; genus Salix; species Salix exigua. The sequence goes on along the minus strand of CM063603.1, from coordinate 19,087,067 downwards.
TATTAGATTTTATTAAAAAAATGATTAATATATAACACAATACAAAAATCAATTGAATATGAGTTAACATGTTAGGTATTATTTTCAACTCATGAAGTCGGGATTAACCTCATAAAAAATCAAAATAAAAAAAAATCATGAGTTAATTGTCAAATAAATATAATATTAAATAATAAAATAAAGGGAAGAAAATTCAAAAGAAAACTGAATCAATGAAGTCAACTTATCAAATTTACAAGATGTATTATGAGAGTTAAATATACCAATAAAGAAAATCTAAGATTAAAAAATCAAAGAAAAAAAACATATATATTTTTCTAGCCACACTGAAATATAAGAGGAAAACACTATTTACTGCTACCTTATTTTTCCCGGATGTTTTAATAATTAATAATTTAAATATTTAATTTATTTGCATACTTTAGTGTTCCTGACAACCTATCCAGCAGGTTTTAAATTGTATTGGATTTTCTAACCTATCCAGCAGGGCTTAAAAAGGACTGGTGTGACATGGAGGAGAAGTCATTGTATGTGCGCTGCTGTGCCTGCCCGTGGAGACACGAAACGTGGAGTATCAGATGGTGTAGTTGCCCTTTCGGGTCAAGAGAAGATTAGTTGGGTAAGTGGATAAGGTATAAGGATAGAGATATTTTTTATTTAGAAATATATTAAAATAATATTTTTTATTTTTAAAAAAATTATTTTTAATATAGAATTCTTTTTTTCAAAATATTTGTTTTTATATACCTTAAACACCCAAGATAAGCCTTTTTTTTAGGACTAAAAAGTGACAGATGTTCAATTTAATTATCCATCTAAGGATGTGATGTTTAAACTAAATTAATTTTGTTTCTTCCATGAAATATTTATTGGTTTTCTAATTGTTAAGGCATTGACTTTTTAATAATAAATTGTAAAAAATGGTATATTGAGCATTAAAATTCTAGAAATCATAGTATTTGTTCTTGGATTTTTGATGATAAATGTTTTTAAAATATATGGTAAGAGAATATAAATATGAATTATTTACTTGGGTTATTAAATGAATATTTATCTCTTAAACCTTATCATTTTGTCAAAGGAGCATGTAGTCATTTCTTTTGGAATCTTTGATGAGAAGAAAAATCTCTTACATGATATTAATATTGATGAGAATGACTATTACATCAACATTAATAATAATAAAATATCTTTTATACAACATCAATGTTAATGAAAATAACTTATGAATTGATATTAATGTTGATTGGAACATGACAACTCTTAAATGATTTTTACGCACTTAGGGTAATAGAGAAATGATCGTTCTAGATTCTTATAATCATAGAAATAATCTTGTACGTGTTTGGTCTTCTAGTGATTTCAAATCCAAACATTTTAGTTTTAACATTTTATCAAATTCATTGTGCTTGAATTAAACTTGTAGTTCAACATAGGAGTGTTGTATCTGGTAACTTGTTATATTCATATGTACTTTAGCTTTAACAAACCATAAGTGTTGGGTTTGATATGTTACTAGATTTATTTGTGCTTGGGCTTAGCACGTAGTTAAATCTAAGATGTTGGCTCGGGTATATTGCTAAACACATGAGCATTTGAGTTCAACACATGATTGAATCCAACAATATTGGGTCTGATATTATTTCGAATCTACATATATTTAGGTGTAACGCATAACTAAACTCAAAATAGTTAGTTTTGATATTTCGTCATATTCATATGCATCTATGCTTAATGCATAGCTGAGTCTAAATGTTTTATGTCTCGCAATTGTCAATGCTCTCATATAATTAGGCTCACATGTAACTAAAATCAATGATATTGGGTCTAACATCTTTCCAATCTTATATATACTTCAACTCAATGAGTAATTAAACTCGAGGTTTAGTCTAGTTTCTTGTTAGACCTCATTTTTACATATAACTAGATCTAGAGGTATTAGGCCTAGCATATTCATGGTGTTTTCATATCATCTAGACTTTGTACTCTACCAAGCAAAAGTACATTGAATGAATAACTTGTCTAATTATGTACTCGTCCATTGATTTTAAAGGAGAAAAACGTTTTAACTCAGTACCATCCAATATACAAGGGATGATCCAACCGTGGACTATTTTTTTTTTTTTTTACCTAGAACCCAATAGAGGATCAGGTAATAGTCGGGGGATAGAGACATACTTCTCCCAACTATAAAGGACAAAATAATTTATTTTATTTTCCCCAAATGTCGATGTAAGAGTTGGGGTCAGAGCAAACATTCACGTGCCAGAATAGAATCAAGCGATGACGATCGGTTAAAATAATTAACGGAGCGAGGGAATTCGAATTTGAATACCCTGGATTTGGTATCATCCTCCATCGGGTCAGTGGTTTTATGTGAAACCGCCTTCACACGTGGTTTTCTGGGAGTTCTTGACAGCCATGAAGGCAGTAGTTTTACGCAAAACTGCCGGCAGACGTGGTTTTGTGGGGACATAGTGGTTTTGATGTCATTCTCCTTCCATGTGAACACAGTCACTGTGGTCGAACAAACAAAACCAAGTCAGGTTTTGAATAGAAAACCCTGTTTCGGTGAATACAGGCTCGCATTCAAAGATTCAAGGAAATAAAGACGATAACAAAGTTTTCTTTCATCTTTGTCAAGAAACCATCAAACCCTCGTCGTTTTAACCGGATTATAATATAAACAAGACTTTCAGTGAGTGATGTTGACCCAAACTAAGCTCTATTCATGTCCCGTGCTTCACTTTCGCAAGTGGTTGCTAACTTTGGAAGCCACATTGCATGGATTTAGGGTGACTTTAATCAGTTTTCCGTGCTGATCTTAAGTTGCTTAGCTAGCTTAATATAAAAACAAAATGCATGTCGGTTGAAATTATAGAAGTGTTTGACTTTGTCCACCCTCTGCTCGGGGAAAGTCAGACTCTTATGGATAAACCTTTTAACCATGGAAATCATGTCAAGTCGCAGCTATTGAAAATGAGTGTGCCGCGTGAATTTTAATTTGATTTCAACTGAAAAAATTCCGAACTTCTTCCCGTCTCCTCAAGGTTTAATTGAATCAGTAACTTAACTAATTCCTGCATTGAAATTGGAAATCCTTAACTATTAAATACGGCCATTCTGATGCTTTGACTCCAAAATTATTGGCGTCGTGCGTGACAGAGCATCTCTGTTCTCTTAATCTAAAGTGCTGTCACTGTCGCCACCCACTCGACCTGATCATGTCAACACCGGTATGTAACCTTTTACGCTGCTACCACCATGATTTTATTTGTCAACGAAATTATAATTTTGCATCTATCCTCCGGACAGTTCACTGCGGCGCTGAACATGGTGAAGTAAGAACTTGCCTCTCGATGTCTTCATTTTCAATCAATGGATCGATATCGATGATTACTTATTCTATGATATTCTAGGATGGTTTTCCATTCGATAAAACTGAGAAGTTTCTTCCTCCTCCCCGGTCTTCCTGTGAATTCAAATCTCGTACGATAATAGGAAATATCTTATTAAATCATTCTTTAATTTTGTAATCATTATCGAACAATTCGTTAATTTTGTATTCTAACCATTTGCTTTTTAAAGCAAATATCTTATTAAATCATTCTCCCACCAATGATATGAACGAGCCTGCCTTGATGTGGTCATCTCCAATTCATTTTGTCTGAGTGTGCAACCCCTAAAATTAAATTAAATGTAAATAAAATGGAATCAAGCAAGTACCTTGTTCTCAGTAAGGGATAATTTTAGAAAACGGGAAATTCTTTTATTATTCTTCTATTCTGGAAGAACCTTTTATTCTTTTTTTATATTCACCATCATGTTTTGGTCGATACCAGCTAGGTTCTTCAATAATTTAATTATAGCACACGGATCGAAACATTAAGAGGACTGCAAAATAAAAAAAGGAAGAAAAACGTTTCCTTGCCAATACTGCACCACTAAGAAAATGAAAGCAGAAAAGAATATGAAGGAATTATCCTTGAGCATCGATTCCACTCACATAACAAACTCTAGACAACTTCGATTCTGTCACTGGGTACAACAATCCAAGAGCATAATAAGCAATCCGACACCTGTTTATTTCTTAAAGACAGCCTACATACAAACAGCTTGCATGAAATATTGCTCAGTAGTATGCCTTTCGCGGGTTGTTCTGTCAATGGGAAACGGGAGATCATCAGATCAAGGCTAGCCTTGTAGTAATTGAACTTGCAATTCTAAGGAGGATATAATGGACTAATTTATTAAACTAATAGAAAATATCAAATACATGAAAAAAGAGAACAAGAGAAACAAGGGATCGTACCAGGGGGTTTGGCCGGTGACGGTAACCAAGCATCATTCGCTTCTTGTACTGCTCGTATATATCATCTTCAGGAGTCACCTCCCCAGGATTGTGAGCACCAACACCCAAGTGATCCTTCTTTACATCACCAGCCATGATCGGATTTGAAATACCATTTCTGGAGCTCCCTAGACCCTCACCTGAATGCCACACACTATTTCAGGCTTCCACTCCACATTACAGTGCAGAAACAAATAGTTTATAATAAATAGAGATGGCCAACTAAGTTTTCAGAAATCATTCCCAAGTCATGCTGCAAATGAGGGATTCAACAAAACCACTAATGATTCCAACTCAAATCCCATGCTCTGATTGAGAAGGAGAAATTAACTGGAGTCATGTTTATACCATGCATCTGAATATACATGTCCATCTTTTACAAAATTCAAGCAAATTGTGGACATCTTAAGGAGGTTCAAGCAGACCAGTTGTGATCTTTCTTTCTGGCCCTTCAGTAAATAATGATCAAGTAAAATTCTTTAGCTCCAATCTTTCACGTTAAAAAGAAGTGGAATTCATGAGAACAGTTTGTTCCCATTTACTTGCTGAACTAACATGCAAAAAGGTAAGCCATTAGAATAAATACACTTTATCAATATAATAATAAAGGCTCTAATTTCATTCCTTTGACTGATAGATCTCAGGTTTCCCACACTCCCTGTACAATTGTTCCCTCGAGGCCTCAACAGCTGATCATGCACATAATTAAACTCCATCTCAATTTTCAAATGATTGGCCAAATGAACTAGAGGAAACATGCTAAGAATAATTTATTTATTTTGTAGAAGAGAAGATAATTTCAATCCTGCCATGCAAAGAAACCACCCTGAATATATATTTCATGACTTATGACTTCAGAGAAAATTAGTTTTTCATGTGCACCCCCATGTGGGAGCGAGAGGAAAAAAAGAGTGGGTGGGTGGGTGGGGGGTGGAACCTTCTTTCCAGCCCATTTTGGACAAGAGTTTATGCCCAACATTATCAGCCTGGATCTTAGCCCTTTCTGCAGCCTCCGTAGCAGCCTTTCGTGCAGCTGCATCGTTGCAAGTAGACAAGAACTTCTCAAGCTCTCCTGGTGGGATGTAGTCACCCATGTGATGGCCTTTTTTGGAAAGAGCAGCTGTGTCATCAAATTTCAAAATAAGACCATTATATGAAGAAATCATTTGGAGACCACAATTGCTCTGTACACAAAGCATATGCTAACCATGAAGGGAAGCAGGAGGCGGCATCTCATCCTTAGACTGTTTAGGTTGTCTCCTCCTCTCTTCATGAGCAGCCTTCTTCATGTAGAACTCCATCATTGCTATAGGATCTGTACCCGCTGGAGCACTAGATTCACCTGCAACATGAAAGAGAAGTAAATCCAACATTCAACATATGGATACAGTTATGCATTACACATCACATGATTGATGTCTTCCCAACATAACATGGAAGTCCACAGGTAGACAATTCATCCATTTGTACTCGAGAAAGCATTGATGTACCACCTTGCCACCTATAGCTCTCTACACGATAATAACATGATAAAAAATGCAACTGCTAAAAATCATGCGAGACAAAACAATTTCTAGACAATCATTGTAATATACAACCGATACATATATTCTTTAAAAAAATGACACAAAACTTTGGAGCACAACCAACTATCCAACATTAATTGGCTTTAAACATTATGAAACCAATTCAATAAAAGAAGCGTGAAACAAAGTTTGTTTGGTAAACATCCTGGTGTAGAGAGAGACTGATGGATTTGAATGGGCCCAAACCTGAAAGGTTTGTGCATGGGTGCAGAATTGGATAAACTAGCATTAGGATTATCTAATTTGATACAATCTACACACTCCAATCAGTTGACTTTCATTAAGTGTGGACATCTACAGTGTGCTCAAGCAGCTTCTATTGTTAAAACAACTTAAAGAACAGATTTTTTCTCATGGATTATCAATAGAAACAAAACTTTCAAATATATCCATTGCGTACTGATGTTTTCTATTACCAGCTTTTCCTGAAGATGTTGACATTGAACCCTTTGACTCTTCAGCATCATCATATAGAGCTGAAGCAGGAATTTGGTAATTTGAATGCTGCTGCTGCGACCTCTGATAACTACCTGTGGATTTAGATGCCGAAGTACTTGTACCACCTATGCAGACAGACATGAAAAACTCACTCTGTGATGGACAAAATTCGAACAAGGAAAATTAAACAAAGCAGCACATGTAAAGAACCCCAACAAGACAGCAAACAAATTACAATCCTTCTCCTAGAGTATCATCACAATACTAATTTAACATGTCGAGCATTTTATATTAGTCCAAGATGAAGAAAAAATAAATCTTGAGTGACTTTGTGTCAACATCAACAAGTTCCTGGACTAGTGGGCTGGGAAAATGCAACCAAGGAAGCTTCAAACATCCTTAGCTCCCAGCCAAAAAGAATATAGCTGCTACAAGGATCGTAATCAATGTACTAACCACTAGAAGAGATTTGAGAATCCCCACTCTGTGAAAGAGCCTTTTCTTCTTCAGCAAGCCTATACTCATAGTACTTGAAGTCTGCACAGTTCTCATCAAATAAAAACCTGCAAATAACACAAACTCCACTTGTAAATAAAGCATTGAAGCCTCCAACACGCAACATGAAGCTAAGTAGAAGAATATTATCAGAACTAAAATGAAAATCATTGCATAATGAAACTAATGTTACTCATAACTAACTTGAATGGTGTATCTCCAGGATTCTTTTGACGTGTAACATTCTCAAATTGCCTTCCATGTTTTGCAACAAAACTTGCTAGTTTGTCTGCAACATTCTTCACAGTGGGATCACTTGGGAGAGGTGGTGCTGCACATCACTTATAAAACTGATTAATACCAGGAGCATGAACAAGGGAATGCAAATTACTCTTGTAGCATGCGAGCCACAAATGCCAAATCTTTCATTGAACATCTCTTTCCACCAATGTTTGTTGCTACTTAAGATATAAGCTGCATTCATGAGACAAGAAACATTCAAGAGTGATCTGTCCTCTTCATTTGCCAGTCAAGATCAGAGTAGGCATACCCAGATGACGGTTTCAATCGCACTCTACTTAGCACCTGGGACAAACTTTATTTCACAGCTAAAGATGGACACAAATAAAAGCTTTAGCAACAAGGAGACCTTGGGAGTTAATGAAGATTGATAGCTGCTAAACACTCCAAATGTGTCAAGGGGAACAGGGGAAATCATTTTACAAAAACTTTTGCTCTAATCATCTATTTTGCAGATGAGAAGATCAGAGGAAACATATATTTGTGACATACATGCAACTCCTCAATAGAAATCCACACACAAAAATACAAGCAAAAGAGAGAGTAGAATATGAATCTTTAGAAAGAATTAGTATAAACATAAGAGCTCTAACAGCTGTGTGCAAGAGTGAGAACTAGGATCATATCTGACACCGAAACGGACATCTTGTCAAAATGTAAGGCCACATCCATAAATGATAAATATCTCATGTGTGATCAAGCCGTCAAAATAGAAAATACTTCAGAATAAGCTTTCATTGCAACTCAACCAGATGAGAGAATATATATTAGTAGTTATTACCAACATCCAATCGTCTCAAAGATTGTTCAGAGGTATCTGCTTGACCCAACTTCTGCCTCTTTGCCAACACATCACCTGAAGCATTTACAGCATCAACTTCATCTTCATCCTCCTCATCTTCACCCAATTTAACTGCAGGTGCTATAAGCTTTGACTTCTGTTTCAAGCTGAAAGCAAGCTTGCCACCCAAAGCAGTTGGTGGGGTCTTTCGTTCATCATTAGCCTTCAGCTGCAAAGTTACTTTACCAAGAGAAGGTTTAGGCGTCACAGACCCTGAAACAATTGTTTTGGGTTTAGAATCCTTTTCTGGACCCCCTTTATCCTTATCATTTCCCTGTTTCTTCCCATTCCCTTGCTGAAGTTGTTTAAACTTCTCCATGAATGAACCATCATTAACAAACAGACTGGACGGCGCTCCTTTGTCCATTTGCTAAAGAGCCAAATATCCTCAGGTTGTTTACTGGAAGTTACTGTCTGACAAGTAAGCTTTCAAGCAATTTAGACATACATGGCGACCTTAGGCCTGATCTTTGCAACTGTAAATCTTGCATTTCTTAATATCACAATAAAAGTAAACAAATAGGAAAAATAAAAACTAAGTTACTGATAATCCACCCATATCCTTAATTCACAAAAACCATATCTTCTGCGATTCCATCGAGACTGAAAATTACTAATCATACAAAAGCTGCCTGCCAGCGATAAATTAACAGTCCACGGAACTAGACCAACCTGCCCAATCACTCTGTCGCTTCTAAAACCCCAGTCTTAACCACTTGCAAGCCCAAATCCCATTTTTTTAACTCTCATAATTGTTTTAGCATCTTTAGGATCCTTTAAAATAGAAAAAAAAATTAGCTTTTTGTAACCACTCATTGCAAGAAAATAATCAGACTCCCAAAATGGAAAAAAACCCAAATACTTGAGAAATTCTATAATCGATACAAAAACGGATTTTCCCAATCCATCCAAAGATATAATCAATCACTAACTCCAATAAACTTCCATGAATTCAATTCAAGTACAGGAGATAAGAGAGCAAAATAATTCAAACAAAGAATCGAAAACCCTAGAAATCAAATCTGGCAAAAAAAAAATAATCTGAAACGAGTGAGTACCTGAACGGTTTATTTCGCGTGTTGATGTAAATTTGTGAATTTCACTAAGACCGATCGTACTGGTTTTTTGTTTCTTTTTGGGGCTTCATAGAGAATGGAGAATACGAGAATGAGCCGATCCTTTTTTCTTCGTTTTATTTTTTTTTTCTTTAAAGGGACCGTCTAAATTGGGGAAAGAGTTGGAGGGTGAAAGAGTTGGAGGGTAAGGTGATGCTTTCTCTTATGTACAGTGCAAAAGTAGCACTATAGTCCTTTATTTTGATAAAATATGTGATATGGTACTCTAAATATCATTTCCCTTCTCATTTTCTCAGGACCAATGATACATCAACACGGGAAAGCATTGTTATCCTCCATCAGAGCAAACTCAGTAAAAATGAAGCAGATGATTATGCAAAAGAGCCACCGCGACTCTGTCTCTCCACCGACATGAAACAGTTGGATCATATTTTGTGATGATTTCACAATTTCAAAAGAATCTCATGGCACTGTCTTTTTTTTTAGTTGTTTACCAGGTTATATCTGGACCAGTTTACATGTACTGAATATCTTGCCAGCAACATATTTACGAGAGTAAGCTCCATGTACACTGTGCATGACCGACATAAAAATAGACCCAGAAAGCTCCCACTCGTACCTCGTACTGAAAACTCAAATCTGGGTCTGTGAAGGAGGCTCTTCAACCACCGGGCCACATCCCCTTTTTACCAGGAAAGGTGGCGGTTTGAGGTTGACCGTTTTCACATACATTTATACGCTCGATTATTGTCTTCTTTTTTTTTTTTTATTCTTTCTTCACTTTTCTTTCATCTTTTTTATATTGCTCTCATATATCTCCTTCTACATTTATTTAAAAGGAAAGAGTGGGCTCATCATTGGATTTCATTACCCGCTGAAGTTTTTAGCATGATTACTTCCCGAATTAGCTGCAATGCAGGATCCTGTGGCTTGATTGTTTCTGCAGATTTATTTAAATTTTATTCTATATTAACTATAAATTAGTTGC